>CAWUFW010012971.1:0-506220 GCA_963921515.1 Calotriton arnoldi | reverse complement strand
ACCCCTGAGCAGACCTAGGGGTCAGGGTGTTTCTACCCTGCCCCCTTTGTGCGCTTTGCGCACTTGTTTCTGTCCCTCGGTTCTACCGAGGATAAAATGGCTGCCAACATTTCCTGAATCGGAATGTTGACAGCCAGCTGACAGCCAATTAACATGCAGCTCGTGATCGGGACGGTGCGCGCAGGGTGCGCTCAGGGTGCGCGGATCCTCCGTGCCCATAGATATATATGTACTTTTACTTTTGATTTTCTCAGCAACTACTGAACGGATTTACACCATTTAACAAAAGGGTTCTTTCTGAACCAAGAACTACCTTCTTTACCAAATTTGGTGTAATTCCGCTCAGCAGTCTCGGGCTGCAGCCGTGTCTAAAGTTTCCTATGGAAAATGAATGGGGAAAACGCGTTTTTGGACCCCCTTTTTCTCGGCCCCGCTTGATCGAATCACCCCAAGACTTTCAGGGTAGGAGCGGACCGGAGCGCCCCACAAAGTTTGAAAATTTTGCGAAGATACGTCAACCGGCAAGAGAGTTATTTCAAATAGAATGTCGCGGATTTCCTATGGAAAATAGGTTCTAACTATAACTATCTACTGGCGACCGCCAGTAGATAATATATATATATATACAGTAGGTAGTTATAGTTAGGACCTTGTTTCTATTCAAAAAGTGTTTTTCTTTTGCCAATATCTTTGGCGCCGTTTGATGAATCTTCACAAAATTTTCAAAACTAATGGTTCACTCAGGTCAGCTCCTATCTTGAAAGTTTCGGGGTGATTAGTTGAGCGGGGGGTGAGAAAAGAGGGGGGTCCCAAAACGCGTTTTCCCCATGTTAATTTCCATAGGAATTTTTGGAACAGGCTACAGCCCGAACTGCTGAATGGAATTACACCAAATTTGGCAAAAAGGTAGCTCTTGGTTCAGAAAGCGACCTTTTTTTTAAATGGTGTAAATCCGTTCAGTAGTTCCAGAGAATTAAAAAAAAAAAATGTATATATCTGAGCACCGAGGAGGGTTCGCAAACCCTCCCGAGCACGAGCTTAATTCTGATTGGCTGCCAACACTCCAAACCAGAATGTGTTGGCAGCCATCTTGAGACTCGGTAACTGAGTCACAAGAAAACAGTAAAACAAAGATAAAAAACAAGAAAAGGGGGCAGGGTAGAAACACCCTGACCCCCTAGGCCTGCTCAGGGGGTCCCATAAGGAACCCCAGGGCCAAAAAAAGCATTTTTTTAAACAAATCAGCCAAATTCGTGCTGGGTGCGCGAATCTGGCCAAAAAAACAAAAATAATAAGCTCCCGGGGACTGCCACCTCCCCGGGGCTTCGTTTATTATATGCGGGGGGCACGCGGCCCCCCCACAGCCCCGGGGACTGCCACCTCCCCGGGGCTTTTTTATTAAAATGCGTGGGGGGGCTCCTCCCCCCTGCTGCCCCGGAGACCGCCACCTAACCAGGGCATTGGGAATTAAAAGTGGAGGGCCTCGCAGGCCCCCCAAGCTCCAGGGACCACCACCACCCCGGGGCTTTATTCTAATAAGGGTGGGGGTCCTCACAGGCCCCCCAAGCCCCGGGGACCACCACCTCCCTGGGGCTTTATTAAAATAGGGTGGGGGGCTCGTGGGCCCCCCCAAGCCCCGGGGACCGCCACCTCCCCGGGGCTTTGTCAAATAATTAGTGTGGGGGGCTCGAGCCCCCAGGGACCACCACCTCCTATTTGCATGTTGGGAGGTGGGCTGCGTGGCCCCCCTCCTGGAGCCCTCGATGGCCCTGGTGACCACCACCCCCCAGGGCCGGCTCCTGCAATGTCCCGGGGTGCCCACCCCTGGGACATTGCCATTTGCTATGGCAGGAAACCTGCTCTCGCTTCCAAGAAGCAAAGCAGAATTACTTTTGGGCAAGGGGAGCTGCATGTTGGCAGCTCCCTTTGCCCAAAAGAAAAGCGGGCTCCCGCAGGAGGCGGGGAGCTGGCTGGGACCATGGGGCATTGGGGCTCCCCCCATGTACCCCAAAAAAGAGGCCAGGCCCCGGGGGATGGAGTACCCTGGCCCAGGGAAGGGGGGCCACACGGCCCCCCTCCTGTAAAAAAAAAAAAAGATGCCAGGCCCCGGGGGATGGGGTCACTGGGGCCAATAGTGGCTTAGGGAAGCGGGGCCACGCGGCCCCCTTTCCGTTTTTTTTATTTTTTTAAATAAGGCCGGGCCCCGGGATGGGGTCCCTGGGGCCATAATTGGCCTCAGGAGGGGGGCCACGCAGCCCCCCTCCCCCAAAAAGCTCCAGGCTGGCCAGCCCCCGAGGGATGGGGTCCCCGGGGCCAGAAGTGGCCCAGGGAAGGGGGGCCACACGGCCCCTTTCCCGTTTTTTTTTTTTATAAAAAAGATGATATGCTGAAGCCCTGGGGGATGGGGTCCCCAGGGCCCAAAAATAACTAAGGGAAGGGTGGCCACACAGCCCCCCTTCTGAAAAGAAAAAGAAAAGTCGGCGTTGCGGGAGGCCCCGCCCCTCCCTGCACCATTGTGCAAACATGCCTCCTGGTGCGTTTTGGGTTGGGGGATTAGGTCCCTTCATTCTGAGGGTCCCTGGGGCCAACTAGCCCACCAGGTACTTCCAGTAAGCCCCACACAGTGGGATTGCTGAGAGGTGGTCCGAGGCCACGCCCCTTTTTACATTACTCTGCAAACGCGCCTCTTGGCACACTGCTGGTCGGGCGATGAGTTCCTCTTGTGTCCTGAGGACCTCAGGACACAAGTGGGCTTTATCCCCCGAGCAGCAGTGTGCCAGGAGCCGTGTTTGCAGGGTGGTGTAAAAAGGGGGCATGGCCTTTGAGCACTCTCAGCAATCCAGCTGTGTGGGGCTTACTGGAGGTAACAGGAGGGCTAATTGGCACCCAGGGACCCTCAGGAGGAAAGGGGACTTCATACCCCAATGAAGAGCGCGCCAGGAGGCGCGTTTGCAAAGTGGTGGAGAAAGGGGAGTGGCCTGTGTCCACCTCTCAGCAATCCCACTGTGTGGGGCTTACTGGAGGTAAGAGGTAGGCTAGTTGGCCCCAAAGGACCCCCAACAGCTAAGGGGACTTTAATCCCCATCCAAGAGAGCACCGGGAGCGCATTTGCAGAATGGTGGGCAAAGGGGCGTGGCCTGCTATGAGAACTTAGCAATCCTGCTGTGTGGGACTTACTGGAGGTAATAGGAGGGTAGCTGGCCCCCAAGGATGTCCTTGGGGGCCAACTACCCCTCTTGTTACCTCCAGTAAGTCCCACACAGTGGGATTGCTAAGACATCTTCAGAGGCCACGCTCCCTTTCTCCACCACTCTGCAAACGCACCTCCTGGCAGACTACGGGATGGGGGGTGAAGTCCACTTTACTCCTGAGGGACTTTGGGGGCTAAGAAGCCCCCCTGGTACCTCCTGTAAGTCCTACACAGCGGAATTACTGAGCGCTGGTCGGAGGCCCAGCACCCATTCACCACCACTCTGCAAACGCGACTACTAGTTAAAGAAGCATTTGCAATGTAATAGGTTTCGCATTTGTGAGAGTTAGAGCTATTGGCATTGTAAATGTAATAGTTTTTACTAATGTTTTTTGGTGTAAAGTGGATGTACGTTGTGTGTATTGGAATTATGTGGTATGTTGTGCAGTGAAATTAAGTGAATAGAAAGTATGTGGTATTTAGTGTATAGGAATTATGTGGAGTGGGATTATGTGTTTTGGAGAGTAATTATGTGGTATTGTAGTCTGTGTTGTGGAGTGGTAACCTCAGGTTTAGTCTTCCTTGTTTCCATAGAAGCTAAACTATAAACTCAATGAGACACAATAAGAGAAAGAACCACTGAGGAGCACTTCTGGACTTAGTCAGAGGTATGAGCAGGGCTACTGGAATTATCTTACTTTTCGGCTGCACCAATTTTCACATAATCAAACATTTTCCGCATTTGCCAAATATTCCATCATCTGCTGCCTAATCTGCAGATTTGAACAAAAAGCCTTGTTTCTAGCTCAAACGGCTCAAATGTTCCCAGAAATGCTGTGTCATGTGTTACAGCGTGGTGGAAGGCCCTTTGCAAAGCTGGAATGGTCACGTGTTACTTATTGCAAAATGTGGGTGTTAAACTGGTACTAATGGTGCACAAACCTCTCTTCTTTCTGTGCCTCTCTTGCCTCTTTCTGCATTTCTCTTGCTTCTTTATGCACCTTTCTTCCTCTTTCTGCACCTCACTGTCTTCTTTCTGCACTTCACTTGCCTCTTTCTGCACTTCTCCTGCCCCTTTCTGCACCTCACTTGCCTCTTTCAGCACCTCTGTTGCTTTTTTCTGCAGATCTCTTGCCTCTTTCTGCACCTCCCTTGCCTCTTGCTGCACCTCTCTTGCCTCTTTCTGCACCTCACTTGCCTCTTTCTGCACTTCTCTTGCTTCTTTGTACACCTCTCTTGCCTCTTTCTGCTCCTCTCTTGCCTCTTTGTGCATTTCTTTTGCCTGTTTCTACAGTTCTCTTGCCTCTTTCCGTACCTCTCTTGCCGCTTTCAGCACCTCACTTGCCTCCTTCTGCACCTCACTCTCTTCCTTCTGCACCTGTCTTGCCTCTTTATTCATTTCTCTTGCCTCTTTCTGCACTTCTCGGGCCTCTTTCTGTACCTCTCTTGCCTCATTCTGCACCTCAAATGCCTTTTTCTGCACTTCTCTTGCCTCTTTCTGCACCCCTCTTGCCTCTTTTTGCAGCTCTGTTGGTTCTTTCTGCACTGCTCTTGCTTCTTTCTGCACCTCACTTGCCTCTTTCTGCACTTCTCTTGCTTCTTTATACACCTCTGTTGCTTTTTTCAGCAATTCTCTTGCCTCTTTCTGCACATCTCTTGCTTGTTTCTGCACCTCTCTTGTGTCTTTCTGCACCTCTGTTACCTCTTTCTGCACCTCACATGCTTCTTTCTGTACCCCTCTTGCCTCTTTCTGCACTCCTCTCCCTCTTTCTGCACCTCTCTTGCCTCTTTCTGCACCCCTGTTCCCTCTTTCTACACCTTTCCTGCCTGTTTCTGCACCTCTCTTTCCTCTTTCTGTACCTCTGTTGCTTTTTTCTGCAATTCTCTTGCTCTTTTTGCACCTTTTGCGCCTATTTCAGCACCTCTGTTGCTTCTTTCTGCACTTCTCTTCTTTCTTTCTGCACCCCCTGCCTCTATCTGTACCTCTCTTGCCTCTTTGTGCACCTCTTCTACCTTTATCTGTACCCCTCTTGCCTCTTTTTGCACCTCTGTTGGTTCTTTCTGCACTGCTCTTGCTTCTTTCTGCACCTCACTTGCCTCTTTCTGTACTTCTATTGCTTCTTTGTACACCTCTGTTGCTTCTTTCAGCAATTCTCTTGCCTCTTTCTGTACTTCTCTTCCTTCTTTCTGCACCCCTCCTGCCTCTTTCTGTACCTCTCTTGCCTCTTTGTGCACCTCTCCTACCTCTTTGTGCACCCTTCTTGCCTCTTTTTGCACCTCTGTTGGTTCTTTCTGCACTACTCTTGCTTCTTTCTGCACTTCACTTGCCTCTTTCTGCACTTCTCTTGCTTCTTTCTACACCTCTGTTGCTTCTTTCAGCAATTCTCTTGCCTCTTTCTGCACTTCTCTTGCTTGTTTCTGCACTTCTCTTGCTTCTTTATACACCTCTCTTGCCTCTTTCTGCTCCTCTCTTGCCTCTTTGCGCATTTCTCTTGCATGTTTCTGTACTTCCCTTGCCTCTGTCTGTACCTCTCTTGCCTCTTTCTGCACCTCTCTTGCCTCTTTCTGCACTTCTCTTGCTTCTTCCTGCACCTCTCTTGCTTCCTTCTGCACCCTTCTTCCCTTTTTTGCATCCCTCTTGCCTCTTTCTGCTGTTCTCTTGCCATTTCCTGCACCTCTCTTGCCTCTTTCTGCACCTCACTTGCCTCTTTCTGCACTTCTCTTGCTTCTTTCCACACCTCTGTTGCTTCTTTCAGCAATTCTCTTGCCTCTTTCTGTACTTCCTTTGCTTGTTTCTGCACCTCTCTTGTGTCTTTATGCACCTCTGTTGCTTCTTTCTACACCTCATTTGCTTCTTTCTGCACCCCTCTTTGCCTCTTTCTGCACCCCTCTTTTCTCTTTCTGCACCTCTCTTCCCTCTTTCTGCACCCCTGTTCCCTCTTTTCTGCACCTTTGCTGCCTGTTTTTGCACCTCTCTTGCCTCTTTCTCTACCTCTGTTGCTTCTTTCTGCGCTTTTCTTCCTCTTTCTGCACATATCCTATCTCTGTAGGCATAGTTAGAACTTAGCATTTAAAAATCCTTTGAAATTCACTGAAAAAACCATAGGTTTCAGGGACGTTATAGTTAGGAATTAGCATTTAAAAAACCTTTGAAATTCACTGAAAAAACCATAGGTTTCTGGGACGTTATAGTTAGAAATTAGCATTTAAAAAACATTTGAAATTCTCTGAAAAAACCACAGGTTGCAGGGACGTTATAGTCAGTTGGACAATTCACTCATACAAAACCAGTGAAATTCAGTATGTGGTATTTAGTGTATAGGAATTATGTGGAGTGGGATTATGTGTTTTGGAGAGTATTTATGTGGTATTGTAGTCTGTGTTGTGGAGTGGTAACCTCAGTTTTAGTCTTCCTTGTTTCCATAGAAGCTAAACTATAAACTCAATGAGACACAATAAGAGAAGGAACCACTGAGGAGCACTTCTGGACTTAGTCAGAGGTATGAGCAGGGCTACTGGAATTATGTTACTGTTCGGCTGCACCAATGCTAGTCCATAGTGACATCACTGTACAACAGGAAGTGGGGACACATAACCTTAAAGGGTTTTTTCCGTGCGGGCACTGTAAAGCGTGTATTAACAGCAATTTCTGCAAAGAATTTGCGTTGAATAGGCACACGAAAACTATCACCCAGTTCCTCCCCTGCAGCACCACTTTTGTTGTCTATGCTTTAGAATGTCCTTGTAAACTGTACTATATTGGCAGTACCACATTTATGGCGAAAAAGAGGATCCTAGAACATAAGCGTGCAATCACCAACAGAGATCCCAAATACTCAATAGCACGTCATTTTGAAGAAAAACATTTTTCAGATTCCTCCCTCATGAAGTACGTTATCATAGAGCAGATCCAGTTAGGACATAGAGGTGGTGATAGAGTACTCAGACTCAGACAGAGGGAGTCGAGATACATTGTGGATTTCCAAACTAGGACTCCAGGTGGGCTCAATCAGGACGAAGAACTTGCAATCCACCTTAAAAGTCAATAGAATGTGGGTATACATGTCTACTGTAGAATTTGATGTAAAATTTCTTTTAATTTGCTGGTTATGGGCTATCTGAGTATTTTCTGACTATAGCTTGGTTGTAATCCTATTTCACTGAGTCTGGTATATTTTGTTTTCTGCTGATACATATATGACAATCTCTCTCCGTTACAGCTCAGGATCCCCCATGAATCAAAGCATTAGAAATTAACGATTTTAATGTCACTCTGGCACTATGGTGCCTTGGTATGAAATTTTAGTATTCACTTTTCATTGTTTTCTTTGTTTTCTTTGTTTTTTTGCAGGAGGGAAGTAAGGGGCCCGATTACTACACGGGTCACCTAACCTTCTCTTCGTTATCACTTGGGACAACATGGCACCGACACACCAGCATCAGTTTGCAATACCTGTGAGGACATTTGCCAGCCGGTGGTAAAGTGGACAGATCTGTTTTGTGATGTTATTTTGCAGTATGACTGTTATTCCCACACATACTCGAATCTTTGAGGAACAAGCATTGGATTAAAATATGTAATGGTATACTGCACTCAGTCATGCACTTATTGAGGGTCAGTTGTATAAATAAGGCACTTTGCATCGTACTTGTTTTGACCTCATTGGTGCAGATCTTACATGTGAGCCCTGAGAAAATGTCTAGTATCGGGACACGAGGGCGCTTGACAATTGATAACTCACAGACATAATACATCTAGTCATGCACTTTGTGAGGGTCATTTGTACAAATAGGGCACTTTGCAATTTATTCGTTTGACCTCATCGGTGCAGATCTTACATGTGAGCCCTGAGATTATGCCGAGTATTGGGACACGAGGACATTTGGCAATTAATTACTCCCTGACATAATATATCTTACTATAGCAGATCTATGCCTTAAGGGAGAGAAAGCATTGTGCTAATTATTGTGGTAGTTTTTCCATGCAATACCATTTATTTGGGCAGACGAGAACCTCATGTTAGGCCTGTAACATTTGCAAGAGCTGCATGGTATCAGCTTGATTCTTAAACGGACCCCTATATATGCAATTAGCATTGTCTATGACGCGTCATTAAGATATTTTACATTATTGTAGGATATGTAATATATATCTGCTCGGAGGCATATTGTGAATTTTTCATTTGTAATGTTTATCAGAACTGTTATTTCACTCCTTTACTTTACCACTGAGTGATGGCCGCCATTTCTGGCTCCTAATTTGGTATGTCCTCTTTCCATTTCTATGATTGCCTTTCTGATGTTATTTAACACTTTTTTATTTGTTGCACTTTATTCACGTGAGCAAGGCTGCGGATGCAGTCGAAACGCGTTGTGATTAAACTTGGTTATCACACCGTATCGGATTGTGTGGTTGTTTTTCCTGAGAGCGCATTTACTTTGGAATTAATTTGGATATATATATTATCTACTGGCGGTCGCCAGTAGATAGTTATAGTTAGGACCTATTATCCATAGGAAATACGTAACATTCTATTCCCAATAACTTTGGCGTCGTTTGATGAATCATCGCGAAATGTTCAAAACTAGTGGGGCGCTCCGGTCCGCTCCTGTCTTGAAAGTTTTGGGGTGATTCGTCAAGCGGGGGCCGAGAAAAAAGGGGGGTCCCAAAACGTGTTTTCTCCATGTTAATTCCCATAGGAAATTTTAGCCACGGCTACAGCCCGAACTGCTGAATGGAATTACACCAAATTTGGCAAAAAGGTAGCGCTTGCTTCAGAAAGCGACCTTTTTTTTAAATGGTGTAAATCCGTTCAGTAGTTGCGGAGAAATTCAAAAAATAAGAGTGAAAAAATCAATTTCCCATAGGAAACTTTATGCAAGGCTACAGCAAAAACTGCGGAACGGAATTACACCAAATTTGGCAAAACGGCAGTGCTTGGTTCAGAAAGCACCCTTTTTAAAAATGGTGTAAATCCGTTCAGTAGTTGCTGAGAAAATCCAAAATAAAAGTTTCGATATCTATGGCCGCGGTGGATCCGCGCACCCTCCCGACCACGAGCTGCATGCTAATTGGCTGTCAACACTCCAAACCAAGAAGTGTTGGCAGCCATCTTGTTCCTCGGTAGAACCGAGGAACAAGAAAGCAGTAAAACAAGTGCGCAAAACGCAAAAAGGGGGCAGGGTAGAAACACCCTGACCCCCTAGGTCTGCTCAGGGGGTCCCACAAGGACCACTGAGGGAAGAGGTGTGGTGCCGCGGCTAGGGCGACTGACGCTGGAATCTGGGGCTCACGGTTTGATCCCCAGCACCGGCGGCAGGTCAGCCCAGCACCATGTGACTCTGGGCAATAGCTTGCTTAATCTTCCCGATGGCCCCCAGTGCCGGGATGCCTTCGGGTAGCTGTTCGCGCTTTACAAATACTGGATTTATTTACAAGGACCCCCTGGGCAGAAAAAAGCATTTTTTTTTTTTTAAATCGGCGGGATGCGCTTAGGGTGCGCGGATCCTGCTGATTAAAAAAAAAAACTCAAGAAACAAGTGCGCAAAACGCACAAAGGGGGCAAGGTAGAAACACCCTGACCCCCTAGGTCTGCTCAGGGGGTCCCACAAGGACCCCCTGGGCAGAAAAACGCAAAAAAAAAAAGACCGGCATCGTGCCGGAGGCCCCGACCCCTCCCTGCAGCAGTCTGCAAACGCGCCCCCTGGCGCGTTTTAAGAAGGGGAAGCATCCCTTGAATACTGGGGTCCCTGGGGGCCAACTAGCCCACAAGGAACCTCCGGTATGCGCCAGGAGGCTGGGTTGCAGAGAGGTGTACAGAGGCCACGCCCCTTTACACCTCTCTGCAACGCACCTCTGTGGTGCTTTTTGGAGGTACATGGTGGGCTAGTTGGACTCCAGGGACCCTCAGTATTCAAGGAACTTAATCCCCCAGCTTAAAGCGCGCCACGGGCGCGCTTGCACAGTGGTGAAGGGAGGGGGCGTGGCTTCAGGTGACATGTGTGCAAACAGGCCCCGTGGCGCGTTTTAAGATGGGGAATTAAATCCTCTTCAATCCTGAGGGTCCCTGGGGGCCAACTAGCCCACCAGGTACCTCCAGTAAGCGCCACGGAGCTGCGTTGCAGAGTGTTGTAAAAAGGGCGTGGCCTCTGAACACCTCTCTGCAACGCAGCTCTCGGCGCATACTGGAGGTATCTGGTGGGCCAGTTGGCCCCTAGGGACCTTCGGGATTGAGGAGGAATTAATTCTCCAACTTAAAACGCGCCACAGGGCGTGTTTGCAGACATGTCACTTCAGGCCCCACCCCTTCCTTCACCATTGTGCAAATATTCCTCTAAAATCAGCCGAACTACGAATTCCGATTTACTCACCTGTTATCAGGAGAGACCTCAGTGCTGCATCTTTGAGCCCAGTACTGATCCTGAAAAGTAATTTTAACCGTACTTACCAGTAACTTGAATTTCCTTCCGTAGGCTAACATTGACTGGTTTCACTTGGAAATTCTTCTAAGTGTGGAGTTTTGGAACTTTATAATATTCCTCTAAAATCAGCCGAACTGCGAATTCCGATTTACTCACCTGTTATCAGGAGAGACCTCAGTGCTGCATCTTTGAGCCCAGTACTGATCCTGAAAAGTAATTTTAACCGTACTTACCAGTAACTTGAATTTCCTTCCATAGGATATCATTGCCTGCTTTTTGCTGAAAAAGTTTCTAAGTGTCGATTTTGAAACATACAAATATTCCTCTAAAATCAGCGGAACTACGAATTCCGATTTACTCACCTGTTATCAGGAGAGACCTCAGTGCTGCATCTTTGAGCCCAGTACTGATCCTGAAAAGTAATTTTAACCGTACTTACCAGTAACTTGAATTTCCTTCCATAGGCTAACATTGACTGGTTTCACTTGGAAATTCTTCTGTGTGTGGAGTTTTGGAACTTTATAATATTCCTCTAAAATCAGCCGAACTACGAATTCCGATTTACTCACCTGTTATCAGGAGAGAACACAGTGCTGCATCTTTTAGCCCAGCACTGACCCTGAAAAGTAATTCTAACCGTACTTACCAGTAACTTGTATTTCCTTCCATTGGAATCCATTGTCTGGTTTTCAGCAGAAAAGTTTCAAAGTGTCGATTTTCACAAACTACAAATATTCCTTAAAAATCGCCTGTATGACTTAAACGCATTCTTTCAACTGTTTACAGGAGATGCACCAGTGCTGGATCCAGGATCCACCACTGAGTAAGAAAAAGTAACGATAACACTACTTACCTGCTAAGTGAATTTCCTCCCATAGGATAACATTGGTGATTCTATGTGAAAAAGTTTCTAAGTGTCAACTTTTAAAATACAATAATATTCCTTAAAAATCACTACTGTAACCAAAACGCTTTTACTCAACTGTTTACAGGGAGATGTCCCAGGACTGAATCTAGGATCCAGTCCTGTGGTTAGAAAAGTAATCCATAAAGTAACTAATTGCATTTAACTAGAAATTCACATTGAGCTCAATGTTGCATTGTATTTGAAATTGTGTTGCCCATTGCAACAACTGTAACTACTGTACTTAAAAGTCTATTGCCTATTTGCAAAGTATTTAAACTAAAGTAATTCATTCTGAGAAAGCATATTTTGTAATGTAATGTATAATGTAATTACAATGTAATTTAAAAAATAAAATATGTAAAAATAAATAGTTTAAAAAAATTTAGTAAATCAGTATCAAAAAAATAAATATAACAATTAATACATTTAAAAATTGTCATTTACAAAACCTTTGAAATTCACTGAAAAAAACCATAGGTTTCAGACATGTTATAGTTAGGAATTAGCATTTAAAAAACCTTACAAATTCACTGAAAAAACCATAGGTTTTAGGGACAGTTATAGTTAGTTGGACATTGCACTCGTGACAAAAACCTCGTGAAATTCCCCGTTATAGTTAGTTCAGCTAACTATAACTCGCGCCCCGCAATGCACTGCTGATGACATCACATATTACATCACTCATGACATGGTCAGTGACATCACTGATGACATCACTGATGACATCTCAAATGACATCACTGATGACATCACTGATGACATCATCCACATGATAATCTGATGCACCCCCTCACACCCTAATATAACCTTTGATACACTCACTCTAAATTACAGACTGCCATTCGCAAAACCATAGACACTCCAACACCAATAACTACATACCCACTCACTGATTCTTAGGTCTACACACACATCCACTCACTCACCCGTACAGTCACTCATACTTACGGTCACTCAGTACAGGACTATCATATGCACTCATACTCCTATATAGACACTCAAACACCGCCACTCATCCATAGAGGTACTCACACACCTAGTCAGTCATGCAAATAATTAAACACACTGCCATTTACTCACCTATACAGTTATACACACACCAGCTCATTTACTCATACAAATACTAGCACATTCTTACGCTCTTATACAATCACTGATACAAGCACACACTCATCCATAGAGTCACTCTCACAATCACACACTCTCGCTTATAGCTATTTATATACTCCAACACACATATATACTGCCTTTCACATATGTAGTTACTCACACATGTACCACTGGGACATAAATTCACTCACTAACACACTCTTACACACACTTACCCACCCATACAGTCTATCACAGATGCACTCTTGAAACCATCCACCCAGTGAATCACCCACTCACACATCTATGCACAGAGTCGCACACACCCCACCCACACTAACACTCAGGCACCCATACAGATACTCAGATAACCAATCAATAACTCATATAGACACTCATGTAGCTATTCACAAACCCATGCAGCCACTTACACAGCAATAGACAGACGTATACAGACATTCACCCAGTTTAGTCACTAACCCATGCATTCAGTAAGATACGTTTAATCACTCACTTATAGAGTTAGTCACGCACCTACTAAATCATCCATACAGACACTTATACACCCACTCATTCTTCAATACGCCTTTCCCTAAATATATTAAAAATATTTAAACTTTACAGAAACACACAATCACTGGATGATGTCATCAGTGATGTCATTTGAGATGTCATCAGTGATGTCATCAGTGATGTCACTGACCATGTCATGAGTGATGTAATATGTGACGTCATCAGCAGTGCATTGCGGGGCGCGAGTTATAGTTAGCTGAACTAACTATAACGGGGGAATTTCACGGGTTTTGTACGAGTGCAATGTCCAACTAACTATAACTGTCCCTAAAACCTATGGTTTTTTCAGTGAATATATATATACATATCATGTCTTGCTCCATCAACTAATGGTTGGATTGAAATCTACAGTTTACAACTGCTCAAGGCAACACCAAAAACCACCAGAAAAGTGTCCTTCTAGTTCTTCTTTCTCCTTTACATCTTCCTATTTAAGAACTGTATGATATTCTAAGAATCCTGTATGGAACTAATGAAACTGAACATTGCACACATCGTCATATTCATGTTTGATGCATTTCAATACATATGTATTCTTGTCATGCCTTGCTCGATCAACTCATGTTTGGATTGATAGCTGCAGATTCTCAACTACTCAACTTGACAGATAAATTGGCCAATTGATGCAGTGTAGCAAGACATCTTGTCAAACTAGAATAGTTAATTCCCCACTGACAATGTTTTAGAAAACAGCCCAGGAAAAGACTCCTTCCTTCGGTTCATTTTATGACCCAAAACAACGAATTAAGGTAAATGGGTATATGTGTTAGCAACTGTTTGCAAAGAAGCCCTTAACTAGAAAAAATAGGGGCAGTTGATGTACCACAGACAAAGATGAACAATCAAATATGTTCTTCGTCATGTTATTTTTGGGCTTCTCAGCGACCGCAAAATGGAGGAGCAGTATGGTAATGCTATCTGATTAGCCCCCAGAGGTCCAGTCGGAACGAGGAGAATAATCGACAGCAGTCTGGATGTCTGAGATCTCGACGCGGGGACGTCTTTTGGCATTCAGTGCGGGGTCTCCAGCTTTCCCCTGGCTCGAAATGCCTCACACTTCGACTGTTGGATCATTGGTGACTGGGCACCGTGTCAGCCGATGCTGGTTTGGTGAAGTTTGCTTGGCAAAAAGGATTTTTTGGACATTGCTCTCCCCCGACCCTGCATTAAGTGGTATTTTATGGACTGCGGTTGAGTGCACTTGACATCTGGCCTGACCTTTATAACAGTGGTAATGTTTTTACTCATACCGTTATGTAAAGGAACCTATTTGGGAGTAAGGATCACGAGTACGGTGGTGCAGCTGTGTGTGTATCTGCACGTTCCAGTCAAGCATCAAATCCTGTTGATTACCTGCTTGATGGGTAATGCGAGAGCTCAAGGGTCCACTAGGACGAGATTGTTTGTTCCTGCCGCTTTTGACTGGCCGGAGATTATTGCAGCCCGCAAGTGACTGAAATGAGGCACTGTGGGACGTGTAGTCCGGTGGAGTACTGCTGATATCGGGTATGACTGTAGTGACGCTTTTCATCACAATTGTTGTGGTGATTTTCATAACAAGATAGACGCTTCGTCACGACCCGGCATTTCAGCACGCTCCACTTAATAACTCTGAATGAGAATCACCGACATTGCTTCGTGCGGTTTCCCAAAGGATCAAAGGGACGGCTAAGCATATATACTTTGATTTCCTGGTGCACAACAATCGCGCAGCATATTTGATTGTTTTTTAAGAGTGTTATGACAACAATGCATGCGCCAATTACCATTTGCATGTGATTCTTTTAACATTCGTTCAAAAATCATAATTTAAGACACATGGAAAGCATTTGAGGTACGAGCCCAGATTGCAGGCAATTAGGGTGGGTCCCAGTTCGCATTATTCGCATTATGAGGACTTTGGGGGCACATTGTTGTATTATGCATTACGCATCTAAGTCATTATGATTTAGTGTTGAAGTTACCCTTATGACCACTCTTCCTGATAATTACATGCACTATGGGGCATATTTACATTCCCTGGCGCATCCCTGCATATCAGCAGGGATGCGCCAGGGAAAATGCGTCACGCAAGTTTACCCTTGTGCCACGTCCGATGCGCCGCATTTACAATGCGGCGCATCGTGGCGCAGGATAAGCAGATGCGTGACGCATCTGCCAGCCGGAAGGTTGGCGCAGTGCTGAAGTTGTGTCGCAAGCGCGACGCAACTCCAGCACTGTTCCAACCTTCCTATCCCTAACATGGTGCGTCAATCCTTACGTCTGCTTGAAGCAGGCATAAGGATTTGACGCACCAGCGCCGCTAAAGTGACTGCGTGAAATCTTGTAGATTTCACTACGTCACTTTTCCGAGGCGTTCCTGCGCCGGAATGCCCCCCTGCGTCGGTGCGCCCACATGAAACCTGACGCAGAGTTTCATGTGGCGCAGGGGTTTACTACGTGACGCATCTCCTAGATGCGTCACGTTGTAAATATAGCGCAACGCGGTGCATGGTTCTATGCCGCCGCTGCGTCACATGCGTGACGCAACGGCGGCGCAAAAGTGGCGCAAGGGGCTTGTAAATATGCCCCTATGTATGTATCTGCGGGTTTTTACTTATTAGGAGTGTATCTTGTTAAACGGCAAGTAGTTTGTTTTCTGTGTCTATGATTTAGGCAAACTATAAATGTTTTTAAAAAAGTGGCGCTCATTAGACTGAAGAAGGCTGCTGTGACAGCCGAAAACGCGTTCTCTCAGTGTTGCCAGGTCGGAGGAGACCTAATGCAATAAAAAGTGCCGTTGAAACCTAGCACTCTTCGTGTGCGTGCCCTATTCTATGTGGAGTAGTGTTGGATTGGATATATATATATATATATATATATATATATACATATCATGTCTTGCTCCATCAACTAATGTTTGGATTGAAATCTACAGTTTACAACTGCTCAAAGCAACACCGAAAATCACCAGAAAAGTGTCCTTCTAGTTCTTCTTTCACCTTTCACAAATTCCTATTTAAGAACTGTATGATATTCTAAGAATCCTGTATGGAACTAATGAAACTGAACATTGCACACATCCTCATATTAATTTTTGATGCATTTCAATACATATTTATTTTTGTCATGCCTTGCTCGATCAACTCATGTTTGGATTGATAGACGCAGATTCTCAACTACTCAAATTGACAGATAAATTGGCCAATTGATGCAGTGTAGCAAGACATCTTGTCAAACTAGAATAGATAATTTCCCACTGACAATGTTTTAGAAAACAGCCCAGGAAAAGACTCCTTCCTTCGGTTCATTTTATGACCCAAAACAACGAATTAAGGTAAATGGGTATATGTGTTAGCAACTGTTTGCAAAGAAGCCCTTAACTAGAAAAAATAGGGGCAGTTGATGTACCACAGACAAAGATGAACAATCAAATATGTTCTTCGTCATTCCTCATTCGGAAGTTTAAAAAAAGATACATTATTCCTTGGAATATTTATGTATTGCTTTATATGCCGAGGGGCAGATCTACAAGGAAGTGCCGCAGCGCGGCAACGCAAGCCCTTTGGCTGCGCCACGCTGCAGCACTTCCGAAGCACAGGAATGCGACATATTTACAATAATATGTCGCATTCCTGTGCTCTCCCCTGCGCTGGCGCACAAACTGCAGCCATGTGCTGGCGCAGGCACCCTTGCACCGTGTTGCAAGGATGCCTGCGTCATGGGTAGATTGTTTTGTGCAGGAAGGGGCACCTCCCTGCACAAAAACAATCACTACAGGCATTTTCCTCTTTTAATGCGTGCCGTAGAATGCAGCACGCTTTGAAAGAGGAAAAAACTAGGAGAAATGAAAACATTTCCCCTCGTTGCGCCTCGCTACGCCTCCCCTGGGGAGGCGCAGCATAGACACGCATTTCCAGATTTACGATTCCTCGTAAATCTGGAAATGTGTCTCATTCCATGGGTGTGGCGTGGGAACACCCACAGCAACACCCATGGAACACCCCTTCCACGCAAAGTGCTACGTGTAAAGGAGCCATATTTACAAGGACAGGAAAAGTCACGCAGGGTGGCTTTTCCTCTCCTTGTAAATATGGAGAAGTGAAATGAGCCTCCAGTACGTCACAAAAAGTGACATACTGGTGGCGCAGGGGGGTTGTAAATCTGCCCCCTAGTTTAAGAAATACATGTTTTCTTTCATAACACGATCTATTATATAGCAATGTATTTTCTGATAGGTCACACAGTGCTCAGATGGGCCCTCAAAATTCCCTAAGCCGATTGGTTTTTAGCAGATAGAACAAATGCTCATCCAAAGAAACAAATGGATGCATCAGATAGTGATCAATTCTGTGCCAGCTCCCCACTCTGTCCATCATTTCTCCACTCGAGCTCTCAATCTCATTCCTTCTGTGAAACTCCTCTGTGCAACATCGCCCTTACTGCTAGTGCAGTGGCCAGTTAGCCTTACCTCTGTTAGTCAATTTTATGTTTCTAATTTCAACTTTTAAGTCCAACAGCCATCCTGTACTGTGTTTTTGTGCCCATTAAGTTTGTGCCCTATTACTGCTGCTGCTCTGCTGAACCTGTTTCCCCTTTTCTCCCAGCCCTGCCCCCTCTTCTCGCTTCCCTCCACTCAGTTTACCGCTCCCCTCCCAGGACCTACTTGATGGAGGCCGCAGTGCAGCCATGCTACCGGTATGCTGAAGCTGAAGGTGCACCAAAGGCAAGCCTGTCTGTATCCGTCTGTGCCAGGACCAGTGCCAGAACCCCTAGCCCTCACACCACTCGCCGCTACACCACCTTCAGGGAGCTCCTTGCCCTGGACCCCGGACGCCGAAACAACAGCTGCTCTACTGCATCCCCGCAATCAACCAAGGGACCTTTCACCTGCCATCATTGCCACTTCTCCTGCAACACAGGACCGCCACTCGACACTGGAATCCATCCTTCTTCCACACTCAGGACCAGGAATAACCTGGAACCGCTCCAATGCATCCTGCTCAATGTCCGATCTCTCTGCAAACACGCCATAGAGACCTGGAACACCATCACTTCCCTCTCTGTGATGTGGCCTTCATCACTGAAACCTGGCTCAACCCCTCCTCGAACCCTGAAATCGCCACCGCAACACCCGACGGCTACAAGATGCAACACACGAGACTGCACCAACACGGCTGGGGCATTGTCATCATCTTCAAAGATACCATCCAATGCACTGTCACTAACAATGACCCCATGCCTCTCATGAATCACCTCAACTTCCACACAGACTGACACCAACACCACGTTAAGAGGCGCCCTCATCTACAGACCCCCCAGTACCCTGACCGGCCTTCTGCAACGTTATCTCCAACGTCATTGCCTCCCTTACCATCGACTGCCACCAATACGTCGAACTCCGTGCCTTCAATTTCCAGGTCAACTCCCCCAACGACCGAACTCCACCACCCTCTTGGAAAACCTGCACAACAGTGGCCTCACCCAACTTGTCACCGAACTGATGCACAAAGGCGGACACACAGACGGCTCCATCCAGGTCTAGCAGAGTAACTCCAAGGGCTAGTTAGCAGATCTCCTGATCAAAGCCTCAAGGACATAAAAGGATCTAACCTTCTTGAACAAGCACCTTGACTCCTAAAGAAACCCTCCGCCCACCCCGGCGACCTAAAAAATTATCGACTGATCTCCCTGCTCCCCTACCCGGCCAAAGTACTCGAGAAAGCCATCGACCTACAGCTCACCAATTTCCTGGAACAGAACCACCTCCTTGATGCCTCACAATCAGGATTCCATGCCAGCCACAGCACTAAGAGCGTGCTGATCGCAGCCACAGACACCAGAATCCTCCTTGACTGCAGGGAGACAGTGGCCCTGATCATCCTCGACCTCTCTGCTGTGTTTGACACCATCACCCACCTCATCTCAATCGACAGACTCTACAACATTGGCATTCAGCAAATTGCCCTCAAATGGATCGCCTCTTTCCTCACAGGAGGCACACAGAGCATTTGGCTGCCCCCCTTCACCTCCAAACCCAAGGACATCATATGTGGCATGTTACGTTATGTTATGTTATGTTACAACAACTTTTATAGCGCGCTAATACCCATAGGTGTCTAGGCGCTTAAGGACCGCATACTGTAGGGAGAGTTAGTTTTTAAAAAGCCATGTCTTAAGATTCTTCCTAAACTCAATCAAAGAAGATATCTTCCTAAGAGCGAGTGGGAGGGAGTTCCATAGCCTAATAGCACCATGTCTGAAACTCCTCCCTCCCCAGTTCATCGTCCTGACTCTGGAGGTGAGCATCAGGAAAGCATTAGCCGATCGTAGTTGTCTGCTGGGGAGTACCAACTAAAGGCATGCCATAGAAATCGTGGACCTACTCTATAGAGTGCCTTATGCACTATACAAAGTGTCTTAAATTTCACGCGCTGGGCAACTGGTAGCCAATGCAGCTTCTGTATCCCAGCCCTAATTGACTGATGCTTAGGGACATCTAGCACCAGTCTGGCAGCAGCATTCTGTGCCGCTTGTAATCTTCTAAGTTGATTAGACTGTAAATTTATGTATAGGGCATTACAGTAATCCAGTTTGGATAAGAGTCAGACCAAGGAAGTTAAAACAATTTTCCTCGTGTTTATCGGAATGAAAGGAAGAATCTTGCGCACGGTTTTAATGGTGAAGAAAGCAGAAGATACCACCTTAGAGACCTGCGATTTAAAATTCAACTTCTCGTCTATTATGACCCCCAGATTTTTAGCTTTAGCTACTGGTGTAGGAAGGGGGCCCAGTGTACTTGGCCACCAAATTGGTGACCAAAGGGAGCAAGGTTTCCAAAAAGCACCACCTCGGTTTTGCTCGAATTGAGCTTCAGACAGTGCCTGCTCATCCACAAGCTCAGGGAGACCATGCAATCATGTAGTTTGTTAGAAAAATCAACATCCTTGTCTATGGTAGAAATAACCAATTGGGTGTCATCAGCATATGAGGTCGGAATTAGATCAAAGCTTCTAATCAAAGGGGCCAATTCGGACACATATATGTTAAAAAGAGTGGGGCTCAAGGAAGAGCCCTGTGGCACTCCACAAGGCAAAATAAAAGGCGTAGATTTAAAATCGCCCAATTGCACTGTCTGCACTCTACCTGCTAAAAAAGATGTTAAAAACAGCAGGGCTTTTCCTCCTAGACCAATAGTTTTCAGCCGTTCTATCAGTAGGTTGTGGTCCACGGTATCAAATGCCGCAGACAGGTCAAGGAGGATCAGAGCTGCAGATCCGCCGCCATCTAGTGCGGTACGAATTTCCTCCGTAGTCTTAATTAAAGCTGTCTCGGTGCTGTGGCATGATCGAAAGCCAAATTGGCTGTGGTCTAAGACATTATTATCTAAAATAAATGTGGAAAGTTCCGTATTAACAATTTTCTCAATTATTTTTGCAGGCCACGGAAGTCTAGCAATCGGTCTATAATTGGCCGGGTCCGTTACATCTAAATTAGGCTTTTTTAATAATGGTAATATACAGGCCTGTTTCCACAGTGTTGGGAAAGATCCTTGTGAGAGCATTTGATTAAAAATGCAAGATAACTGAGGACTGACAATATGACTAATATTATGCAGAATCCTCGGAGGACAAGGATCATCCGGAGCCCCAGACTTAGTCTTAATGAGAAGAGTGGCAATCTGCTCTGGAGAGGTAGAGGTAAAATTTAAAAAAGGTATTATGGCCTTAACTTCCTGATCAATGCCAGCATTACGAGGAATGTATGAGGCAAATTGATCATAGATTTGATCGACCTTTACTTTAAACGCCTGGGCCAATGTGTTGCAAAAATCTTGAGTGTAATTCACCGTAGCTTCCTTTTCCGCAGTTGTTAGATTATTTATAACTGAGAAAAGTTCTTTACTTGAGTTGCCCGCCATCTCAATTTTCAGCGTAAAATATTGGCTCTTCTCAATAATTATTTTTTTCTTATAGTTTGCTAGCATAAGCTTATATTGTGCTTTTTCAGCTACATTATAGTTTTTCCGCCATGTTCTCTCTTGCCTCCTACAAGCTTGTTTGTCTAGTCTTAGGGCTTCAGAGAACCAAGGAGCAGATGGAGTTTTTCTATTTCTAATTGCCTCCGTAACAGGGGCTAGTTTGGCAAAATTAGAGTCTAGCCAGAAAGTATAACTTCTAGCTAATCCCTCCGCATCCAACTCTGAAACCGGAATGCTTTGTAAAAGCTGAGTTTCTAATACACCTGAGTCAATGTTGTGCCAGGCTCTCCTAGTGAGTTTGATGTTAGTCATATTATTAATTATGGAGCCAGGCAGATCCCAATGAAATAAAACAGCGTGGTGATCGGACCAGGTGAGAGGGAGAATAGATGTAATGGATAGGGCTGCATTATTTGTAAACACCCCATCCAAGGTATGACCCACTTGGTGTGTAGGGCCTTCAACTAATTGTTGAAGACCTACATCCGATGTAATATCTAAGAGTTCCTGTGTTTCCTTATTGGTTAGATTTTCCAAATGAAAGTTCAGATCACCTAACATGGTGAAGCATCTGGATTGAATACCCAGTTCTAGCAAAGATGATAAGTTTGTTAAAAAATTGGTTTTTGAGCCAGGTGGGTGATAGATTAATAGTCCTTTAAAGGTTTCCTGTTCAGAAACACTAATTTTAAACAAAAGGGCCTCACAGTCTGGAGAGGGAAGTGTTGAGCAATGTGCTATAAATTCACTTTTGTGAATTATTGCAAGTCCACCACCTTTTTTATGGGTCTATCATGCCCTAACGACTTTGTATCCAGCCGGCACTGCAATATTAAAATCTGAGTCGGATGTTTCCTCACCCCAAGTTTCCGTAACATACAGAATATCCAACTTGTTGTCTATGATAAAATCCGAGATCTCGTATTTATGTTTAATTAATGACCTGGTGTTGATAAGCGCTAGATTAAGTACTGTTTGAGTTTTTTTGCCTTAATTAGACTTCTGGCGTAGTTTCGTTCCTCCACGCCATACTTATAAATTCTCTTAGAACACTCTAGGCAGTAAGGGTTATCTGTTTTAAGTAACTCGTCACACGTGAATTGATGACAGTTCTTACCCCTTGGTTGACCAAGCGAGAGAAGACTCTCCCTTGAATAAACTAATCTAGGCTTCAAAATATATTTTGGGCCAGGGTTCCTAGCCCTAGGCCCGGTCCCGGCGCGGACGGGCGCAGACGGGCTTGCCTTAGGCGCGCCTTCGGTGCGCCAGCGGCGCGCCCGCTGCGCGCGTCCACTGTGCGTGCGCTCCAGCTCGCCCCTAAATAGGCGCTGCTGGAGCCTAGAGCGCTAACCTGGCGGAAATAGAGTCCCGGAAGTGTAAAAGACCGTGGCCCTCCCTACGCAACAAACGGCAGACGCCGCGGCGGACCGGGGAGGACCAAAATATAGTGCAAATAGGCAAGTAAAGTGCAAAAGACAAGGAGTAATAGGCAAGGTTACAATCAATATATCGTTAAAACAATTAAAAATCAGCAAATACAGAATAAAAGAAGGTCATCCAGTCACAGTTAAAAATAGGCTATTAAAAATAAGGAGATAGGCAGACTAACACTGTGGCAGCAAGAAATGGCAGTTCTAAAACAGTAGCGTCCCAGCAGAGTGCATCCGCTGCGCGTGCGCTCCAGCTCGCCCCTAAATAGGCGCTGCTGGAGCCTAGAGCGCTAACCGGGCGGAAATAGAGTCCCGGAAGTGTAAAGACCGTGGGCCCTCCCTCCGCAACAAACGGCAGACGCCGCGGCGGACCGGGGAGGACCAAAATATAGTGCAAATAGGCAAGTAAAGTGCAAAAGACAAGGAGTAATAGGCAAGGTTACAATCAATATATCGTTAAAACAATTAAAAATCAGCAAATACAGAATAAAAGAAGGTCATCCAGTCACAGTTAAAAATAGGCTATTAAAAATAAGGAGATAGGCAGACTAACACTGTGGCAGCAAGAAATGGCAGTTCTAAAACAGTAGCGTCCCAGCAGGCATACCCCAAGGATCTTCCCTCAGCCCCACCCTGTCCCACACATACATGACCCCCTCACAGATGTCATCAGATCCCATTGTCTCAACATAATCTCCTACTCAGATAACACTCAACTAATCCTCTCACTCTCCGAGGACCCCTCCAACGCCAAAACCAACTTCTGCAATGCCATGACCAACATAGCCAACTGGATGAGAGACAACTGCTTCAAACTCAACTCTGACAAAACAGAAGTATTGATCTTCTGAAAACACACCGCCGTTTGGGACCACAGCTGGTGGCCAGCTGAACTCGGACTCAAACCCACACTAACAGACCATGCACGCAACTAACCCTGGCCGTAGTACTACGCTACGCTCGCGGAGCGTGCGTAGTTTGCGCTACTACGCGCTACGCGAATTGCACGTAGCACAGTGCAAAAACGCGTAGCGTAGCGGGCATTTTTTGCTTGCTCGCGGTCCTCAACGTCAAGTTGGCGACGGCAAGCGAGTAAAATCAACATCCCGGCGAGACATTTTCCTCGTTCGCGATCAGCAACATCAAGTTGCTGATTGCGAGCGTGGAAAATAAACCTCCCGGCGAGATTCTCATCGCGGGGAGGTCAGGTTTCTCATTGCGAGTGGTCGCGTATGCTCGCGACCGTTCGCGATGAGAAACTACCAGTCCGCGTTGAGAAAGCTGCCACTCGAGTGCAAATCTACTCGAGCGGCAGAAAACGACCGCTTGCACTGTGCAAGATGCCGTTTGCAATGATTGCACAGTGCAGACAAGCATCCGGCACTGTGCAATCAGTGCGAACAGCATTTCCCTACCGCACTACGCAGTTCGCGTAGCTACGCGTAGCTTGCGTAGTGCGAAGTGCACTTCGCGTAGCTATGCGTAGCGCTACTACGCGAACTACGCCCAGGGTTACACGCAACCTAGGCATCATCTTTGACAGTGAACTGACCATGAAACGACAAGTCAATGCAGTCATCTACTACTGCTTCCACAGAATCTTCAGATGGATCCCAGTCAACACCCAAAAGACCGTCACACAGGCCATCATCACCAGCTGCCTCGACTATGTAATGCTCTCTATGCTGGCATCTCCAGACCACACAGAATGCTGCAGCCAGGCTCATCCTGGACCTCCCCAAAAGGACCCACATCACCCCCACCTCATAACCTCCCCTGGCTTCCCATCCTGAAAAGTTGCCAGTTCAAGATCCTCACCCTTGCCCACAAAGTCTTACATGATCAAGGACCTTCCTACATAAACCAGTGACTGAGCTTCCATCTACCCACAAGACACCTGCGCTCCTCCTCTCTGGTCCTCGCACACACCCCTGCATCCATCGCAATGGATGGCCGCTCCTTCTCCTACATCACCTCCGAAATGTGGAACAACTTGCCACTCCACCTCTGAACAGCACCCTCCCTGGCGTACTTCAGGAAGAAGCTCAGGACGTGACTCTTCAACAGAGACACAACACATTCAGCGCCAAGACACCCCTAGGGGTGACAGTGCTGCTCTATGCAAATGCTGATTGATTGATTGATTGATAAAACAATAAAACATGTAATTAAAATGATGAAATGGAACATGTAGACATTTGAAAGTAATAAAAGGTATTACTTCACTGACTTGAAAGCAAAAATATACTAACCTTCTTAGGAATTAAGTAACCTGAATTTTAGCTTTAAAGACGGTTGAAGTGATGCAGGAAACACATTGGTTGATAAGAAAAAAGTGGTATCACGTGCCCTTTATCCCCAATGACATCACAGGATGTGACATCACACACCATTTGCACCTGATGATGGGCATTTGATCATTAACAGCTTCATGTGATAAATCTCAGGGAAACAGGAAAGCAGTCCACAGGAGATTAATAAAAAGGTGACTTAGTGATAGCAACTGCTGGTGGGGACACCGTCATCTGATATAAATGCACACTACCTTTTGCGAATTAGGTAAAATAAAAGCCATGACCAACAATAATGTTCAGATTCCCTCAAAGTGCAATTTTGGTTGGCTACACATAGGACAATTCTCCCATTTAACTGGGCAATCTTCTTACTTAGGGCCTTAGTACAACTTTGACGGACTCAGAGTGGGGCCACCACACTGCCACCATGCTCCTAGACCACCAAGGGGCCTTATTGCAAGTCTTGCGCTCACGGGGGTGGGGTAGTGGTCGTCTTCCGACCACCCTATTAGGACCAGGGCAGTTGGGCTGCCCTGGGACCACTGCAACCGCTGGGGATCAGAACTCCCTGGTGGCGGTGCAGCGGTCTTGGGGCCGCAATATGCTTGGCAGGGCCGGTGTGGTCCTGCCAAGCATATTACGAGTTTCCTCATGGTGGTGCGACTGCCATGAAAAGTGTAGCAGTGATGGAACAAAGGGGGCGTGACAGGGCCCCCTGGTGCCTCACGTCATGTGGATGCACACACTGTATGCATGCACACCAGTACCTGCATGGCATGGAATGCAGCAGTCCATGCCGTGCAGGTACTGCCTTTGATGTTCCCATTGCAACGCCTATTTCATTGACACTGCCCTGGGAATGCCAAAGAACCGCACGCCAGACCAGGAGAAAACTCCTGATCTGGCGGGCAGTTCCTACATGGGTTTGGTGGTGCAGGAATGGGGCGATCCCGCTCCTGCACCGCCAAACTCATAACAAGGCCCAAAGGTATTAAAGACCGCCCGCCAGGGTACTACTTGTTTTTACTTTGCCGGGCGGTTCTTTGGCGATCCCACTGAGGTGCCTCTGAAAAAGTCACCGCGATGGGAGTGTCAAAGGCAGTTCCTGCAGGGCATGGACTGTCAGGGACACATGCCTGGAGATCATAGGTGCAATTGAGATTGAGAAAGAGAAAGCATGTGCAGCATAATCAGACCAGCTATGAGGGAGGGGCTTATTTACTGTAATTAGTGTAAGGTTAGTGAAAATTGGGTCCAGTATATGGCCTGCTATATGTTAGGGTATATAACCAGTTGTTGGAGACCCTGGTTGGAGAAGAAGTCCATAAGATGGACAGAATTGGGGTCAGAGAGTGTTAGACCTGGCAGCCTTAGGGTAGATGTTCCCCCAAACCCTTTGCCTCCACTTTTTGCTGAAATCCGTTTCTGCTGGCCTTAGGACTGTGCTAAAGTGTTTGTGATCACTCCCCAAAATTTTGTAGAATTGGATTACACCTAATTGAAATATTTAATTTACTTATGAGTCCCATATAGAGGCGTATACCATATACCCAGGGCCTGTAAATTAAATGCTACTAGTAGTCCTGCAGCACTTATTGTGCCACCAAATTGAGATGCCACTTAAAACATTTCCCAGGCCTGCCATTGCAGCCTGAATGCAGATTTACACTGCCAATTTGACTTGGCAATATAGCCCCATTGTCAAGACCTAAACTCCCCTTTTATTATATGTGTTGCCCCTAAGGTAGGCCCAAGGTAGCCCATAGGGCAGGGTGCATTGTAATTAAATTAAAGGTTGGACATGCACTTTTAAGTTTTACATGGTACGGGTAAGCATTTCATGCTTGGTATCCATGCAATTGTAATTAGAAATCCTCTTTAATGGTAAAGTCTGATTCTAAATTTAAATTTTGAAAATTCCACTTTTGGAAAGTTGGCATTTTCATGCCGTTTTTGCTGCCTGCAACCTGTCCTAGGTCACAAGATTGGGTGTAGTTTCAATCAATCAATCAAAGCATCTTTATTCAGTAGGAAGACCCACCATAAAAGCAGTTTAAAATACATACAAAAAAGATTAAAAATGAACATCAACGGGGACCAGCATGTATCTTATAAAATATGAGTAAAAGCATAGCATACATAGATAAATAGTCTGAAAAAGTACAAGAGGTTAGTCAAAGTGCATAGTGCTTCTTGAACATATGGCCGCCTTGAGAAACAAACCTACACAACAACAGGTTTCATTGTCAGTTAATTCTTGCAACCTGAAACCTTATTGACATTTATGATAATTTCTGAGCTTTAAAAAAGGTTCTAAATACATTCTCCTAAATAATTGATAATACCCACAGAAGAAAGTAAAGACAAATTATAGTTTGCTTAGATACATTGTTGAACGGGCAAACTCGTGAGCTCAAGTTGTGCTGGAATCCTCGCGGGAAGCAGAGGGAGTATGTCAAGGTCCCTGCTCTAAATCGAAATAGAAGCAAGCGCACCCAAATCCTGGTTCTATTAATCAGGTAAACAGCTGGCGCCACACCAAAAATAGCATGTAAGTAATCACCAATACTAGGTTTCTGTGATTCATCATGCAACCTGATACCTTGCAATTTTTCTAACAATAGGGCCTGTGCTTGCTTTCTGCTGGGTACCTGAGCTGACTCAGAAACAGCAAACCTTACACTAAACCCTTACAGTGACTTTTTTCCTTAGGACAGCCAAGGAATAGAGGGCCCATTGTCACAGGCCCGCAAGTCAAAAAGTATCTTTCTAGTGAGTGAGGCTTCCATATTGCTCATAACAGAGAGCCACAGCAGCATGGGATGAATACGTATTTGGTCACATAAATAATTAAATGCTAACTCCTTATGGCAAATATAATGTGAAGTCGATGCAGGCACGGGTTATAGTTGACGTTTGGACTTTGGCAATTCCTCCCAGACGGTCACACGATAGAGGGATTGGGTGTTTCTGAATGGGCCATCAATTGGCAGGATGGGTGGTAGGGGATGAACTGGGCACAACCCCACTTGCAACTGAATAGGCTGTGCTCTGCCTTCACACAAAGGACTCGTCACCCCTGCATTGTTCATGCAGTCAGCTTGAAGTCAGGCAGAGGAGTAAGGAAACTTCAAACACTTCAAAGGGAATTCTCTAGAAATGTCTCCTACTTCAAAGAAGGCACCTTCTATAAAAATAGGACCCTCAGACCCACACTTCAGTTCACGTTCTGGACCTGTGGAAGGACTCTCAAAGGACTGTCTTCTGCTGTGTATTCCACAAGACTGCTTTTCTGCCTTGAGTCGGCCTTGAGCCCTAGGAGGCTTGCCCTGCTTCTTGAAGCCTACTTCATCACTTGAAGCCAGGACAAGCAGAGTAACTCCAAGGGCTAGTTTGCAGATCTCCTGATCAAAGCCTCAGAGACATAAAAGGCTCCAACCTTCTTGAACGGGAAACAACTTTTAGAACGCATGCATTACATCGCATGCCATTAGATCGCGGTTTTTACAACGAAAGTCGTTACAACGACTTGCACTGGAGAGCGCTATAGGACAAGGAGTAGTTTAAATTACTATCCAACACCGTCCCTACTGTACGTAGGCTGGAGTTGGAATAGTAAATTAAACTACTCCTAAGTCCAGCGCCCTCCAACGCAAGTCGTTGTAACGACTTGTGTTGTTAAAACCGCGATCTAATGGCATGCGATGTAATGCATGCGTGGTATCGTCATACATCCTTCTTGAACAAGCACCTTGACTCTGCTAGCTGTGAGTACTGTTCCCCATCACCAAAGTCCAGGACCCTTGCAAGTGGACCTGAAGGTGCTCTGCCAGCCCATCTGTGATCCCAGCAGAATTGACATAGCGCAAAGCATCACCCCACAAGACTCCGCATTGGAACTGCTGCTCAATGCATCCCCCATGACGGACCTTGCATCGCAGCCCACAGCCCCTTGGAACCACCCCTACATGAGTTATCTACACACAGGACATCACATCGCCATCGCACCGCCTCAGGATGCCACTGCATGATGCATCTCCAGATACAGACCTCGCATTGCCACTGCAGCTTCCTCAGAACTGCCACAGAGCAATGCATCTCTCCACGCAAGGACCTCACATCACTTCTGCTGCGTGACGCATCCTCAACACGGGACTTCACATTGCTCCAAAACCAGAATTTAAGGTACTTTTGTTCAACAGGCCTAACTTGGTCTCTCTAGCCAGCCAGCACCCCATTGTGGTTGGCCTGAACTAGTGACTTTGTCCCAGGCCAGCTCGACCAGATAACCAAAGTTGGTGCTTTGTGCTTCTAGGCACTGTTTTTACATTAAACTTTAAAAAGTGATAACTCTGGTTCTACTGATTAGATTGTTGTCGTTTTGACATCAAATCATTTATTAAAACTGAATCTGTTTTTTCAAAACTGGTGTGGGATTTTACTTATGTTGTATTTTCACTTTATTGCTGTTTTTGTGCTGCCTTAATACTTTACACATTGCCTCTAATTTAAGCCTGACAGCTTTTGTGCCAAGCTGACAGAGGGTTAAGCACAGATTAATTTAGTGACTTTTCTAGTTCACCCAGACAGGATTGTGGCTGAAACCTCAGCAGGTTTAACAGCCCACTCAGCCAACAATCCAATTTCTCACAGAGAGGTACTCAGTAACAAAACTGAGGTCTCCAATGATAATTATATTAGCTGCTTTAAGAAAGTAAGTTGATAGAAAGGGGGCACATTTACTAAAACTGGTCTTGGAGCCCAATGGGTAGGGTATATTAGAGTCCCATTGAATGAGAAAGTAGGGTTAATTTTACGTGAGAAGAGCACACTGTCAGAGCATAGGAGGTACTTGTTAATTGTGCAGTTGTAGGAAACACTATGATCAATATAAGCTCTTCCCCAGTCTTATTAGTGCGATCACACCTGATAGTATGAAGGTGGGGAGGAATAGCCGGCTTACAGGCTTGTTTGCTTGCTGAGCCAGAGCAATCTCTTAACCAGGTCTTAGTTAGGAGTAGTATGTCAGGATTTGCATTATCAATAAATTCAGCAATTTCTAGTTTATTTTTAGGGAGGAAGTAGGCGTTTATAAAAACAGTAGATTCTAGTATTTCTATTAGTAGGGGTAATGCAGTGTGTGATGGAGTTTAAGGAGGGGGCAGCAGGAGTAGGAGTCATCAAAAGGGTGCCTGATTTACAAAGTGAACATTGAGTATTCGGACTATGGGGAGAGAATATGACAGTGCATGGCTTACCTCTGGGTTGGAGAATAAGAAGCTGGTCAGATGAATAGAATGGGCATCTTCAAGACACAGGCAGAGTTTGAGGCATTGGGTTTATTTAAGGCATGAACGAGCATAGATCGGTTTGCGTTTTGCACAATGCGTGCAGCCTAAGGGACTTATAGGCACCATACAAGAGGCCTTGCAAAGTGAATGGCACATTCGCGTCTGCCAGCCGAGTGGAATTCAAATAAAACCTAGCAGGTGCCCAGCCACTCTGACTCACTATGAAGGTTACTCTTCAAGGGAGGCTACTGGGAAAGAGAAAATAGTTAAAATATGCGGGAGGAATGAAAAACACAAATCTAATATAGCCTACTGATGACTAGACTAAGATAGCGCCCACTAGTACCTCATGGACCCAGGCACCCCAGGGGCTCAAGGAGACTAAAACCAGTTGTTTAGGAATCAAATCCAGGTCAAGAGAATAGTGCTGTGTGGCAAAGCACCTTCCAATGCAGTCAGGTGCAGCACGGACGCACAGTGTAGAAGGGCATATAGTCCACCTTACAAGTGGGCTTGGCAGAGTAAATAATGCTTTTGCATGTGCAAACAGGGTGGGATTAAAATCACACTAACAGGGGCCCAATCACTCTGACTTGCTATGAAGGCTACCCTTCTATTAAGTCTACAGTGAAAGAAAAATTAGCTAAAATAAAAACAGGTGATGATTAGGATAAGATGGAGGCCTCTGGTACCCTGTGGAGCCACGTACCTCCAAGGCTACAAGGAAAGTAAAAGTGGTTGCTTAGGAATCCAATCCAGGTCAAGAAAAGAATGCAGTGAGCACCTTCCAATGACGTAAGGTCTGTAGGCACATTCTCTCTCGTCTCACCAGCCTCTTGTCTGTCTCTCTTTTGGCTATATTTATAATACCTTTCTATTATCAGGCTCTTCAACTTCGAAAAACTTCTCACCACCACCCTGACCTTCAGATCACTTTTCCCTAGACTCAGAGTCCTGCTCAGATCTGTGTTGGTGGCTTCCAACAAACAAGCCTGCGAAGGCAAGGGCAATTTGGTATCTTCGCACATCTAGTCATCAGCTAAGATGCTAGCATATCTTCATGGGGACCCAACTGTGAGAGCCTGTTCGCTGGAGGTTTATGGTACTCAGCTGAATAAAAATTTCACATCAATGCCCTAGAACTCCTTGTGGGCACCTTAACCATTAAGGGCCTAGCAATATCGAACTCTCATTGCTGAATCCTTATCCGGATGGATAATCTCTTGGCGGCGAGATCTGTCAACAAATGTCCTCATTATTCTTCTATCTAGGAAACCTCCCAGGTCCTTACATTCCTGGCAAGTAAGTTCCCAAACTATTCGGGCCTGATTCATAAAAGTAGACTTAGACCAAAAGTCTAAGTTTAGACCTGAAGTCTAAGTTTAGACCAAAAGTGCCGATATCGCCACTTCACCAGCGATAGCTGCAGGAAAAAACATCACCACGGATGAGTGCGACAACTAATGCTAATGATATGCAGAGTAGGCGTTCCCATGCAAAAACACACGAAAACACCACTACGCGAGATTCAAAACGACCAGTCAGATCTGCGATGCGACCCAAAAACAGGCGATAAGGAGCGTTAGCAGCAGGGATTTAACACCTGCCTTCTACTGGTGCTAAGCAGGGCGACTACCTGCAGGATGAAAGGGAGCCCAGCCCAGAGCCACATCTGAAGACCAACAGATGCCATGGAGCCAATGATCATGCAGCCCGGAGACCCAAGAGGGCCACAACACCCACCGCTACCACCCCCAGGACCACCCGCCCTCCGGAGACCCCCCCGGACTACCACCGAGGCAGCGTAGGACAAGACAGCGGACCTTCCGAAAACGGTATCGCCCCTCAGCCACACAAGTGCAGAACATGGGGAGAGGTGGGAACCAAGCATGTTTGAAGGAGGCAACTCACCCATGAAGAAGAATGCACACAATGCCAAGTGTGGCGGTGATGTGCCGGACAGACCACAGAATGCAGGGAACAGACATGTCCATGTGGACACATACTGCTGGGGTATGCAGTGTTGTGGACAGTGGACGCAAACATGTCACCTCAGGCAGCGGGGAAGACCTTGGACATGTAGCTATGTCCCCCCCCTGTAAGCATAAGCGGAGTGGGCTGGGCCGGCGTACGCCAAGCCAGCGTAGGGGTGTGAATGATTTGGCCGGGGCTCTGGGCGTGGTTTAGTTCTGGCCTGGACAAGGAAGTAACTAATGAGTGTGTCACTGTAGTAGTGTCGGCACCACCCAGTCCGCAATCGACAATGTTGCAATGTAGCATGCACCCGGAGGGTGGCCTCGCACGAACGTGGGAATGAAGGAGCGCAAGACCGCTCGGGGTCTTGGCTCATACATGCCAAGTGTTGTGTGTAACTGTATTGCCGCAGCATGAGCCAAATGCCTAGCCTTAATCGCAGCGCGAGTTCAGCCAGGCATGAACGCTACGTCTGTGTCCGCCCTATCCTTCCCACAGGCCTACACTCACGTGGCCGCCCACCTCCAATGGCCAATGTCACAGTGTCGTTGTCAGGCTTGTGGACATGCGCAGACAGGCATGACAATGGTGTGCCGTAGGAGTGCCAGTGATGCAACCACGCAGCGCACACAAGTAGATGGGCTCGGGGAGGGAGGAGCAGCTGTGAGGGCAACGTTACACACAGTGATGCCGCTCATTTGCCACATGCAAGACATCGTCGCACATGAATCCCAAAGTCGCACACATCCCACCCCACCCCCAACAAGCCACTTCACAGTTCCTGAATGCAAGCAGATGAGAAACTAACATTAGGGATGAATGCTCCTTTGTCTGAGCTAACAGGCGGAAGCACATCTGCACCTCCGACCTGGGTATTGCATGTGCCCGGCACCCCCTGACAGATACCATAGCAGCTGATGACGACTCCCACACTACGCACAGCCCGACGAAAGACCAACGTATACACATCCCACACACAGAAGTCCTTGCTCGAAATTATCTTGCATGGAATGGCCTTCACACTTACTCCCACATTAACCCAGGTGTACAACCGTTGCACACTAAAACAACTCATTGCTCGGAGATGTGGCATTTCATCCACAGAACTGGCGCAGGTCAGAACAGTGCCGCTTCAACCAGAGCCACCAACGCAATGGCAGACCATCCCGGACACTTGCACAACCCCTGCCACCTGGAACTGTACCGTGCACGTATGCTGCATTTTTTGGGGGCACTGCCATTGGTAGTGCTGTGGATCAGTTACCGACTGAGCTACCGCCTTGCCAATGTCACCTGCGTGCAGCCTGTGTTGCATTGTCTCTCATGCATATTCGAGTGGTCCATGGATGTCTGCCTATCCAACAGGACGGTAGCCGAACTGGATTTCAACATGTGTGTGCACCCCCTGTTGGTCCACGACCATGAGTGTCACCATGACACCCGTCTAGGGGATGCCTGGATACTTGGTATACATGCTGGCAGCTGGACCTGGGAGATTTCAGAACTCCTCGTGTGCAGAGAGCAAATTGAGCCGCTCCCCTATTGGGCTGTAGTGCTAATTGGTGAAAGGGGATGGACACAGCACATCTGTCCGGACCTGCTTATGGTGAGCCTCGCCATCCTGTCCGATGAAGTCGACGACGACCTCATGTTGGAAATTATTGCCTACGAAGCTGCACTATCTTTCATGGACGTGTAACTACGTACCTGCAGACACAACAGTTTGGGACACATTGCACATGTCCAGACACCTTGTTGGAAGTTTGGGTTCTGGTCACATCTCCCACGACGACAGTGGTCATGGCTGCATTCTCCTGGACTCCGTATACATGAGCGGACAACAACGCAGGTAAACACATACCTGTGAATGCTGAGGCACTCCCCCGGAGTGGACAGCGGCGCTTGGCAACGTTCCAGGTTCTGACATACTGCTGCATTGTTCTGCATGTTGTGGCACTTATCTTGGCCGTACTGACACGCATATGCTAATAATGTCTACGCACCTTCACTTTTATTCAACTGTGGTGAGTGTTGATTTGCATGACAATGTGTGTCTCACTGCCTAGATGGGTCACGGCCATACATGCATTGATACACCATCAGGGATGTGGGGTTGAACTAGTACATTATCATCAGTTTCCTGCTATGCCACATGTGAATGGCCATTTTCCACACACATGCGGCAGCAGTTGTGCCCTCTGTTCTGTTGTGCTGGTGTTGCTGTTCGTTCGACATTGTTGTAGATGTTGAGGTTCTCTGATTCTCATGTGTGTGTGCTGCATTGTAGGTGAGTTGCCCCTTCAGCTCTGATTTGGCTGGACCTTATCCCTCTCAGGCGGTGTGGCTTTCACTTCTGTGCTTATGCAGTGCTGAGATGTTGCAGACTTGGGTAACTTGGGCTTTTGGTTGGTGTTGTGACTCTTGGCCATGGTTTGTCCGCAGATGTGCTTTGCTTATTTGTGCATGTGTGCCATTGTGCCCATCTCCCCCTGTCCCCCCAGTCCCTGGTGGTTACTCACCCTGTTGCTGTTGTGTCAGGTCATGTCAAGCAGTGTCCGGTCCCCCAACTCCTGTCACCGTCTCCACACTGATGACTGTGGTCACTATTCCCTCCATCTCATCCAGCTCCTCCTGTGGCGCTGGACTCCCACCTCCAGTCTGCATTGCCGCCTTCTGTTTGTCTGCAGGTTTCTGCTTGGTCTTGCACTTCACATCATTCCAGCGCCTCTTGAACTCGTCCATTGTCCTCCTCAGCACTCCGGCTGCATTCGCCTTGTCCAGGATGGACTGCCATATTGTATTTTTAGTTGCCAATGACACTGTGGAGGTGATGTAAAGTTGTTGATGGTGTTCTATCACCTCCGTGATCAGGATCCTGTTTTCCTGCGGACTGTAGCGCGTCTTCCTCTTCTTCTTCTCCTTGCCCTTCCCTGACCCCGAGGTCCCAGGCTGGTCCTCCTTCGGGCTTGTGGTGTTCTGGTTGTCCTCTGTGCTTGCTCCGGCTACCTCCATGGTGCTTCACAGTTGTTTGTGTTTTGTTTGTGTTTTGTGTTGCCGCTTTCATTGTGCTTTTTGCAGCCTGACTTGTGGGACTTGCAGGCCTGGCGCTGCTTCTCGATGGATTTTTTGTCGCGGTTGGGCCCATCGCAACTTTTTTCGCGTTCAGGTTTGGATTTTCATCGCCGTCCCGGTTGTGTTATCGCGGACAGTTGCCGCGTTATCGGGGTACTATCGCATGTTACCGCCGTGTTGTGAATGCCACGTTAACACAGGGTTATTTTCCCACGATAGACGGCGATGTGCAAACTTGCGTTAACCTATTTTGGCGATGTTTATCGCACGTTCTTGAGAATATGTCCCTAACTTTACTACTGCTAGACTTTTGGTCTAAGTTAGACTTTTGGTCTAAACTTAGACCAAAAGTCTAACTTTAGTAGTAGTAAAGTTAGACTTTAGGTCTAAACTTAGACTTCAAATCTAAGTTTAATTTTGTGAATCAGGCCCTTCATTCTCCCTTAAAGGACTCTCCTTTAAGCTTACCTCTTTGTTGTGTCTCATTTCTTGTAGGAGGATGTCAGCTGTTAGAGCTCTTTTAATCTCCAAACTGCACTTTTCCCCTGAAGATGCTGTTTTACATTTCAACTCACACCAAGACACAGTCCCATCCATCTTTTTTTTACTTATTTGCCATTGTGAGACCTGTCATCCTTGGTATGGTATTCATGCAAACTTTTTGCCGTCACTCTTCCTGTTTTGCTGACTTTGTTTTTGTTGGCATTAGGACTGCACACTTTACCAGTACTAACCAGTGCTAAAGTGCTTGTGTTGTCTCTATAAAATCCAAATGGCCTACACCAAATTGGCACATTTAATTTACTTATAAGTTCCTAGTAAATGATACTACATTTACCCAGGGTCTTTAAATTAAATGTTACTAGTGGGCCTGCAGCACTTGTTGTGCCACCCACTAAAGTAGCCTTTTAAACATGTCTTAGGCCTGCCACTGAAGCCTGTAGTGCAGTCTTAAACTGTCATTTTGGCCTGGTAAAATAAAGCTTTTGCCCGGCCTAAACCTTCCTGTTTAATGCTTATAAGTCACCCTTAAGGTCTGCCCCAAAAATCCCGTATGGCAGGGTGCATGGTATTTAAAAAGTAGGGCATGTGGGTTTAAGTTTTATGCGTCCTGGTAGAGCAAAACTCCTAAAGCTGTTTTTCAATGCTCTAAGGTCTGTCTCTCTCACTGACTAACATGGGGTTACCTTACTACATTTAATAAGTAATACCTTTTGATTTAGAGCAGATATAGATATAATGTTTACACTCTAATGATTGTAGTTTGAAATCCTCTTTAGAGTTAAAGTCAGATTTTAAGTCACAATTCTGAAAATGGCACTTTTTGAAAAATATTTTTTTTTCCTAACCATTTGTGCCTTTTGCCAGTGTCCTAGGTCACATAACTGTGACTAACTCTGCTGTTGGACTTTGTGTATTGCTCCCAGACAGTGACACAAAAGGGGACTATGTGTGGGCAGGATGGCTGGGGGCAGAGCTGTGCCTTACCCCACTTACAATTCAAAGGGCTTGCCCCCAGCACACACAACGGAATCTGACTTTAGTCTTTTGTCACCACAGATGTGTAGCTTAGACAGGGGAAGGGAAGAACTTTCCAGGACCAGATGTGGGAGTAGTATAGGGGTTTCCCCCACTTCAAAGGCTGACACTAGGTATGAATAATGGACCTCCTGAGCCACTCTTGAGAGCATTCCTGGACCAATGGACATTACAGAAGAAGATCTGCTTAGTCACCCAGAGTACTGCCCTGCTGCTACCATAAGACTGTCCTGCTGCTTGCGGACTGCCTTGTTCTCTCTGAAAGAAGACTCCTGCTCCCTTCATCCCAGGCTAAACTGAATGACTCAAAGAGTCAAGTGGATGACCTCCTGTCTGAGCTACAGGGACACAACAAGTTTCAGAGGCCTCCCTGTAACTTTCCAGCTGGCCTGCTGGACCTGCAACAGGACCTGCCTGAGTCCTGCTGAGTTCTTGATCCTCATGAGGTGCCTCTCCAGGTCCTGGATCCTTGCCTGGTGTAAGCAGAGCTCCTCCTATGAAAAAAGGTGAATTCCTGAAGTTTTGGGCTCTTTCCCACAGTGAATGGAACTTTTCGAGCCAGACTTTGAGAAAGTAACTTATTTAGCAGGACTAACCTGATCTTTGTATCCGGTTTGCTCTCCATAATGGTCAGCTTGTGTTTGTGAGTTCCCCCGGTCTAGCAGGACCAGATGACCACGAGTGGCACTTTGTGCTTTTAAGCGCTATATCGACCTAAAATGTTGACATTGCATATCTCCGGTTCTACTGACTGCATTCTTGTTGTTCTGGTATCATTTTATTTCTTGGAATGTACTCTATTTCTCTAAATTGGGATGGAATATTTCTTGCGTTGTGTTTTGACTTTGTTACTGCTTGTCTGCTGCATAAATATGTTACACTTTGCCTCTAAATTAAACTTGACTGCTTTGTGCCTAGCTCCAAGAGGGTTCAGCACAGGCAATTTAGTGACTTTTCTTTTCACCCAGACAAGGATTGTATTGTTGTCTGAGTGGGAGATCTACCCCTCTCAACCAATAACCCAATTTCTTACAGCCATCTTCTTCAACTCTTTGCATTGTCACTTGTTTTCAAGAGTACATATCTGATACTTATTTTTTTCGCTCTTCTTCTTCAGACCAACTTCTTCTCCCATTTAAGAATCCTTACAAGACAGTCTCCTGCACCACCCTGACTCACTGGATGAAGGTAACCATTGCTGACGCTGGAGTTGACACTTCGTGTTTTGAAGCTCTTTGAGGCTTCTTGCCAAAACCAAATCCGGAACCCTCATTGACCCTGTCCTCTATATTTTCTGAAGCTTGCTGTTGATGATATTCTTCCGGTGTTAACCAATATATGTAACTTGTCTCTAAAAACTGCCTCTTTCCCTGTCATATGGAGGCAGGCCATGGTCACAGCACTGCTTAAGAAGCCTACCGCTGGCCCATCTCTCTTATCCAACTACCGCCCTATCAACTTGCTACCTTTCTCAGCTAAGATCCTTGAAAAAGCAGTTAATCTTAAACTTTTTGCATGTCTTGAAAATAATAATTTACCCAGTGCCTCTCAAACAGGTTTCATATCTCTACAGAGTACTGAGTCTGCCTTGCTTTCAATAACTGATATTCTGAGACAAACTTTATATGAAGATTTCGCCCCTACCCTGGTCCTTTTGGCCCTCAGCAGGTTAGGACACCATTTACTTTACTGTGCTCATTTCCACACTACAAGAGCAGCCCCGCTCTCTTCTCTGACTACATTATCCCTTTAGACTCACTGGTTAGGAAGTTTGGTTGTAATATCATCCCCTATGTGGATAACATGCAAAACGTTGTGTCTATTTGAGTACCCAGTCACAACCATCTCTAGGTTTCACACTGGTGGCATGACAATCTGGGTACCCCACCTACTCCCAGCAGCTCAACCAGAAATTTTGGCAGCATCATTGATTATAATCTATCTGTCTCAACTCAAATCTCCTGTGTTTCTGCTCCCTGTTTTTTAGAACTCCTAGTCCTTCGAAAAATGTGCCCTCTTCTTCCCATCACCTTGTGATAAAGGGTGACATAGGCTTTAATTTAATCTAGATTAGCCTTGAAAATGTCCTGTATTAAGCCTTCTGAATTATTGCAGTCATCATCTGCATTTAACACAAAATGCAGGAGTGCAAGTCCTCCCTATCATTCTCAGAAGCAAATCCTTCAAAGATCATCTCAAGGCCCTTCACTGGCTTCCTATAAAGATGCGTATCCTGTTAATATCTCTGTGTAGCAATCTCTATGATTCTGGTCCTCTATCCATCAAAAAGAAGCTACATTGAGACCTCACAGCTCATTCTCTTAGGTCTTCCACAGACACAGCCTTTTGCTGAAGCCCCCTATATTCAATCTCTGGAGACTAGGGGATATAACCTCTTCTGTTTTGTCTCTGAAGCTATGGAATTCTCTCCCCATTCTCATTAATATTACCTTGAACTACGATTTTTTTAAAAACTTGACATATCCAAACCTCTGTATAGGCCCGGGTCTGCCTTCTTTAATACAGTCTTTGCTAGCTCCCAGACACTATTTTAGGTACATGTGGTACATTATAAATCGTATTCATCATATATCATTGATAAGGAACAGTTTCTTGTTAGGGAACTTTAAGGTGCTCAATGTGATGTCCACGGTGAAACCCAAAATGTCTGTTACTTTACAAAGTTGACCAGGAAAGCTACATTGTTTTGGAGAGGTCATTAAATCTAGGAGTTGGCATAGAGTTTGGGGAGACTGGTGCATTAGAATGATGTTGAGATCAATTATAAGGCAGTACCTTTCGAGCAAAGATTAACTATGATCATGTGGAGAACTTTGGTGAAACACCATAGGCAGAAGATAGGTCAAAAGCTAATGGACCACATCTACCACATCTGAGGTCTCCACTTGAACTTTAAGAAGTGCTGGTGCTCTTGACAAATGTGAATGGAAAAATAGGCATCTTTTATATCGAGTCCGAACAGCCTTGGTTCTTTCCATCTTGAAATGCTGATAGGTTACTTACAGATTGAGCAAGCTTATGTTGATCACTGATCTCAGTGTTTTTTCCTTTTTTGCATACAAAATACAACTTTTTTTAAACAGTTCTAAATCCACTTCATCTACTAAGAAAGATTCCTCTGGTGAAAAAAGTATAGCGTTAATACTCATGAAGATGAGTCCAGAAAGCAATGAGTTAGCCAGAAACGGTTGGAAAAATCTATGATTGAAATGTTATTGAGTGTCAGCTGGGAAGAAAGTCTGCAACCAAACCCCATGCCTGGGAGTGGGAAGAAGAAGGGGAGTTGACCTTGCGTACTGCTGGAAGTAGGATACAGAGCAAGGCAGGCAGATTGGGAGTTGCATTGCAAGTGACTTCAGTTGACTGCGCTGGCAGTTTTGCTAGTACAATGGAAGAATCGTCATGTAGTGTACACACTCCCCGGTGCGCTGCTCCTGCTCGACCTCATCCCCAATGTTGCAGAGCAGGTCTTGGAGTTGTGGTAAGGTGTCCCCTAGTGTATACTCAAACTCAGGCTCTCCTGTGCTTAGGCTGATCACAAGTGATCCTCCCCATTTATTTAAATCTGAAGTGCATGCTAAGCAATTTACATCTACAAGTAGTGGCCGGGTGCCAAATTCCAGGAAGGAGGAAAGGGTTGCTTTCTCACCCCTCATTCCCTGTCTCCACGCTGTTATGCTAGTGTTTCATGTATGTCTATTTACTCATTTACATAGACCAAGTAAACACAGACAGGAGAGGATAAGAAGTGAATTGCAGTCCATGCAGCATGTAACAATGCTACAACCAGGGGTTTACAAGATAAAAAAAAAAATTAACACTGTCCTGCAAATGCTGGTCATGGAAAACACAGAGTACCCACCAAGCCTAAAATCACCAGAAAAGTGTCCTCCTATTTATTCTTTCTCCTTTCACAAATACCTACTTAAGAACTGTTTGCTAACCTAGGAATCCTATATGGAACTAATGAAATCGTACATTGCGCACATCCTCATATTCATGTTTGATGCATTTCAATACATATGTATTCTTGTCATGTCTTGCTCAATCAACTCATGTTTGGATTGAAAGCCGCAGATTCTCAACTGCTCAAATTGACAAATAAATTGGCAATTGATGCAGTGTAGCAAAATGCCTTGTCAAACTAGAATAGATAATGCCACACTGACAATGGTTTAGAAAGTAACCCAGCAAATGACTCATTTCTACAGTTAATTTTGTGACCCAAAGCAATGAATTAGGGTAAATGGAGATTATTTTAGCCAGTTTTTGCAAAGATGCACTCAACTAGAACAAATAAGGACAGTTGATGTGACTCAGGTAAAGGCATGAACACTCTAATATGTTCTTTTTTGACATTCTTCAATCAGAGGTAAAATAGAAAATAAATGATTTCTTGGAATCTTTGTGTATTTCTTCAACTGGCTATTTTGAGAAATACACGTGGGGGCTTATGTATGAGAGCCCTGCATTACTTTTGCACCACGTGAAGTGGTACATACATGACGCAGGGCTATCATAAAGATTTATGAAGCCATGCAAAGTCACCCTGCGTGGCTTAGAGAGGCCTCATAAATCATGAGTAAGGCGACGATGTGCAAATCGCTGCATCGCCTTACTCTGTGCCTGGGAGAGGTTCCATGGGTGTTGCGGTGGGGTTTCCCCTGCAACACTCATGGAATTTGATGCTGACCCAGATTTACAGAGGGATGTAAACCCGGGGAAGCGTCAAATCTGTACACCTCCCGAGGTGAAGCATAACGGGGAGAAATATGCTTATTTCTCCTAGTTTTTTCCACTTTCCATGTATGCTGCATTCTGCAACACACATAGAAAGATAAAAACGCCTCATATGGAGAATTGTATTTTTGCAGGATGGTGCCCCTTCCTGCACAACAACAATTCTGCCTGAAATGGAGGCACCTGTGCACCATGGTGCAAGTGTGCCTTCGTTGACGCTAGGCTGCAGAATCGGCTCTGGCGCAGGCAGAAAGGACAGGAATGTACCGTATTGCTTAAATGCAGTACATTCCTGCCCTTTCACTTTGGAGTAGGGCAGCGCAGCAAAGTGCCTAGCTGTGCTGTCCTGCGCGAAAATGCCATAAATGAGTCCCGAGGTTTCTTCAGTAACACTTTCTATTACATATCAAAGTGATTTCTGATAGTCAACACAATGCTGAAAAAGACCATTTAAATTCACCAAGCCAAAGGGCTCTGTTAGAAGATAGAACAAATGCTCATCCTAAGAAAGAAAGGGATGTATCAGATAGTGATTGATTCAATTTAAAATAAATAAAGTGTGAAAGTAAAATGATGAAAGCTAACATGTAGACATTTGATAGTTAGAATGTATTAATTATCTGCTTAGAAAGCAAAAATGGACTAACAGTCTTTGGAATAAAGTAATATGAATCATGGTAAAAAGATGATTGAAATGATGTAGGAACAAAATGTAGAAGAAAAAGTAGTATCACATGCCTTTCAGCCCCCAACAACATCAAATGATGTTATACCTTACAACATTTGGTCAGGATGATCAGGATGATGATCATATACCTTTTTTATAGTAAGATTCACTGAAACATTTAGATTACAGCACATTCATCATCACCGATTAACGAACAATAAGAGGGTTATAACTAGCAAATGACACAGTTTGGTCCTTTTAAATCAACAACAGGTTAGTTTGGTTAATCAAATGCAAGGTACCATAGCAGTCCACAGGATTCTCACAAATTGATTTGGGGGTAGCAACTGCTGGTGTTAGGCACCCCGACATGACAGAAATGTATGGCACCTCTTGAGAAGTATTTTAAATGATGGCCAGGACCACACCTGATGTTTATCTTGGCTCAGAGTGTACCTTGGTCGACTACAAATTGGCCAATTCTCCCAATTTACTTGGCTTCCTTCTCACGTAGAAACTAGACTTGAAGAACATTCAAGAAGCTGGTCTTTGGTACTGATTTGGTGGTCCTTTCATTAGTGGATGACCTGTGCAGATTGGTAGATAAGCATCAGTAAAGATATTTTGGCTCTCCTCGATTTCTTAGATGGCTTCAACAACACTGACTACTCCATTCTGATACAAAGACTTGTACACCTGGCCATAGGTTCTACTGTCTTAAAATGCAATCCTGGCAGAGAGATAACAATCAATTGCGATCTAACAGTTAGTCTCCAATAAAACCCCCATTTGTAGTGGAGTCCTGCACAGAACCATCCTCGTCTCACTTTTTTTTACATTTTTATGTTAGAAATGGGGTCTCTAGTTGGCAGTGGTTTGCGCCCTGTCGAAGTAGGGATACTCACTCTAGTCAGGGTAAGGGAGTCACACAGCTAGGATAACCTCTGCTCACCCCCTTGGTAGCTTGGCACGAGCATACAGGCTTATCTCAGAGGCAATGTGTAAAGTATTTGTACGCACACACACAGTAACATAGTGAAAACGCTACAAAGGAAGTCCACACCAGTTTAGAGAACTAGCCAATATTAATCTGATTAAAAGAAGACCAAAACGTAAAAAATCCAACATCAATAGAAATCAATGGATGCATTTGTTTTAGCTCAAAGTGCCTTAGATGTGTCAAAAATCAAAGACGGTGTCAGGCGCAGGGGAGGTGAGGAGCCGGAAAAGCAAAGCGATGCGTTGGTTCCTTACTACATGGGGGAGGTGATGCGTCGGTACCTTGCTGGCAGGGGAGGGGATGCATCGGTTTGTGTGCATCGGTTTCTGGACACGCAGCCTCGGTTCCTTACTGAGGCGTGGTATCAATGAAGAATCAGCGCCAAGGGACGATGCGTTGAAAATTCAGATGTGCTGCACCAATGCAACAGTGGCAATGCAGGCCTTGCATCGATTTCACAGCTGTGAAGCAGGCGCTGCATTGATTTTTCAGCAGTGAAGCGGGCACTGCATCAGAGTCAGAGCGGGTGTCACAGACCACGGCGACTCGAGGTTCAAGACTCATGCTGCAGCGATGTTTCTGATGCACTGCGACAGCGAGCTGGGATCTGCGGTGAAAGCCGACGTCGATGCTTCGAGCGGGAACCATGCTTCAGTGCAGGCAGCAGCAATGCTCCGATCTTTTGCAGCGGTACATCGAGAAAACAGGTACTGGGTGTCAATGCGTGGATTTTCTCCTTAAGATCACCAGGTTACACTTCCAAGGGCCCAGGAACTGGATTTGGCACCACTTGGCAAGTCAGGACTCTCAGCAGAAGAGCACAGGCAATGGTAGGTGAAGTCTTTGATAGCCCTGAGTCTTCTTAACAGGAGGCCAAGCACGCACTAGCCCCTGTAGAACCTCGGAAGCTGGATGTAGAAAGCAAAGTCCAGTCCTTTCACTCCCAGGACAGAATCAGCAAGTGGCAGGCCAGCACAACAAAGCAACAAGCAAAGTGGCAGTCCTTCCTACAGAATCCAGCTCTTCTTTCTGGCAGAATGTCCTCAGTCTAGAAGTGTTCTGATTTTGAGGTGTCAGAGGTCCAATACTTATACCCCTTTCTGATTTTGCAGTAGGCAAACTTCAAAGGAAAGTCTTTGTAGTGCACAAGACCCTGCCTTTCCCTGACCTGGCTCCAGACACACTACAGAGGGGTGGAGACAGCTTTGTGTGAGGACAGGCACAGACCTATTCAGGTGTCAGTGACAACTCCTCCCACCACTCCAGCTCAGGAAGGTCCATCAGCCAGGTGATGGGCCATCAGGATATGCAAGGCACACCTCAGCTCCCTTTGTGTGACTGTCTAGAGTGAATGCACAAGAGTCCAACTGTCAGCCAACCCAAACATGTATTCTACAGACAGGCAGAAGTATACAATTGTTAAGCAAGAAAATGCCCACTCTCTAAAAGTGGCATTTTAAAACACTCAATTGAAAAACCAACTTCACCAAAAGATGTATTTGCAAATTGTGAGTTCAGAGACTCCAAACTCCGAATCTCTATCTGCTCCCAATGGGAAATTACACTTAAAAGATATTTCAAGGCAATCCCCATGTTACCCTAGGGGAGAGATAGTCAAATCAAGCTTTATTCGGTTAGAAGAAAATGCAACCATAAAAGCATCCTAAGAGTAATAACATCTTCACATTTCATCATAAAAATATACAGTGTTGAGTGAGTGGCGGGGTTTAAGGTAAACCTGTCGAAGTCTTATCTCCTTAACTTAACTTTGCCCAAAGAGACTATGCGGATCATAGAGCACTCACAAAGACATCACATACCTGGGTATCAGACTTACTCCTAAGATACTGCACCTCTATAGGGCTAACTACCCTCCCTTATTACGCCAGATTAGAGCAGACCTGTCCAGATAGAGAACAGCATACACCTCCTGGATAGGGCGAATCAACGCCATCAAAATGAACGTTCTCCCTAGGCTGCTTTACCTTTTCCAAGGCTTGCCGATCCCAGTGGACAGACTTCTCTTTGCTGACCTGAAAAATATGATCACTAAGTTCATTTGGCAGGGTCAGAGGGCGCAATTATCCCACCGGGTGTTAACCAAGGCACGAGGGATTGGGGGACTGGCCTTACCGTATTTCATTGGGTACTACAAAGCAGCTCAGCTCAGGGTGATCACTGCTGGTCACTCCATGAATCAGAGAAACTCTGGTTACACATGGACCGCCAAATAGTGGGCAGGACAATTTGGGATCTCCTTTGGAAGCAGAAACAAAATCAACCGCTAAATGCTTATCACCCCCACGGCTACTACTTTGAGGGTTTGGGATGATCTTGCCAGATCCACGCCCCTGATCACCTTCCCCTCTCCCTATACCCCCATCCACTTCAACCCCGAGTTCCCCCCCGGCTCTCCAGGAGAGACCATTCAAGGGCTGGCGGGCGGGAGTCTGCCTCATGATCTCTGATCTTTTTAAACCGAGGAGTGCGCCCAAACTTTTAAGCTTCAGCCCTCTGAAAAATTCCACTACTTGCAACTTAAACATTGGGTTCACCAGCCACAGGTTTGGTTAGCGGCAACTGGAAGATTATTACCAATCGAACAGTTTGCAAAATCAGGGGCTTCCACAAAAGGGACCATCTCTTTCCTCTACTCACTCATACAGGCTTTGGGGTCGCACTCACCGCCGAGACACCAAAAGTTTTGGGATCCCATCGTGGCTAATCCATTGGAGGACAAACAATGGAACTCCCTATACAGAGATATCCCCAAATACAACCGGTCCATGTTCTTAAGGGAGGCTCACTATAAAGTCATGTACGATTGGTACCTACACCCTCAGAAGCTGCACAAGATCTTCCCTAATACTTCGGATAGATGTTGGAGGGGTTGCGGGTTACTAGGTAATTTCAGACACATCTGGTGGGACTGCCCCTGCATCAAGCCCTTCTGGAAAGAAATTCTATGCCAAATCAAGCTGATCCTGGGCTACCCTATTCACGCAACAATGGAACACACTCTCCTGGGGATTCGGGATCCCAGCTTGAAACGTCAAACTCAAGGGGACCGCTCAGTGATGTGGTTGTGTTTGGGGGCGGCCGAGATGGCGTTGGCTGCAGCATGGAAGAAGGTGGAAGCCCCCTCCCTTACGCAATGGCATGCCAGGTTATGGCGAGCGCTAGGGATGGAACGAATGGCAGACATTGTGGAGGAACTCGAGAAAGGGGTTTGACTATGTTTGGGCCTCCCTGGTCGAATACTTATCGGAGGGTCTACCTTTGTTTGCGTGTGGGTCCAGACTAAGGGCTCTCCACCTCTTCCATATCTAGTGCTCCCGGGAGGCCTCTTCCCCTGGGTTGGGAACTTTCGGGAGCTTGGGCATGTTCAGTTCTCTTTGGTCTGTCCTCACCTGTGACCGAGCAGGAACGCTTTCATTTTCTTTTCTATTATGACCATGATACCTTAGTTTGTTTTGTTATGTTTATCTTTTAGTTATGTGGAAATAATGTTCGGTGGGTGGGAGACGTGATCTCCATCGAATAACATGGCCAATACGGTGAGATATATGACTTGTAACACTTGAGTGGCCGGCAGGGGCCAGTAAGGGTCGTGAACAGGGTTCTTATTGCAGGTCGAGTCCTAGTACACAAACTAAACAAAATACTTTAGAAGTTCTGTAACTCTTGATCTGTGAATCTTACTGATGTCTCCCACCTCTGTTTGTCATGTAATGTTTTGAATCTAAAACCAATAAAAATACTTTGACATAAAAATATACAGTAAAGTGCATTAGAATTAAAAAGATTCCAACAGCGGGCCCGATAAAAACGTTACACATAAAGTGTTGCGTGCAAAATATACAATCAAGAGCAAAAACTCAGACCCTGCTCATCAGTTATCAGTGTGCAACCTATCTTCTTTATATGTAAGGGCCTCAAGATGTGAATTATTTTTCCTTATTCTAATTGCTTTCTGAATATAGGCCACCAATGCATTACAGACTCTGTTGTTTACTAAATTACAAATATACTCAAAGGCAATTTTATATGTAAAAAGTCTCTCCTTTAAAAACAGCGGTCGTAAAATGCTCTTCCTTAATTCTCTATAAAAATCACAGAATAAAATAAAATGCAAGGTTTTCTGATCTGATTTTCCATCGCAGGGACACTTCGGGAGATTTCATTTCCACTTGCCCATCATTGGAAAAGCTATTAAGAAATGGACTATTCCCATTCTTAGTCTAGTAAGATAAAATCTGTGTCTTGTATTTGTGACCTGAATTAAATAATATTGAATCCCTATCCCCAAGGTCCTGTCGCAGTGCCTTAGTCAGCTGTTTCGAGTTTGCCTCGACTTCCCTTAGCCAGCTCTGAGATTCTATGAGAGCAGTTTTTAGGTCCTTTTTATTATACTCAAGTATTTGGAGGGGATTGTTAAAATCAATATTTTCAGCACATTCATTTAAAAGATTATTAATATACATCAGCCATGGGATCTTTTTCCCGTGGTTGAGTGCAAGGCAAATTTTGTACCCTCCTTGCTCCATATTCCATGCCAAGCATTTAAACTTACTATACTAATAAAATCGGTGAGCAGTCAAAATATCAAAAATAAAATATCGACATACACTAATATCGAAGTCACAATATCGAAGGGACAGAATATCGATGTTAAGAATATCGATGGACAGAATATCGACCCTAAGGTAAGTAATATCGAATTTTTTTATATCGATGTAAGTAATATCGAAGTTAGTAATATCAAAATCAAATATATCGATGTTACTAATATCGATGTTACTAATATCGATATTTGTATTATTGTTATGTATTTTGTTATGTTTTTAATATGTATGTGTTATATGTGTTTTTGTTATGTGTTCTACTTGTCTAAAAATATATGTATACAATTTTTATATGTTAATAATGTTTTTTTTAAGTTATTGTTTTTTTTTTTTGTACCCTAGCGGGTTGTGAGTTTATAGGGGAATAGGGTGGGAAGTAATTTAATTATACTAAATTAATTATTAATTTTTAGGAATTATAAATTAATTTTAATTATTTTTTGCGTTTAAGTTCTGTAGCGGGTTGTGGGTTTGTAGGGGAATAGGGTGGGTAGTAATTTAATTGTAATTAAGTTATAATTTATTTTAATTAATTGGTATTGATAATTATATTATTGTTAATTAATTAATAATTGGTAATTAATTTTTATTAATTAGTTATTAATTTTTAATAATTGATTAATTGATCATTATGTAATTTAATTGTAATTAAGTTATAATCTATTTTAATTAATTGGTATTGATAATTATATTATTGTTAATTAATTAATAATTGGTAATTAATTTTTATTAATTGGTTAATTAATTTGTATTAATTGATTAATTGATCATTATGTTAAGTGTATTATTTTATTATTGGAGTGTGTTGTGCGTTTATAGGGGAATACTTTTGGAAGTAATTGAAATCTAATTAAGTAATTATTAAATTTATTTTTGGGTATTGATAATTAATTTATTGGACATTAATTATTAATTGGTAATTTTTTTAATTAGAAGTTTTTGGTTCTAAAAGTAATTTATTGTTGTTTTATCATCAATTGGTAATTAAATATTATTAAATATTATTTATTGATAAATTTAATTAATATATTAAGAAGTAATTATTAATTGATAATTAATGTTTAATTATTATTATTTTTGGTATAAAAAAGCATTTAATTGTTCAATATTAGTTAATTGGTAATTACGTTTTAATAATTTATATGTTTTTTGTTATTAAAAATATTTTATTGTTCAATATTTATTATTTAGTAATTAATATTTATTAATTATTATTTATTGGTATTTATTATTAATTTATTGTTAATACATTTTCTATTGGTAATTATGGGGCCCATTACGATACCCGGCGTAAAAAATCCGCCAGGCATGGAAGCGGCAAAAATCCGCCCGCACACACCGTCTGAACACCGACCACGCCATTACGATTACACAAACCGAAAACCGCCATCGGCGGAAAAATCACACAAGATACCGCCCGCCATCGTCCGAGTCGGAGTCAAACCGCCCGCCACGGACGGAAACACGCACGACAACACAAAACCGCCCGCCCTCACGCCCGACACACCGCACGTGAGATTACGATCGCACCGCCATGAGCGCGGGAAAACTACAAATATACCGCCCGCCAGCGCAAACAACGCCGATGAGAATCGACACGGCAGAAGCCATGGCGCCCACGTCCCTGCACAGAAACCATCCGCTGACAAAAACAATCGCACACAACATGGCCAACAAGTCCACACAGCAAGGCACGCACAAATACACAAGCACAGTACACATCCCGAAAACACCCCCCTGGACAAACAAAAACTACAAAGGCCAGAACCCCAGACACAACACACCTGAAAACAACAGACCATGAGGACACACCCACATAGGTAAGTACAAAAGCAGCACTCCCACAGACCACAACCCCTTGCAACATTGCAAACTAGAGAGGAGAGGAGAGGACACAGTGACACAGCAAGGACAGCAGCACACCACAGAAACGCACACATCACAACCACCACCACCACCACCACCACCAAACACCGGCACCACAAACCCCCTGCACATTACACAACACACACCGCACCAGCACCACAAACACCATGGCACCACAAAGAATGCCCAAGTTCACGCCCATGGAGCTGACGGTCATGGTCGACGAGATCATCAAGGTGCACCCACAAATCTATGGGAACCTGGTCCAGCACACACCACTAGCCACCAGAAAGAGAATGTGGAACCGGATCGTAGACCAGGTCAATGCAGTCGGGACCTTGCCCAGGAACAGAGTCGAAATAAACAAACGGTGGAATGACGTCAAGAGCCTGGTCAAGAAGAAGGAGAGCAAGAACAGAGAGCTGGCTGCCGTCACTGGCGGAGGGAATCCCGCGCTCTTCAAGACCTTCAAAGCGTGGGAGGAGAAGGTGCGAGTCATCATACATCCCGAGATCCTCGCCGGATTAGCAGGGGAGTGGAGGCTGGTAAGTACAAACTAATGTATACCAGCACACCGCTATGTACTCACATGCACTACCACCATGCCACAGCTCCCAGGGACAAACACCCCCATGTCCAGCACACAATACACAACACATCACACACACATGCAACAGACACCACCACACACAGCCCAAACCGAACAACTGTAAGATGCGTGGGGACATGTGTACACTCAGCCAGCCACGTAACCACCAACAGGTCCCCAAATATGCCAGAAGCGCCACAACGAGCACCCACCACACCCATGTGTCCGCCATAGCTGCACTAACCGACAAGTAACAGGTAAGTGGCAGGAACACAAAGTGCAGTGGGTGGGAGGGTGGACAGCCCAAGTACAAAACACACCAGGCCCCTGGTCCCACAGCACAGCAAGGAGGAGCATCCCCCACACCCCACAGCCACGTGTCAGCCACCGCAGTGCACAACGACAGCCGAAAGGTAGACATCACGGTCCACAGCAATCGGTGTCAGTGGGTGTCCAGCCACCACCACGACCCACAACACCCCTCAAACCCCACAGACCTGCAACATGGAGCAGCCCCCGCTTAGAACCATGTGGCATCCAGTACAGTGCACGCACGAACAACCTGCAGGTGGGAAACTGGACAGGGCTGGATTACTGGAGGCATGAGGACCGTAACACGACCAACACATGGGACATGTCACGTAGCAGACGAACACGCAGCACCGCCCACCGTCACGAACAAGTGAACAATGTGCACACGGACATGAACCACAGACTCACACCCCACATGACCCATCACAAACACAGCAACACCCAAGGAGCCACGTCTGCATGCACAAGCCACACTGAATATAGTACCACACGGCAGCCACTGTGCAACCCATCACACACAACCGAAACACCATTGAAGTCCTGTCCATGTAGCCCCTACTGCCTGTCAACCACACACCCCACAACTACGCCTATGTAAGACAAACAACACTAGACGCAACAGAGCGGAACAACATAAATGCACACGAACACCACTGAACCCATCAAACACACAGACACACCATGCACATACAACATACCATCCATCCCATCCGTCAGCCCCAGTCTCATGAAAGGCATGTCATCCGCACAGCTGCCACACATACAGCAGTCACGCTAAGATACATGCCCATGACCAACCATGTGCCAGAAGTCAATGAAGCGCACGACACACTGTGAGCAACAACACACAACATGGGCCACACCCCCCGAGCACTGCAGTGATGCACATGGCACAGGGCAGCACGCACACCAAGGAGATGGGACAACTGCAATACGTTGGCTGGCACACAACCATCACTCACTCATAACGATGCGTCCAATGCCATGTCCAGTAATCACAACAGACAGCAAATATGCAGGCCATGTCAAGCATGCACACACCTCAAACCATGCACTGTCATGCTGCCACAACACATGTCACGTTCGGCACCCATGGCTCACAGCATGTACCCCAAAAGCATATTCCATCCCAAATGCGAATCTGGGGCATGGCCCCCATGTTGCCATATGCGTTCCTAAGCGTCCCATCTGAACACCAAAAGCAAAGTACAAACCAGACCCAGGATGGGCCAGGAGCCCGCATACACCAGAGTCACAATAAGTAGGGGCACAGCAACACACCCATCGGCATGGCCAATCCGTCCCATGCCACATGTGCACAGCACACAGTCCCATTGTCAAGCACACACAACTACAAATGCTACAGCCACACACACGCCTCCGGGAAACCCATGTACGAGATTGCACGAACTGTTAATGTCAGACGACAAATACATACTTCGCCAGGTGCAACACAATAACAAATCTCATTCTCTCCACAGGTGACGAACTGCTGGATGCTGGGGATGGAGACAGCAGCCAGCACAGCCAGCCTACAAGCCCCCAACGAGGACACACGGATGTGGAGGATCTGTCCTCCTCTTCGGACACGGACCACCAAGCAGGCCCATCTGGTGTGGCAGGGCCCAGCCGCTCCCCAGGACCCCTCCTACCCACCAACCCATCATCCAGGGCTGCTGAACATTCCCAGCCCCCTGCTGCCACTGTCGTTGCGGCCACACCCACGGTCATTGCGGCCACACCCACGGTCATTGCGGCCACACCCACGGTCATTGCGGCCACTACCATTGCCGCAACCGCCACCATCGCCGCACCGACCACCACCGCCGCCACCACCACCACGTCTTCGCTGGCACCAGCCCCAGCGCAGGTGGTGGCCCGGCCGACTGGATCCACCCTGGGAGCCACAGCGAGGACCGTGGTGAGCAATGTGGCTAGTGGGCAGGCCGGTGGCAGCAGTACTGGTAGGAGGAGCAGGGTCAGGGAAACGCAAGTCTCCCCTGGGAGCCATGCCCTGCCTCAAATGGCCAGAGTCCTTGGGGCCTATGAAGAGGCCCAAGAACAATGGGTCAGGTCTGCTTCAGACACGCGGGAGGTGCTGGGGGTGCTGAGGTCCATGGACGCCCGTATGGGCCAACTCGTGGACCTCATGGGCCAGCTGGTGGTGGCGGTGAGGTCACAGCCAGGGACAGCAGCTCCACCTCCGCCACCACCTGCCGGGGCGCAGGGTCGAGCAGCAGTGTCCAGTTCCCCTGCGTCCACAGCCAGTGAGCACACCTCAACCACCAGCATGTCGCAAGCAGGCACCCCCTCGCAAACGTGGAAGGGGCCGTCCGAAGTGGAAACAGATCTCCCGGGAGGACTTCGCACGCTCCAGACGCAAGTGAGGCAGCCAGCCAGCCTTCCTTGACCACCCACTGCATTGACTTGGACTACGATCCCACTCCACACAGCCATCTGGATGGCATGTGTCGTGTTGGACTATGGACATAGAACCAGTGGGTACACCCTGAGCATCACGCAGCCATGACCGACAGCTCATTGTCACTGCACGCACCACTTATGTCATCACCTTACACACAATCACATGTCACAGTTTGAAATAAATGCACCTCTTACACAAACTGCTGTTTGTGCCCTGTGTTTTATTTGTACGGAATACAACGGCCACCTTGGGCGGAAAGGCACCTGATGCGTGGCATGGCAATGGAACCGGAGGGCCTGTAGGGACCTAGGGGTGGGAGACAGAACAGGAGCACATTCAATGAGTGTGTCACACACCCATCACACAGTACATGTCAACAACTACAAGCAATGTACACACATCGCACAGAGCAATAGGGCACAATGCCACAGCCACCAACAGTGGCATACTACCCTGGCCATGGAGCGTTGACACACAGCACGCAGTGAACAAACGGCCACCCTGACACAGCACACACACACCTGCACAGACACAGCCACATCAGCCGTCGTACATGGACACTCACCGTCAAGTGAAGTAGTGGGCGATGAGCTGCTGCCGCACATTACCAGCTTCCTCCTCTCCGCTGTCCTCCTCACTCGAGCTGTCCTGGTCTGCGGGCTGGGGCCCTGGTTGATCTCCGTCATCCACGATGAGGGGGATCTGCTTCCGAATGGCCAGATTGTGCAGCATGCAGCACGCCACCACTATCTGGCACACCTTCTGTGGGGAGTACGCCAGCGCACCCCGGTGCGGTCCAGGCACCTGAACCTGGACTTGAGGAGGCCAAAGGTACGCTCGACCACACGTCTGGTCCTCCCATGTGCCTCATTGTAGCGATCGTCTGCTGGGGTGCGAGGATTCCTCAATGGACTGAGCAGCCATGCCCCATTCGGGTACGCAGAGTCACCTGGGTGTGAGGGACACAGAGAACCGTTGCTATTCCAACTGGACAGGGGACAGCATCGCACAACCAGCACGCTACACCACTCCACATACTCACCGACAATACAGCCACGATCCTGTTGCAGATTGGACATCAGTCGTGGCAAGATGCTGTTGCGCATTATGTGTGCGTCATGGGCCGAGCCTGGGAACTTTGCACACACGTGGGTGATCACCATGTCCGCAAGGCACACCACTTGCACATTCAGGGAGTGCGTGTGCTTCCTGTTGCGGTACAGGTGCTCAGTGGCCTGTGGTGGAACAAGGCCAACATGTGTGCAGTCAATGGCTCCAACGACGTGTGGGATTCTGCCAAGGGCATAGAATGCACCCTTCACTGCCGCCAATTCACGAGCCCTGGGGAAGCGGATGTACCTGTTTCGGTACAGCATCATGGCTGCCAGTACATCCCTCAGCACCTTGCTGAACATGGGCTGGGACATCCCTCCTCCACTGCCCACTGTGTGCTGGAATGACCCAGTGGCGAAGAAATGCATGGCGGCCATCACCTTAGCCGTGGGGGTGACAGCTGTCGGATACACCCTGCGGGGACGGAGATGGGGTTCCAACATGGCACACAGTCGATGCAGGGTTGGCCTGTCCAGCCGAAACTTCCTAATGACCTCTGTATCGTCCATGTCCGCCAGCAATTGGTATGGGCGGTCAATGTTCGGTCTCCGCCTAGGGAAAATGGCAGTGGACACATGTCAAAGCAACACAACACATAGCAATTTCGCATACACATCACTGACATGACTGAGCAAGCACATGAGCCACAGCCCAGCTGTCAAGCTGGGACGGCACGGCCACAATACACTTACACAGGTCTCCCAACAATGGCAATGGCTAGTGATACAAACCACTGCCATGTGCATGCACATGGGGATCTAGGCCCCAATGACTTGCGGGGCGTGCTGATGGGGACTGACTGCATATTCGTCAAGCGGCAACGCCACGGCAACATGAATGTCTGCTGAGCATGGAACTGCTTCCGAGGCTGGATGAGTATGGCACACGACGACGACGATGTGGGCACAGGCTGAGCGGCCAAAACAAGTGGGACCTGTGGCACGAGGGGATATGAGACAGTAGTAGGTGTCAGCACTGCACCCTATGTACAGCACTGTACGGATCACACCTCCCGAAACATTGACAGGTGTCCACATTGACAGCCCCATGCCAAGACGGCTGTGTGCTTGCAGTCACACGTCACAGGTGAGAGGTTACATTGCACGTGCCAGGTGGCAGACGTACATAGTGGGAGCTGGCATGTGTGTGCATGTGTCTCCTGTTCAGGATCCACCAGATGGGCGCTGACTCTGTACTGAGCATTGGACACAGCATGTTCCGTGGAAGGCTTGTGTGTGTGGGATGGTGGCACTGGATGTGCCTCCGTTGGGTGGGGGGCCATGCACAGGGCGGGTACGTCGATGATTGCGCATTGTTGGTCACGGTGGGTGCACCCACTCAGATGTGTTGCCCTGTGTTCAATTCCTATGTCCGCATGATGATGGACTGTAGATGTGGGCAGACTACACATTGGTCGATGTGCTGTCTATATGCATGTGCCTTCACACCAGGCACAGCTGCCCCTGCACATGTGACCCCTGCTGGACTCGCTGCTGGGTCTGTGGAGCTGATGCACCTTCTGTGCGTGGGGCGGACAGCTCTCCTCACTTCCCTCATTGCGCATGTCATGACTTTGCCGCAGGTGACATGGATCATGGAGGGCCCACATGTACGCGTGGGTAGGCTACACATGATTGTTCACTGGTCGCCACCCCCAGTCAGTGTTTCGAATGGGAAGGTTGTCGTGCTGGTGGTATATTCGATGTGGCGGATGGGCGGGCCTAGGTGCGGGCTTACATTCCGGACATGGGGGGTAGTTGGATTGGCGACTAGTTGCAGTACACACGGGACACATCTCTTCCTTTCCACATCTGGGTCATCCCTTGTACTCACTGACAGTGATACAGTCATCTTCGCCCCAGCCCTCATGTCCTCCCCTCGCTCCCCCAATATGCATGTGCACCTGCGAGGCTAGCGCTTGCACAGGCAGCCCCAAGCTCGCACCAGAGAGGGCAAGGAGTGTATGTGTGGGTCCAGTTGCACGAGTGGGCTGTCTCAGGGTATGATGTGTTGCGGGACGCCGTCCACCTGCGTGGTGCCCCAAATGGAGACCCGGCCTGCATGGACTATGCATCACAGTCTTCGCCTTCCGGATCCGCCACCTGCGACACCCAGTGGCTGTGGCTGCCCTTGCGGCCATGCCGCGTCCGTCTGTGACTGATGGCCCACACATTCACTCTTTGGCCTCTCTGGGGAGGGCTCGGGGTGGTGGCGCACGCGCTTGCACTTAGTCGCAATGGCATGTGGCGTGGTTGGTATAATGGGCAATGGATGGGATGGTGCGAGCCACCTCCCGTGACGTCAGTGCTGCTCGTGCTGTGGTGCGTCCCCCTACACTTCCATTTGACTTGTGCCATGCTAGACGTTGAGGTTCTATTGCCTGCGTGATATGACCAGGAGGAGCGCGAGGAGACCTCTCACACACCATGCTCCACTGCCATCCCGTGCCCTGTATCGCCTGTGCGGATTGACTATGTTGGGGTTACACCTGGTCGACTGGGGCTGTGTGTGCCTTGTCAAGGGGCATGGCGGGCGCACAACAGGATCCAGCTTGTCCACAGAGGGTGGGCTGAGGTGCGCCTGGTACCGCTTTGTACGTGTGCCCGGCTGCTGTGCACACACGTGTTCACTCCCCCCGACAGGTGTCCTCTCACAATGCCCAGGGAAGCGGTGGTGTACTGTTCATGACCCCTCCCGACACGGCGTGCTCCAACTTGGCATGTGCGCATCTACCCGTCACACCCACCCACCTGAGCACTGCGTCCATACGACTTCACACGACACATGTGTGTCTTCCACAGTTGTGCTACTCATTTGCGTTGACATCCAATACCAGTGGACTACATGGTCATGTCACAACTGCCGTGTACTTCACATACTCTCATCCTCTCTCATTCGTACTTGTGAAATGAGTCAGCGGAGACAGTTTTGGTTTCAAACATTATATTGAGTCTTCTGTCCTCTGTGATGCAGTATAGTGGACACTACTGGCAGCGGAATACATGTTGAGGATATACTGAGCATGATTGCAAATGGGATAGGGTGTGGGGTTACATGTGATTGGCTGTTGCATGTGGGATGTGGGCTTCAGAGTTACATCTGCTTGGCCAAGGCTGTGCTAATGTACATTTACGTATAGCTGCGGAGCTGCGGACTTTGACACAGACGGTATACATGTAGCCTACCAGACCGCTTGGCATCATGGGCACAGTCCATCTCAGTTCCATGTGACAGGTTTGCTGCGGTTGTTCCTCATGCACGCGTGCATGTGAGATGACATCAGGGCATGTGCTTGCGTGCATGCAGCGGCGTGCCACTTGTTGTTGCAATGTGGTGGTTACTGGACATGTCACAGTCACTGGGGTCGTGTTGTTGTTGTATGCACTTGTCGTCCATGCAAAGGTCCTGGTATGGGATTCCCGGGGCGGGGGTGGGAGGGGTGCAGCACCCACAGACTCCAGGCGACCTATTCATGTCCACTGAGCGGTGTGTGTGTCCATGGGCGCTGGATCCATGTCGTGTCCTAGTTGTTCGTGCAGTTCCGTCCATGTGGGTGCGATACACAGACCCCATGCCACTGCCTCCCACGATGCATGCGGTGTTCCTGGATGTGATGGGGAACAGTGTGCATGTCCCGGTCATATCCGATGTCATGGCGATGTCGTTGATGGTGTGGTAACAGTTGCCGGTCGTTTGGTATGGCTGTTGTGGTGGTGACTGGCCAGTCCGTGCGGAAGCTAAGCATGGGTGCGGGGTTGGACATCATAGGTCAATCGGGGAACCTGCGTTGTGGTCCGACGAATTTACAGGTTGTCAGGTATGCGATGCCGTCCAGCAGGGCTTCCATGTCATTGGTGGTGTACATGTTTGCCAGCCAATGTAGCGGATGGTGGCTGTCAAGGTGTTGTTCGTAAGTTGTCCCTTGGAGGACCATGATGGGGCATGCTGGGTGACATTCGATGTAGCTGTTCTCGATGATCCGTCGTGTGGAGGCACAGTGGTCCCATTTCAGTGCGGGTGCGATGTTGGCCACATACGCCATGCCCCCATAGGCAGAGCAGGCCCTGTCGTGTGCGTCCAGAGGGAGGAGTAGTGGTAGCAGGTCCGCCTTTAGACATGCCGGGTTGGAGAGGCATATCTCCACGGGATGCTGGTAGGGACACCTCCGACAGTAGAAGACGGGCATGACGCAGCTGAACAATGTGATGCGGTAAGTCAGTCGGTAACTTACGTTCAGCAGGGACAGGAGATCGCATCCCAATATATGTATCAGGTTGGTTTTGTACAGCTTGAGCTGTCCGGCGTAGTTGGGTAGGTGTGTTGCGGTTGCCATTTTGCAGCGGTGCGTTGTGGTGGCGTGCTCCGGCTGTGTGTGCAGTCTGCAATGTGCACGCTCCGAGGTTGCTGTGAGCTCTGTGTAGTCGTAGGGAGACAGGACTTGTGTTCTGTTGGCTTGTTTGGAGGACACGGGCCCTCATCCCACATGCTTCTCAGACAGTTCAAGGTCAGTGATGTGTGACTTCTTCCAATTAACTTGCATGTGGCCGACATGGGGGAGTGTTTTCTTCTTTCTTCCCCGTCCGTTGTGTGCTTCTGTGATATGCGCTATCTGCCCTGTGGTCGGTCTCCTCGGCATGCCTGTGTTGGTCTTTTCTTGGACAATGGCTGTATTCACCGGCTTCTTTCGTAGGGCTGTGGTTTCGGAGTTGGAATGGAAGGTCATTCAGTGCTGTCTGCTCTCCCTTGTGTGGGCGGCAGGCTGCCTTTCCGCTCTGCGTTGGGCCTTGTGTGTGAATGTTATTCTTGGGCCACCTGTTGTCGGTCCCCGGGCTCTTTGGTGTTCCGTTTTATATGTCTTGTTCATATGTGCAGGGTGGTATGGGTGTTTCAGTGTGGTACTGGCGTTCCTCTTCCCGAAGGGGCCCTGCTTCTCCTAGTTGGTGTTGCCGCCGCTGTGTGCTTCGCCATGTTTGTTACACTGGGGTGTGTCCTGCTGTTGCGTGACTTCACTGACATGTGTGCGTCGGTTGTGTGGCGTTGGGTGTTGTCCGTGAATTGGGCATTGGGGACATGTCTGTGGCAGGCCTGTCACGTGTCATGTGCGTTCGGGGTGGGGCTGATGTGTGTGCTGCTTGGTTGTGTCCCTGTGTCTGTGTGTGACGCATGCATGGCGCTGCGGTTGGCCTCTGCGTTGTGCGCATGTGTGGCGGCGTCATCGCCGCTTTGGGGCCGTGACGGGGTCGTTGGTTCCTAGTCCCAGGTGGTGTGTACACATGTGTTACGCGATGTTACGATTTGGCCTGTGTGTCATATGTGGATGCAATGGTGGATGTGTAGTGTACACGCGCTGGGGGGGTTGTCCGCTTTTTCCGCCCTTGCACTGTGTGCGCTGTTTGCGTGCACTTGTTGTGTGTGTGCCTACCTGCGTCTCCGCGGTACGTTGCGTCCTTGGTGGTGCATCAGCAAGAGCATGGGGAGGGCCTGCAGTGCTGGATTCATGCTCGGGGGAGCCGCTTCTTCGTTGTCCGTGCTCGGCGTCCGTGTTACCGCTTCGGTTTGTCGTACGATATCTCTTGGCCGTGGGAGCCGTTTGTTTGCGGCATCGTAATTTATGCGCCGGGCGGGACGTGTTTTCGTCGGACGGTGTGTGTCAGTTGGGCTGCGCCGCTACGTGTACGGGCGCACTTTGATGGCGGACGGTGTTGCTGGCTTGCCGGCGGTGTTTGGCCTACTTTTCGCATCGTAATTGGGCGGGCGTGTGGACTGCTGCGTGCCGGCGGTAACTGGTGGTTTTTGCATCCGCCAGCACGGCGGTTGTGCTTCCGCCCGCCATCGTAATGACCCCCTATGTTTTTAATAATTATTTATTGGTATTGGTAAATAGTTTACAGGAATTTAATAATTCATTAATTATTTAAAAAAATTATTTTATTTATAAGTATGTTATTTGTAACTTCTACGCTATCCAACACTTTCCCTACTGTTGCACTCTCTGGAGTTGAACTAGTAATTTTTACCCCTACGCTATCCAACACTTTCCCTACTGTTGCACTCTCTGGAGTTGGAATAGTAATTTTTACCCCTACGCTATCCAACACTTTCCCTACTGTTGCACTCACTGGAGTGGGAATAGTAATTTTTACCCTCACGCTATCCAACGCTTTCCCTACTGTTGCACTCCCTGGAGTGGGAATAGTAATTTCTACCCCTACGCTATCCAACACTTTCCCTACTGTTGCACTCTCTGGAGTTGGAATAGTAATTTTTACCCCTACGCTATCCAACACTTTCCCTACTGTTGCACTCACTGGAGTGTAGTGGGAATATTCATTTTTACCCTCCCGCTATCCAACGCTTTCCCTACTGTTGCACTCCCTGGAGTGGGAATAGTAATTTTTACCCATATGCTATCCAACACTTTCCCTACTGTTGCACTCACTGGAGTGGGAATAGTAATTTTTACCCTTACGCTATCCAACGCTTTCCCTACGGTTGCACTCACTGCAGTGGGAATATTAATTTTTACCCTCTCGCTATCCAACGTTTTCCCTACTGTTGCGCTACCTGGAGTGGGAATAGTAATTTTTACCCCTACGCTATCCAATACTTTCTCTACTGTTGCACTCTCTAGAGTGGGAATAGTAATTTTAACCTCTACGCTATCCAACATTTTTCTTACTGTTGTTTTTTTGGGAGTTGAAATAGTAGTTTTATTCCCTCCGCTATTTAATATTTTTTGTATTATTTTAGTTAGTTAATGTTAGTATATAATTCATTTTAAAAATATTAATAGTAAATTTAATTTTTTTAATTTGTTATACATAATTATTTAATTTTTATTTATGTTATTGTTTTATGTGTATATATGTATTTGTAATTTATAATATTTTTTATTAATTTATAATTTATTAAAATAATTATTAAAACTCATTATTAAGTAAGTATATATATTATATATTATATGTATATGTTTAATTAATGTTTTATTACATTATATATATTACTTATTAATTTTAAACATTATAAAATATTTTTAACTATGTTTATTTTATTTATAAGTATTATTTAGTTTATTTTACATATTTATTTTAACAAAAAAAAACGATGATTTTGATAACGATATTTTTGACATCGATATTTTTTTTCCGATATTTTTGTACTTACCATGTTGTAGATAGGATATCGATATTGTTGACATCGATATTCTTGCTCCGATATTTTTGTAGGTCGATTTTTTGACCTTCGATATTTTGTCAGTGATCCAATAAAATCATTTATATAAGAGGCATCCAGCTCTTTGTGCACGCTATATGTGGGGGTAGAGTTCGGGACGGCTAACAATCTCCGTAAAAAGATATTTTCTTGAGTCTGGAGGATGGAATGATTTGCCGCTCCACAAAGCGCAGCGCCATAGGAGGTTCCAGTAAGACACTTGTTCTTATATAGTGTCATAATTTCCCTGATGGGTTTATTACCTATTTCCTTTGAGAATCTAAAAATTGCCTCTGTTATCCGGGTACATTTTAATTTACAATGTTCAATGTGGGCTCCCCAATGTCCATTTGCTGTAAATATTAGTCCTAAATATACAAATGAATTAGTTACTGCGATAGGGACACTATTTATGTGATGGGTCCTAGACTTTATTTTTCCTCTCCCACACACCATCGTAAATGTCTTTTTCAAGTTAAGTATCAAATCCTTTTCCTGCATGTATTCTGCAAATTTCTCAATTAAGGACTGGAGCCCATTTGCGGTTCTATATAAAAGAACTGCATCGTCCGCATAGAGCAGAGTGGGGGTTACCAACTCTAGGGACATCCACATTTAGCTTTTGCAAAGTTTTGTCTACTCCATTTATATACAAGGAAAAAAGGAGTGGAGCAAGTACACAACCCTGCCTGATTCCCGAGTTACCCTGAAACTAGTAGTACATTCTTCTTCTGACCCATATCGAACTCTAGTGCTCAATCGGCTGTATATTTGTGAAAGATATACAATGATGTCATTCGGTGCGCCCATGTGAGTCAAAGTTAACCATAGCTTGCATGGTTTACTAAGTCGAAGGCACTAGTGAGGTCAACAAAACAAAGATGTAAATGGCTCTTTTTTACAATTGTATATTTGCTGATTATGAGGTGCAAATTAATGCACTGTTCAATTGTCCCTATCTCTCTTCTAAAACCATACTGTGATTCAGTAAGGATTTTATTTTCATCTGCCCATATTTCCAACCTCTCCAAAAGAATTCTGCCCATCTGTTTTGAGGTTGTGTCGAGGAGGGAAATGGGGCGATACCATTTATCTATCGGAACCCCCTCGGGACCTGGTGCCTTTCCATTTGCGCATCTATCTAGTGCCAGTGCGACCTCGTCCAGGGTAATAGGGGCCAGGTTCGGGGATTCAAGGGTAATAAAATCTTTATTTTCTAAGGGTGTTAGAGTACCATTAAGGTCGCTATTTTCTACCAGTATAGGGGTTTTGTTTTCCGGATTAAAAACCTGTCCAAAATATCTTACCCACTCTGAGGACTGCACCAAGCTCTCAATTTTAACTGCAGAGTGATCTTTAAAATAAGGATGATTAATCGTCTTCCAAAATAAGGGGGCATCCTTTGTATTTGACTGGGTACGTTTTTCCCATGCATGGTCTTGGATCTCCCTTTTCCTTTTTGTAAGGGTCCCTTTGTATATCCTCCTCTGTGTTCTGATAAGTGCACTATCTCTAGGCCTAATTTTTAAAGCATTTTTAAGGATTGGTTAGCCTTAGTGCATTGGCTATCAAACCAACCAACTTTTTCTGAGCATTCTTCTTATTCTTACTTTTCAATCCCCCAGAGATCGCAGAGGTGATATTTCAAAAAGCCCCAATGATCTGGTAGTCAGTAGAGTCCCCCTTATTACAGATCTCAATTTCGTTTTACAGTCATACATTAATCTATTCACGAATTTGTTAGGATTCACTCCAGACCACTTAATAGTAATACCATTCTCCCCTTGCGTTGATATAAAGGGTGCTAAGCAGGGCACTTTTTGAGGAGTCTCATGTAGTTTCACTGTTAAAAATAGGGGATGATGGTAGCTAAAACAGCTTTCTATCACCTCCATTTTCACTATCTGGTCCCGCCCAAATGCAGAGAATATTATATGATCAATGATTGAACACTGTCCACGACCTTCATGGGTTGGCATCTGAGGTGTCCCTCCGGGATTGACTGATCCAATAGTTCTAAATTATATTTATGTATTGCCCCATTTATACTTTCGCCATAGAGGTTATGTGGGAAATGAGAGTAATTTTCACCAGACTCATTCCCATATCCACAGCATTTCCCATCTAGGATTCCACATTTCTTACTATTAAAATCCCCAACCCAGATCAAAAAACAATCACTTCTAATATATTTGAAGAATAAATCAAACTCCTTCTCAATATAACTTGATTTCTGGTGTTATCAAATACATTAATATAGAAATTAATTATTACAAAACACTGATTATCAATAGATAGGAACCACAAAAATTGAAAATAAGGTGAGTCAGTATAAGCTTTTTCGAAGATTAATGGGCATGTAACGGAAACTAGAACTGCCAGACCCCCTTTAGCCCTTCGATTTTGAGAGGGAGTTGCTTATGTATCGACTGTTGAAAAGCCATCAATTTCCCACCCAGGATATTCTTTCTACCATAATGATGTTTTGGGCCAGGGTATTTGAGTCACAATAGCAGTGTTTAGTAAACCAATGCACTGCCTTATTTTTCAGATCTCCCCAATCCTCTTTGGCCCCATCCATTAACTCTGGCACATGTTTAAGTACAATGGTTTAAGGTGTTGCCTCAGGTGGTAGATGAAGGGATCTCTGGTGGTTTCTTAGAAGTTGAGAAGCACGTTGGGTTTTATCCACATTTTTGTTCTTGCTAGTTATAATTTTTGTGTCACAGGGGGATGACGACACAGAGTGCAATGCAATGTGCCTAGTATTCATGGCCATAGGTTTCGTAATATTGTTCCCACCACTCAATATTGTCATTCCCGGTGTGACTGGTAAAATGTCATTTGAGGAAATTCGTTGGTTGTGTTCAGTAGCTTTCCTGCCGATTTTAACATTTGAACTGGTTACACTGGAGCGATTCTCTGTTAGCATCGGTTCCGTAATTAATTTTGTGATCTGGGCTACATCTCTCTTAATTTTTGTTATTTCAGACAGCAGGTTCCTTTCAATTGAGTCGATTTTCCCATGTAATTTGTTAAATAAAAGTTCCAGATTATGGGGATATTCAGTACTTGGGGTACCCCCTATGCCCTTACTCTGTCTCATAAGCAATAACTGTGACTGTTTATGAGATTCTTTTGTTTTTACCTTCGAAAGTTGTTTACCTTTGTTTGCCAAGGGGGTCGCTGAGTCTATACTCTCTGTTAGAACTGTTATTTCCAGTGGTATGGTTGATACACAAGGCGCTATACTGTTATTATGTATTACAGCTGTTGTACCCTTTTGTTGGGGATTTGTGTTTGTGTCTGTCTCTAGTGCTATTTCATTCAATGTAGTTCCATCAGTCACTGCAGTCAGTGCTGTCTTGGTAGCTGCTAAGGGCTCCTCGACGTTAACAATCTCGCTAATAATTAATTCCATTGCGGTGTTTAAATAGTTTGTTATGGGTGCGCTCAATCTTGCATTTTTATTTTTACTGCCTGATGAAACAGCTGCGAGTTTATGCTTTCCCATAGTTAAGAACAAGGATAAGAGCCACAAACTATGACACAGATGAACAGATGTGCAATTATATTCACTCTTACCGTGGTTCAGGAATTCTTGTTTGACGATTTAGAGGGATGGCCCAGCCCAGCCTCTACTGGCCGCTGACGGGCGCAGATGGGCCCAACCTTGGCCCAGGCTTCGCCCGAGCACGCCCACGCGCATCCCACGCTACGGGAGCTGCAAAGTGCTTTTGTGCGCCTCCGGTTGCGAAATGAGCAGCGTTGGCACCTCCTGGCACTTAGGATTATGGGGATTGGAGTCCCCCCTAATGCACCAATACTCAGTTTACTACTTGCCCAGCAAATTTTTAATCCCACCCTTCCCTCACTCCTCACAGGGTGAGACCAGTGAGGCTCGGTGACACCACCCCTCCCTGTGAGAAGTTGCAAAAGGGCGGAATGTGATCTGGCACCTACACGCTGCCTGGGCATTATGGGGCTTAAACCTAAAATGACCGGGCTGACTTTGCCTGCGATACAGTCTGATGGTTGTTCCATCAGCATGGACGGATAGAGCTTTGCCGGACTGATGACATCACAGGCCTCAGAGCTGTGAGATCATCAGCCTGGCAAACTTTAACTGAGAGCCAGCAGGCTGCATGATTGGTAACAGAGTAAGATTGTGGCTTGCTGACCGACCAGCTCAACACAATGCTGGTATAGGCATCTTTTAATTTTTTGCCTGATTGTTAATAAAAAAAAAACAAAGCAAAAAAAAAGTTTAAAAAACAGTGAGGGTGGAGCCTTGACATGTATCCTTTAGGAGCCGCCCCCAATGATGTCCTGTTGGGGCTGGAAATAACTTTGTAGAAATAGTTAGAAATGTGGGTTTCAATTAGAATATTAATCTAATTTGAAGCTCCCAGAACCGAAGATCCGTTAGGAGAGTAACTTTGTTCTATTAAGTAATACTTCCATTTGTGGCATGAGAACAACTTGATTTGGTAAATCAAAGGAAGACTAGCAAATGGTTCATAGGAATTTGCAAAAAGCGATTCTGGGTAGCAACTTCTAGCACTAAACATCTCATTATGAAGTAAACATATGATACCTCTTGCAAACTGTGTACAATGATCATCAGGACCAAGTACGATGTTCAGTTTGCCTTATAGACTATGTTGGTTGCTTACACATGGGATAATACTCCCACTTGACATGGCTACCCTCATAATTACTTTATAACAACAAAAGAGCGAGAAAAGAGGGAATTACTAGGGCAGCACAAGGAGAAACCTCTTTATTTAAAAGAACCCTCACTCACCAACCTAGTTGGTGACATGCTTCATCACTGGGTTCCCACAGGAGGGACCGAATGTCCCCCTGGTGTGCTACGACGCCTGAATTACAGCGGAGCGGGGTTTTTTCGGGGTGGTGTAAGTGTAAGGGTAGTGCAGGTTAAAAGATCGCTGGTTTTATCCCAAAGTAATTTTAATGGTGGAAAACCAGTGATCGTTTAAAACAAGTGTGACGGACGTGAGCTGGCTGGTTAGGTTTACCAGGAAAGTCCGATTTAATCATTGAAGTGAAAGTTGGTCAACATGTTTCTGCTTATGGATGCACTTTTAGCTAAGCATTCTTCAGGACCAGGATCCCCACGGCGGTATATGCATGCTAAGGCGTATTCTAACCTGTGGGGATTGTGTGAAAGGCAAAACTCACGGTTTTGCCATTGCGGCCTTGTGGGATTTCCAAAAAGCCGCTGTACTCTGAAAAAGAGAGAACAAACATAATAAACACACGACTACTGCGTGACAACTGTGATATTCCTCATCAGATGCAACAGAGGATTTAAAGTGCTAAAACACCTCGTGCTTGAAGTAGTCTGGGTTCATTATGCAACCCAAAACAAGTGTGGCCTTAACTCAGGCAAACGTGTCACACAGGCTGCCACTCCGTGTAATTGCGTGGACGGAGGGGTCCTAAGTACGGGTCATTATTAGTACAGATTCAACACCATTCAGATGCAGTGTAGTTAAAGCCATTGCTTATTTGAAAGTAAGTTGCTCAGTGATAGTGCCCTGTCACAGCGCAGAGCGCACGCGCTGTGGAATGGTGAATTAAAAGAATCGTAAAAGCATGGAGAACTCGGCGCTTACGTGAAGGCGTTATTGGCTTCAGGTCATGGGTTCCGGGAGGGGGTAAAGCTACCTGTAAAAACTGTGTAAAGACAGAATAAGGGTCAAAACTAGCGTGTATCTAATGGCAGAGGCAGCCACCCACCCTAGCAACCCAATTCACTTACTTTTTGTATGGTACTCTCCCTCACAAGACCTGCCTGTTGCCTGCCACATACCCGAATGTTACCGCTACAACGCGGCACCGGTCAAGAAATACCAAAAACCTTGTCAGGAGACCCGGACGTGGGTTGACTCATGTAACTAGCTCCGGTCACGTGACAGGTAGCGCTAGACCGCTAACCAATGTCCTTATGAAAAGTAAAGCTTTATTGATAAGTCGGTTCGACAATGTATGTTTATTTCATTCAAAATGGAACAAAATTGGGCCGTGCTTGAATACTATGGGGCCAATTCCGATTCGGGCCGGAAAACGTACCGACCGACTCGGAGCCGGAATAAATACCGACCGACACGTACCGGTGCAGCCCGACCCGCAAAGTACAATGAGAAGCGTGCAAAATACGACCGACGCGTACGGAACACAAGCCGAACGACCGAACCGCGCGGAAAACAGCCATCCGGCCGGAAAACCACGTGAAACAAACCGACCGACACACACCAGGAAGAATCCCGAACGAAACGTACCCGCGAACTCCTACCCGCCAAGTACGATGCAACACGTGGAAAACACGACCGAGTCGCACGGGGCCCAAGCCGCATGACCGACACGCATACAAAACTGCGAGCCAAAGCAACCCAAAACCCCGCGACCGACGTGTACGCAGCACAGAAAACAGCACAAACACAGCGTGAACGAATCTGAGAGGCTCGCACGAGACAACTGGAGGGTCCGACTCGGTCAGAAGAACGTCTCCTACATGCACAAAAAGAACCAAGGAAAAAAAAACACAAAAAAAGGCCAAACAAGCAATTACAAAGCAAATAAATACTGGGTGGGGAAACAGGGAACAAAGACACACCCACAACTCCACCCATATAAAGGACACAAATCCCTACCATGATCGTTTGCAAATTCAAATTACCTGCCAGCACTCAATCAATCAATCAATCAATCATGTCACTTATAAAGCGCACTACATACCCACGAGGGTCTCAAGGCGCTGGGGGAAGGGGGGGTGGTGCTGCTACTGATCGAAGAGCCAGGTCTTGAGGAGTCTTCTGAAGGCCAGTAGGTCTTGGGTCTGTCGGAGGTTGGTGGGGAGGGTGTTCCAGGTCTTGGCGGCGAGGTGGGAGAAGGATCTGCCGCCAGCGGTCGTTTTCCGGATGCGGGGGACTGTGGCGAGGGCGAGGCTGGTCGAGCGGAGCTGGCGGGTGGGGGTGTAGAAGCTGAGTCGTCTGTTGAGGTAGGCTGGTCCGGAGTTGTGGAGTGCTTTGTGTGCGTGGGTGAGGAGCTTGAAGGTTATCCTCTTGTTGACAGGGAGCCAGTGCAGGTCTCTCAGGTGGGGTGTGATGTGGCTGCGTCGGGGGATGTCGAGGATAAGACGTGCAGAGGCGTTCTGGATGCGTTGCAGCCGTCTCAGGAGCTTAGCCGTCGTTCCTGCGTAGAGGGCGTTTCCGTAGTCCAGCCTGCTGGTGACGAGGGCCTGGGTGACTGTTTTTCTTGTTTCGGTGGGGATCCACTTGAAGATCCTGCGGAGCATTCGGAGGATGTTGAAGCAGGATGAGGAAACGGCGTTGACCTGCTTAGTCATGGAGAGGGTGGGGTCGAGGATGACCCCTAGGTTGCGTACGTGGTCGGTGGGTGGCGGGGCTGTTCCCAGTGATGTTGGCCACCAGGAGTCATCCCAGGCTGAAGGGTTGGAACCAAGGATGAGGACCTCCGTCTTGTCCAAGTTCAGCTTCAGGCGGCTGGCCCTCATCCATTTGGCGACGGCCTTCATTCCTTCGTGGAGGTGGGCTTTGGCGGTGTGAGGGTCTTTGGTGAGGGAGAGGATCAGCTGGGTGTAGTCGGCGTAGGAGATGATGTTGAGGTTGTGCTGTCGGGCGACGTGGGCGAGGGGTGCCATGTAGATGTTGAACAGCGTTGGGCTGAGGGAGGAGCCTTGGGGTACGCCGCAGATGATCTTGGTGGCCTTGGATCGGAAGGGGGCGAGGCGGACGCTTTGTGTTCTGCCGGAAAGGAAGGATGTGGTCCAGTCCAGGGCCTTCTCTTGGATCCCGGCGTCGTGAAGGCGTGTTCGTAGTGTGTGGTGGCAGACCGTGTCGAAGGCGGCTGATAGGTCCAGGAGGATGAGGGCTGCTGTTTCTCCGTTGTCTAGCAGGGTCCTGATGTCATCGGTGGCGGCGATGAGGGCGGTTTCGGTGCTGTGGTTGCTGCGGAAGCCGGACTGGGAAGGGTCCAGGATGTTGTTCTCCTCGAGGTAGCGGGTCAGTTGTTTGTTGACGATTTTCTCGGTGACCTTCGCGGGGAACGGGAGCAGAGAGATGGGTCGGAAGTTCTTGAGGTCCTTGGGGTCTGCCTTGGGTTTCTTGAGTAAGGCGGTGATCTCGGCGTGCTTCCAGCTTTCCGGGAAGGTTGCTGTCTCGAAGGAGATATTGATTATTTTCCGGAGATGGGGCGCGATGGCTGTACTGGCTTTGTTGAAGATGTGGTGAGGGCACGGGTCTAGCGGTGAACCGGAGTGGATGGTGTTCATGATCTCGCTGGTGTCCTCGTCGTTGATGTTGGTCCAGGAGAGCAGGCGGTTGGTGGTTGTGGGGGCAGTGGTCTCGGTGGATGCAACCACACACACACTCACAGCTCATCCATCACACAAGCCACACACCAGCAGCACCACAACAAATAGCACCCTCACATACACCCAGCAAAACACACACTCACACACCCTCACTTGCACACCAACACACACATCACACACCAGCACCACCCAACACCATGCCCCCAAAGAAGAATCACAAGTTCCTAGATAGTGAATTGGAAGTCCTGGTAGATAATATCCTCAGGGTAGAGCCACAGCTGTTTGGTACATTGGTCCAACAGACACCCATGTCGCAGAAAACCAAGATGTGGGAGAGGATCGTCGACAGGGTGAACGCACAATCACCATGTTTGCTCACAAAGGTAGACATCCAGAACAGGTGGTATGACGTGCGCAGGAGGGTCAAGGAGCTGTTGAAGAAGGACTACATCGTGAGCCAACACACCGGCAGTGGCCCTCCTGCCAAACCAGTATACCTCAGGCCCTGGGAGGAGAAGGTGCGGGCCATCCTACCACCAGTGAGCGTCTATGGACTAGAAAACATCCCAGAGCCTGGTGAGTACACAACAAATGTACACAATATTGTGCCACAATACACACACATCACTGTCAAGGGAGAGTCAAACCATGCACCCTTAGCAAATACACACCAACCAAAACAGATCATCCCAAAATGTGTATGTCAGCCAGATAAACACAATACATGCCAGCTCATAGTGAAATGTAACTGTGTCATGACATGTACAAACCCAACAACAAATAGAGCTAGGCAGTGGCACAAATATAACCAACAAACACAGTCAGACATGTAGCCACCACCACAACACCACCTCACAGGGAAGCTCACTGAAAGGAAGGAATACTGTGTATGCTGGGCAAGTCAGTGTAGCCAATAGCATCATGGGAGTCGTAGTCACAGAAATTGCCCACCCTCACAATGCGCACATCAACACCACCATGAACCATGCCCACATCACAGGGAGTGGAAAACAACTGACAAGATGGCTGACACTGGCTACTGCTGTGGGGAGCACAAGGCCCTGCTGGGAACTGTGCACCAACCAACAGCAGGACACCACTGACTGGCATCCTGAAAGACAACTTGCACTCCCTGCAATGGAAGCACATTCCATGGTGGGATATCTGGCTGGGTGGGAAGGAGGACTCACAGCACTGACCATAGTCACCAGCAGCTCCACCCACACACCCCCCTAACACAAACTACACACAACCCACCTGGGAGAAAGCATTGCCTCACACACCAATCAAATATCCCACAAAGAACCACAACCCTGGGTCATGCAGTGTGAAGCACAGGGACACACATGGGACTTGTAGCAAAACAAACCCCAGGATAACACTGTCAGCCATCTTGTCAGCACAGGCACACAACCCCACAGGGAAGCAGAGTCAAAAGGAAGGAAGCATGGGCATGCTGGGAAGGGGGTGGAGGCAAAAGCATGATGGGAGTGGTAGTCACAGCCCAACATCCCCCACCCACATGGCCCAGCAAGAACACACCCAAGCATGCACACCTCACAGGGAGTCAAAAGCCACTTCAAAGATGTCTGACAATGCTGCGCTGTTGTGGGGAGCACAAGGCCCTGCTGGGAACTGGGCACCAACCAACAGCAGGACACCACTGTCAGCCATCTTGCCATTGCTGTCACACCCACACACAGTGAAGTACACTCAAAAGGAAGGAAGTATGGGCATGCTGGGAAGGGGGTGGAGGCAATAGCATGATGGGAGTGGTAGTCACAGCTCAACATCCCCCCACATGGCCCAGCAAGCTCACACTGAAGCATGCACACCTCACAGAGAGTGGAAAGCCCCATCAAAGATGTCTGACACTGGAGCTCTGTTGTGGGGAGCACAAGGCCATGCTGGGAACTGGCCAACAACCAACAGCAGGACACCACTGTCAGCCATGTTGCCATTGCTGTCACACCCACACACAGTGAAGTACACTTAAAAGGAAGGAAGAATGGGCATGCTGGGAAGGGGGGTGGAGGCAATAGCATGATGGGAGTGGTAGTCACAGATATTGCTCACCCTCACAATGCGCACATCAACACCACCATGAACCATGCCCACATCACAGGGAATGGAAAACAACTGACAAGATGGCTGACACTGGCTACTGCTGTGGGGAGCACAAGGCCCTGCTGGGAACTGTGCACCAACCAACAGCAGGACACCACTGACTGACATCTTGCCATTGCTGTCACACCCACACACAGTGAAGTACACTCAAAAGGAAGGAAGTATGGGCACGCTGGGAAGGGGGGTGGAGGCAATAGCATGATGGGAGTGGTAGTCACAGCTCAACATCCCCCCCCACATGGCCCAGCAAGCTCACACTGAAGCATGCACACCTCACAGAGAGTGGAAAGCCCCATCAAAGATGTCTGACACTGGTGCTCTGTTGTGGGGAGCACAAGGCCATGCTGGGAACTGGCCAACAACCAACAGCAGGACACCACTGTCAGCCATCTTGCCATTGCTGTCACACCCACACACAGTGAAGTACACTCAAAAGGAAGGAAGTATGGGCATGCTGGGAAGGGGGGTGGAGGCAATAGCATGATGGGAGTGGTAGTCACAGATATTGCTCACCCTCACAATGCGCACATCAACACCACCATGAACCATGCCCACATCACAGGGAGTGGAAAACAACTGACAAGATGGCTGACACTGGCTACTGCTGTGGGGAGCACAAGGCCCTGCTGGGAACTGTGCACCAACCAACAGCAGGACACCACTGACTGACATCTTGCCATTGCTGTCACACCCACACACAGTGAAGTACACTCAAAAGGAAGGAAGTATGAGCATGCTGGGAAGGGGGTGGAGGCAATAGCATGATGGGAGTGGTAGTCACAGCTCAACATCCCCCCCCCACATGGCCCAGCAAGCTCACACTGAAGCATGCACACCTCACAGAGAGTGGAAAGCCCCATCAAAGATGTCTGACACTGGTGCTCTGTTGTGGGGAGCACAAGGCCCTGCTGGGAACTGTGCACCAACCAACAGCAGGACACCACTGACTGACATCTTGCCATTGCTGTCACACCCACACACAGTGAAGTACACTCAAAAGGAAGGAAGTATGGGCATGCTGGGAAGGGGGTGGAGGCAATAGCATGATGGGAGTGGTAGTCACAGCTCAACATCCCCCCCACATGGCCCAGCAAGCTCACACTGAAGCATGCACACCTCACAGAGAGTGGAAAGCCCCATCAAAGATGTCTGACACTGGTGCTCTGTTGTGGGGAGCACAAGGCCATGCTGGGAACTGGCCAACAACCAACAGCAGGACACCACTGTCAGCCATCTTGCCATTGCTGTCACACCCACACACAGTGAAGTACACTCAAAAGGAAGGAAGTATGGGCATGCTGGGAAGGGGGGTGGAGGCAATAGCATGATGTGAATCATAGTCACAGACATAGCTCACCCCCACAACTGTCCCATCAACACCACCCTGAACCATGCTCACATCACAGGGAGTGGAGAAGGACTCACAAGATGGCTGACACTGGCTACTGCTGTGGGGAGCACAAGGCCCTGCTGGGAACTGTGCACCAACCAACAGCAGGACACCACTGACTGACATCCTGAAAGACAACTTGCACTCCCTGCAATGGAAACATGTTCCATGGTGGGATACCTGGCTGGGTGGGAAGGAGGACTCTCAGCACTGACCATAGTCACCAGCAACTCCAACCAAACACCCCCCTAACACAAACTACACACAACTCACCTGGGAGAATGCATTGCCTCACACTCCAATCAAATATCCCACAAAGAACCACAACCCTGGGTCATGCTGTGTGAAGCACAGGGACACACATGGGACTTGTAGCAAAACAAACCCCAGGATAACACTGTCAGCCATCTTGTCAGCACAGGCACACAACCCCACAGGGAAGCAGAGTCAAAAGGAAGGAAGCATGGGCATGCTGGGAAGGGTGGTGGAGGCAAAAGCATGATGGGAGTGTCAGTCACAGATATTGGTCACCACCACAACTGTCCCATCAACACCACCCTGAACCATGCGTACATCACAGGGAGTGGAAAAGAACTGACAAGATGGCTGACACTGGGCACTGCTGTGGGGAGCACAGGGCCCTGCTGGGAAATGGGCACCACCAACAGCAGGACACCACTCACTGACATCCTGAGAGTCAACCTGAACCCACTGCAAGTGTGGCATGCTTCATGGTGGGATAACTGGGCTGGGGGAGAAGGAGGTCCGGATGTCAACCAAATACAACCCATGCAGACCATGTACACACCCCAACATTCAAATTGAAATGCACAAAGTATGCAGGACAATGTGCTACACCAATATCAACCTCTGACTGTGACAACTCAGGGCAATGTACATGGCCGCATCCAGAGGTACAGTCACAACTGTCAGATTTGTCAACCATTGATGCCTGCAGAAACATAACATACATTGTGTGTGTCTCCCAAAAACAGGTGATGATGGGGACACAGCAGCAGACGCTGAGGAGTCCCTGTCCCAGGATCCAGGGGAAACGGAGCTCACTGGTGTGGAACAGCCTCTGACCTCCTCGGATGACGAAGACCTACCTGGCACCTCCGGAGCAAGTCAACATGCAGCACCAGCAGGACCACCAGCTGCACCCCCTGCACCCACCCCTCCAATGACTGACAACACACAAACCACCCCTGCCGACACGGACAGACCAAGGACCACCACCACCAACAGCACACGGACCCCTGCCCAACGTGGGGCTATGGACACCAACACCACCAACAACCCCCAAGGGGGCCCAGGGTCACCTGTGCGTGCCACCTCAGGTACTGCACGTGTTGCCAGGGGTGGTGGGAGGGGTGGGAGACATAGGTCGCTGCTCGCAGAGGGGTCTGGACTGCATGATGACCCATAACTGGCACGCATAGCCGATGCGTACCAGTCCAGCACCGGAGAGTTCAGCCAGGTAGGGGGGCTCCTCAGGGACATTAAACAGCAGCACGCTGCCCATCATGCCCGCTTGGACTCACACATGTCCCAAGTGGAGTCCAAGTGGGACACACTGCAAGAGATGACGGCAGTGCATAGGGACATATTACAATGCCTCCGCCAGATGAGCAGCAACCAGTCAACACCTCCCTGTGTGCCCACAACATCTGCTGATGAAACAACTGCAACTGCCACAGGGAGGCAGGATGACTCTGGCGGAGAGTCCCCTGCACCGCAGCAGCCTGCACTTGAGGGTCCCTCCCCAAAGAAGAGGGGTCATCCGAGGAGGGGCAACTGAGAGGCCGATGGCCATCTGCAACCCCCAGGAAGCCAACACCTGTTCTGGATAATCACCTTTGTGCGCAAACTGTTCACCCTGTTGACTGCAACACAACCCCCCCACATGACATGGGGAGTACAAGTTGGACCAATGTCTCAGATGACTGTGGACTTGATACAGGACATTTCTGCTACCAGGACATCCAATTCATCTAGGAACTTAGGATTGCAATCAAAATGTACAGCACTCACCATCCTGTGCACTATTCGCACACATGTATGACAATAAACACACTAATACACCATACCTGCTTCTGTCGTGATTCCAACGTGGTTACTGTCATGGAGATGATGACCAGCGAAATTACACTGTGCATGCTAACTGCTACAGCAAGTACAACACAGGCATGTGAGTCATGGCAACTTGACACATATGAGGGAGACTCACCACCACGGCTACACAACAAATACACACCTAGGCCATCTGACTCATTGCCTACACTGATGTTGCCAGGAAATACGGTGCAATGCACAGACACAACACCTATTCCCAGTCTTAGTCAACTAGCCCACTGGTGCAGTAAGCAAATGTCAGTCAAATGTGTGACCACAGACAACGCACATCACAAAGTGAAGCACAGGTTTATTACACATTTGCAACATGTTGTAACCACTACAGATGCAAGGTAATCCCATCTGGCAGCGGGCACACAGTCAACAAGTGTAGAAGGAAGGAAGTCCATGGGTGTGGCGCACATCACCTGTAGGGACACAACAGCTACCACCCTGGAAGTCGAATCACGGTGTCGGGGATCACAGTTGACCAAACCACTCTGAAAGTACCCTGTGAAGGACAGAAATGACACACAGTCAAAAGCACTGAAGAACAAGACAGAACTGCAATACTCATGCCCAATACATGTCACAAGATACCCACCCAGAACCAAGTAAGCATGTCAACACTGTTGGGGAGTACAGACTACCTGTAAGGACACATCGCTACACGCATACAGTCATGTAGCACATGGACACACTCAAACAGCACCAGAGCACCACCAACACATATCATGCAAACTCACATCAGTTACATGACATCTCTGGATACTTACATTCATCTGAAGAAGTTGGTGATGAGCTGTGTGCGGACATCACCATCATCATCATCATCATCACTGGCATCGTGGTCCAGGCCAGGATCCTCCACAGGTGGCGGACGTTGGTCTTCGTCATCCAGGATGAGAGTCAACTCCTTCCACACTGCCAGGTTGTGTAGCATGCAGCAGACGATGACAATCTTGCACACCTTTGCTGGGGCATATGGGAGGGACCCTCCTGTCTTGTCCAGGCAGCGGAAGCGGCTCTTCAGGAGACCAAATGTCCGCTCAATCACTCTCCTTGTCCGACCATGTGCCTCATTGTAGCGCATCTGGGCTGGTGTCACAGGGTTCCTGAGGGGTGTCAGCAACCACGGCATGTTGGGATATCCGGAGTCCCCTACATACAGACAATTGCACATTAGCTGAGTTGGAAAAGAGGGTGGAACACTACATTGCAGAACACACACAATGATACAAAGTCAGTACACACCAACAAGCCAGGCACGCTGGTTCCGCATCTGTGACATCATCCTCGGGATGCGACTACTCCTCATCACGTAGGCATCGTGTGCAGAACCGGGGAAACGGGCACACACGTGTGAGATGGTCATATCTGCAAGACAGACCACCAGTGCATTGACCGAGTGGTAGTGATTGCGGTTCCTGTATGCCTGCTCCTGGGCCTGTGGTGGTACCAAAGCCACATGTGTCCCATCAATGGAGCCAATGACATGCGGCATCCTCCCCAGGGCATAGAAGTCACTCTTCACGTCAGTGAGTTGTTGGAGTCTAGGGAAATAGATGTACTGGTTCAGGTATATCAACATAGCCTCCAATACATCGCAGAGCACACGGCTGAACATGGTCTGTGACATCCCACCAGCAGTCGCCACAGTGTGTTGAAAGGTACCGGTGGCAAAGAAGTGTAGGGCTGCCATCATCTTCACCTTGGGGGTCAGCGCTGTAGGGTACGGCCGGCCAGGTTGCAGGTGTGGTGCCAAGCGCACTGCCAAATCATCAATCAGCTGCCTGGTGAAGCGGTACCGTCGGATGCTGTCACGTTCCACCATCGTTGCCAGGTCAGGGAATGGTCTATGGACAGCTGGTGCCCTGCAGTGCATAGGTGAAGAAAGAAAGATTGTCACTCACCCCACATATGTGGCATTGTACACACTCAATATTACACGATACATCATTATGAGGCACAAGTACATGATGTGTGCAGTTCCGTAAGGACATGTATGGCACATACATGGCCAACATCCAACATCACAGTTCAACAAGTGGCATCAATAAGTCCCAGGTTGTGCCATTGGGTATCATAAAGACGTGTCACATTTCCCATCTCCTGCTGCCACGTTACAAACACACCCCACAGTGACATGTGAGGACAGATGTGCCCCAGGCATCACAGCTCAACGACAGGTAGATTCCCAGGGACCCTGTATTGCCACATGGACACTGGCATGACATGGCGTGTCATGTATACACCACAGCAAAACAACCGTGACCCCCACAGGTAGTGGTCCCTGTTGCCTCGGCAGTACAGACATGGACGTCTGTGACACACACACGCACAACATCAAAGTCCATGCACAAACAACGTGGATGTGGAGACTGTCTCCCATTGTGCACATGAAATCCGAGACATTGTAAACACAACATGCACACAGACTGTGGAGGACCATCACTATTGTGCCAATGGGTCACCCTGGGTTAAACATACCGTCCCACATGGGACTCAGGGGGCATGTGACATGACATACACATACACCACCGTGAAATGTGACCATGCCACATGCTCAGATATGAACAGTTGCACATCACAGTGGACATGTACACGAAACACCAAGGATACTGTCCCCATGAACACGTGCACAGCCTGGGGGTGGCTGCCCCAAGTGACACCCACAGAACAACATGTTCACCCCATACACGGAATAGGTAATGCAGCCTTACATGCCTTAGGATACAGTTTGGACGGGCTGTGGTGTCGTAGGTGTGCCCCTCACTCCCTGGGAAGTATATGTGGCTGGCATATGTTCACCTGTAATCTAAACAACAAAAGAGTGTATCCCCTAAATAAGAGAGCAGGGAAAAAGAATCAGAATTTGATTCTATAAAAAGCCCTCACTCACCAACCTGGTTGATGACATGCTTCATCATAGGGCCCCACCCGGAAGGTTGAATACCTCCCAGGTGTGCTTCAACGCCAGAGTTACTGCGGAGCTGGTAAAAAAATTCTTTGTGACGTGATAGTGAAAGTGAATGTTAAAAAATGCCTTGGTTGTAACCAATAACTTTATTCGCCGGTCAACCAGGCACAGATAAAAACAGAGTAAGTGGTGAAAAAGCTGAAATGGTATGCTCAGCTGAATCACACTACTAGTGAATGGTCAACATGTTTCTGCCTCTATCAAGCAAGTAGCTGGGCATTCGTCAGGACCAGGGTGCGTGGACCCCGGTGGTATGAGCGCGCTAAGGCTCACCCAACCGTGAGTCAAATGTGAAAACAGGGTGTATAATTACGGCCTGCTGTCAAATGGGGATCCAATCTTGTTTTCAGAGGACCCCGTCTATATCTGCAAAGAGAAAAAAGAAAAAAAGGGGGAAAGACACAAACAAACACATAAATAATTGACTCGTGTCCGTTTTGTAGTCCGTAATCCCATACAACCATCATGCTCTCATAATAGTGCACTATCACACTACTCCTATCAGTTACCATGCTGATACCAGAAGATAAATAAATGCACTCCTTTGATTCACATTACTCAGGTGACACAATCCACAGGTAATGTGATGGTACCTTGGTTTATGAAAGAAGTATAGAGCACTATTTCACCTGCACGCCCTCTATGGCGTCTAGCAATATCCGTGAGTCAATCTGACATAAAAAATATGTGTACAAAATGCAAAGGTGTCGTGATAGCACACAATCGTGCGGTCCCACACACACGATCGCAAAGAAACATAGCTCTTACACTCTGGGTGAAAACTCATCACACCATGGGTCTCGGGAGGGGGGTGGTGGCTAGTAGGCACACCCTGAAAGAAACGAAAAGAACATCTATTTAGATAAGAAACCCTAACAGAAGAAAAGGCTACTTATCTGCATTGGTTACTGCCTACTACTTGAAGATCACTCACGCCAGCAAAGCCAAGCACCCGCTTGGTACCTGCACAACCCTCTTATCACCGGACCCCGTCAATGAAAGGTACGGTGACTCTGCCGGTTAAAAAACAAACCCTGGCAGCCTAGATTGGACCCACCCCTTTGCGTCGCAACGTGTGACGTGTCACAGGGGTCCAATCAGGGCGTCAGCAGCACATGTGACTGCGGAAATAGAGCGTTACAATTAGAACGCTTGCCGCAGTCCCCGCAATTTGATTCAACAAAACTTTATTGAATCACTATAATCTCCAATATTGTGGCGGGAAAAGGCAAACATACGCGTGCTCTTTATGCACATAAACCGAACAGAAGTACAAACTGCTCAGAACAGATAATCTCTCAATCGAGAGAATCAGAAAGTTTTAACAGAAGTGAAGATCATAAATGCTATTTTTTTAAACAAGGCCAAATGTTCCAAGATTTCGAAAGGAATATAAAATAAAAATACCAAGCGGGTGCTTGGCTTTGCTGGCGTGAGTGATCTTCAAGTAGTAGGCAGTAACCAATGCAGATAAGTAGCCTTTTCTTCTGTTAGGGTTTCTTATCTAAATAGATGTTCTTTTCGTTTCTTTCAGGGTGTGCCTACTAGCCACCAACCCCCTCCCGAGACCCATGGTGTGATGAGTTTTCACCCAGTGTGTAAGAGCTATGTTTCTTTGCGATCGTGTGTGTGGGACCCCACGATTGTGTGCTATCACGACACCTTTGCATTTTGTACACATATTTTTTATGTCAGATTGACTCACGGATATTGCTAGACGCCATAGAGGGCGTGCAGGTGAAATAGTGCACTATACTTCTTTCATAAACCAAGGTACCATCACATTACCAGTGGATTGTGTCACCTGAGTAATGTGAATCAAAGGAGTGCATTTATTTATCTTCTGGTATCAGCACGGTAACTGATAGGAGTAGTGTGATAGTGCACTATTATGAGAGCATGATGGTTGTATGGGATTACGGACTACAAAACGGACACGAGTCAATTATTTATGTGTTTGTTTGTGTCTTTCCCCTTTTTTTCTTTTTTCTCTTTGCAGATATAGGCGGGGTCCTCTGAAAACAAAATTGGATCCCCATTTGACAGCAGGCCGTAATTATACACCCTGTTTTCACATTTGACTCACGGTTGGGTGAGCCTTAGCGCGCTCATACCACCGGGGTCCTCGCACCCTGGTCCTGACGAATGCCCAGCTACTTGCTTGATAGAGGCAGAAACATGTTGACCATTCACTAGTAGTGTGATTCAGCTGAGCATACCATTTCAGCTTTTTCACCACTTACTCTGTTTTTATCTGTGCCTGGTTGACCGGCGAATAAAGTTATTGGTTACAACCAAGGCATTTTTTAACATTCACTTTCACTATCACGTCACAAAGAATTTTTTTACCAGCTCCGCAGTAACTCTGGCATTGAAGCACACCTGGGAGGTATTCGACCTTCCGGGTGGGGCCCTATGATGAAGCATGTCATCAACCAGGTTGGTGAGTGAAGGCTTTTTATAGAATCAAATTCTGATTCTTTTTCTCTGCTCTCTTATTTAGGGGATACACTCTTTTGTTGTTTAGATTACTGACTTTGGGGGGCTAAGAGTGTTTTATACCCGCTCCTTTCCCTCTCTCTCTTGTTGTTTAATTGATATGTTCACCTGTGACAGGCATGGTGACATATGCCAGTGACATGTACAGGGACGCGTTGGACAGCAAAGGACCGATCGGTGCACACACATTGGCCATTGCATTCAATGTGTGCTGGTACGCGTTGTATTCGCAATACGCGTTGGACAGCAATGGACCGATCGGTGCGCACACATTGGCCATTGCATTCAATGTGTGCTGGTACGCGTTGTATTCGCAATACGCGTTGGACAGCAATGGACCGATCGGTGCGCACACATTGGCCATTGCATTCAATGTGTGCTGGTACGCGTTGTATTCGCAATACGCGTTGGACAGCAATGGACCGATCGGTGCGCACACATTGGCCATTGCATTCAATGTGTGCTGGTACGCGTTGTATTCGCAATACGCGTTGGACAGCAATGGACCGAGCGGTGCGCACACATTGGCCATTGCATTCAATGTGTGCTGGAACGCGTTGTATTCGCAATACGCGTTGGACAGCAATGGACCGATTGGTGTGCCCGGCCGGCCCATTGCATTCAATGTGTGCGGGTACGCGTTGTATCCTGGGTACGCGTTGAACAGCAATGGACTGATCGGTGTGCCCGGCCGGCCCATTGCATTCAATGTGTGCGGGTACGCGTTGTATCCTGGGTACGCGTTGAACAGCAATGGACCAATCGGTGTGCCCGGCCGGCCCATTGCATTCAATGTGTGCGGGTACGCGTTGTATCCTGGGTACGCGTTGGACAGCAATGGACCGATCGGTGCGCACACATTGGCCATTGCATTCAATGTGTGCTGGTACGCGTTGTATTCGCAATATGCGTTGGACAGCAATGGACCGATCGGTGCGCACACATTGGCCATTGCATTCAATGTGTGTGGACGCGTTGTATTCGCAACACGCATTGGACAGCAATGGACCGATCGGTGCGCACACATTGGCCATTGCATTCAATGTGTGCTGGCACGCGTTGTATTCGCAATACGCGTTGGACAGCAATGGACCGATCGGTGCGCACACATTGGCCATTGCATTCAATGTGTGCTGGTACGCGTTGTATTCGCAATACGCGTTGGACAGCAATGGATCGATCGGTGCGCACACATTGGCCATTGCATTCAATGTGTGCTGGTACGCGTTGTATTCGCAATACGCGTTGGACAGCAATGGACCGATCGGTGCGCACACATTGGCCATTGCATTCAATGTGTGCTGGTACGCGTTGTATTCGCAATACGCGTTGGACAGCAATGGACCGAGCGGTGCGCACACATTGGCCATTGCATTCAATGTGTGCTGGAACGCGTTGTATTCGCAATACGCGTTGGACAGCAATGGACCGATCGGTGTGCCCGGCCGGCCCATTGCATTCAATGTGTGCGGGTACGTGTTGTATCCTGGGTACGCGTTGAACAGCAATGGACCGATCGGTGTGCCCGGCCGGCCCATTGCATTCAATGTGTGCGGGTACGCGTTGTATCCTGGGTACGCGTTGAACAGCAATGGACCGATCGGTGTGCCCGGCCGGCCCATTGCATTCAATGTGTGCGGGTACGCATTGTATCCTGGGTACGCGTTGAACAGCAATGGACCGATCGGTGTGCCCGGCCGGCCCATTGCATTCAATGTGTGCGGGTACGCGTTGTATCCTAGGTACGCGTTGAACAGCAGTGGACCGATCGGTGTGCCCGGCCGGCCCATTGCATTCAATGTGTGCGGGTACGCGTTGTATCCTAGGTACGTGTTGAACAGCAATGGACCGATCGGTGTGCACCCATTGGCTATGGCCTGGCCTGGCAACGGACGCGTTTTCAAATCTTGAACGAGTCTGATGCTGGAAATTCAGTTCGTCACCCACAACAATGTTGCAAATTCATGGGTATCATGAAGTTGAACTTTTGAAGGATGCTGTGGGCGTGTGTAAGTGGTGCAATTTCATGGATTGGCCAGATTCAGAAGATGCTAACGACTTGGACCTATCACTTTGGACACATGGGACAGTAACTGCCTCTGCAGCACACATATAATGCTGGCTGTTCCCCTGAGAGCTCACTTGCCTGCACTACATGCTCCAGGGCGACATCTGCCACCACCAGTGCTGCTGTATCTGCACCCTCTGGACCCTGCAATGGCACGTACTGTGGAGAGAGCCCCAGCCTTCAGCACTGAGGAGAACCAGGCCCTGCTGGACAGCCTCCTTCCACGGTACAGCAAGCTGTATGGGAAAGCAGGGGAGCAGGTGAGTGTGCTGTCCACTGCCTTCCTAAATGTGTATGTTGTCTGACTAGCAAGGCTACTGTCTGCACGCCACTGGCCAGCAGGCTCACTGAGTAGTTGTCACCCCCCATAGTGTGTAGTTACATGCACTGAACAGGTATGGTGCAGTGACAGTGCATTTAAACAAGGTTTTACTCCCCAGGCAATGATACCATGTAGTGACTGCTGGCATACTGTCCATAGCCATCGTTGCACTGCCTGTGTACATCATGTGCCCCTGTGATTGAGACATGAATATCCAACTGTGTAATGCACGGATATGTTGCATGTGTAGTAATGGCATTCTCACTTTGTCATCCTCACAGGTTGATGCCCACCAGAAGCAGCAGATATGGCTGACCATTGTCCGGGCAGTGAGAACCGTGGGGTCTACAAGCGCCGGATCCGCAACTGCCAGAAGAGGTGGCAGGACCTTCGGGGCTGGACCCGGAGGATCGCACTGGTCCAGCTGAAGCTGTCGCCTCCTCGCAGGAGGGGCGGACACCGGACCCTGACCCCCCACATGCTCAGGATCCTGGCGGTGGTCTTCCCTGATCTGGATGGGCAGCTGAAGGCCAGGGAGCAGCACAGAGGGGGTGAGTCCATGACTGCATTGTGAACTTTGTCTGCCATGCTATGTGCCCTCCTCTGGCCTGGTTAAACTTCCACAGCACATCAGTCATGTGGTCCAGGACCCATGTCCCTCGATTGTGCACTGCCCACTCCTCATCTGATACCCAGGTGTGGCCCTTGCAGTGAGGGAATTGTGTCACTTGGGTACTGTGTCCTTGCAGTTTGCTTGACTCAAGGTGGGGGACAGCATCTGTTCCCCTAACTGTGGTGGGCATCATGGGTGGGTCCATTGCTTACACAATGCCTGTGTTCTGACATGTAATCTGCGTGTTACTTTGATATGTGGTCCAATTGCTGAGCTGATCCACCACATGTGCCTGGGGTAACTGGCACACACCCAAGCTGCGGGTGGGAACAATGTTTGGGCCCCAGGAGTGTGTATATTATGTGTGTCACACATACTTAGCCAGCTGCCTACTGTCCAGGGTTCATCCCTCATTCATGTGGGGCAGGACAGTCATGCCTACTCCAGGCCATGCAATGCACTATGTACTCCCACTCCCGTGTATCAGCTGACACGTTGTGCTCAGTGATATGTCCCCTCAGGTGTCAGCCTCTGTGTCAGTGTGCTGTGGCTTCGATGTCAGGACTGCTGGGGTGTTTATCGGTTGGGGCTCAGCATGCCACCGGAGATGTGACCATAGGAGACGATACTTGTGTGACACATAGGTGTTTGAACACCTGACCGTGCAGACTGGGGTATGCGAATGTGAAGTCCATGCAGCTGTTTCCCATTCACAGCAGATTGTGAGGTGCTCAGGTTCAGAGGCTTGTGTTACAGGTCACCCATATGTCCAATCAGTATGACCTGGACAGATAAGGGTTCAGATGATGTGGTGTGTGGGGGATGTACATGTGCACTTGTTCAGCTCCAGGACTTGCATTCCCCATGACCTACTATTGTGACACAGTGCAGACTGTTGTTGTGTGGCTGCCCTGCCCATGTGACTGGAGACAGTGATGTATGACTTAGCAGGCATGCCTGTGCCATGGCATGTGACTTCCTATGAGTGATCCTGCAGGGGAGTGACATGTGCTACATGCACACCATAGTGGCAATGGCTATCAGGACATGGGTGCATCATGGTGTCTGTCGCTGGTATGCATCACATGCATTTCATATATGACTCTGGGCATCCCTTTCATCCGGACACCTGTACTGACTCAGTGGCAAGAGTTGTGATGTGTGCATGTTCACATGCTTCACCGTGTTCTCTGCACCGTCCAACTACTGTGTAGGTGGTGCATGTGTCCACACTGGGGTATTGCCAGCCAACGGACGCCAGACAGATGGGTGCAAGGCCAGGTGGGATGTGAGTGCCATGGTTGATGATCAGACTGACAATTGGCTTCTCCTATTCTGTTTGGACACTTTTAGCAATGTTCAACTAAGGATGCCAGGGCTTGCTCTGTATTGTGCTGTACTTACTGTGGTGTGTGCGTTCGGTGCAGGTGACTGATGTCTGTCTGTTTCCCTATTGTTTGCAGATACATCCACGGCCACAGGAGGGGACAGCTCCACGGACCAGGAGGAGCCGCAGAGCCAGACTGGGTCAGCAGCCGAGGAGTGGTCGGAGGGACCCAGTGGCACGGAGGGCGAGGGGAGCCACACCGAGGAGTCCTCAGCACCATCCACCTCAGCTGAGGACCACAGCAGCTCGGAGGATGACTCCCTTATGGAGGCGGGTGTCAGCAGCCACCACACCCCAGCTAGTGTTGCTGTCCCCGCCACCACCACCACCACTGCCCTCCCATCGGCTCCCATTCCCGAGGTCCGTGGAGGCTCCCTTGTTCGGGAGCGTGTCTCCTTCGGGCCAGGCACCGCACCCTCTGCCTCTGTGTCCCCTGCTGCCCTGAGTGAGGAGTCTGTGTACCTCCTTCGCCAGCTCCATGTAGGGCAGACAGCGATGCTGAGTGTCCTCCATGCACACACCACTCTGTTGACTCAGCTGGTGTCATTCATGGAGGGCATCTCATCGGGCATGTCTGCCCTACAGAGGGGCAATAGGTCCATGGACTCCTCCCTGACGGCAGCAGTGTCCCTCCTCCAACAGTCCCTCACCCCTCCTGTCTCTGCCCCATCCACACTCCCCAGCACCTTACCTGTCCCAAGCACACACACACCGGCACAGGCACACACCAGCACAGACACGAGCAGCACACACACACACACGCCACGGACAAGACGCACACGCACGCACAGTCAGGGGACTGAAACCACACTCACAGGGGATGGGGCCCAGTCACACACACACGCATCCACGAGCACTGTGCAGTCCACAGTTGCCTCTCCCTCCAAAGCCCCCTCCGTTGCCTCACCTGCAACCCCAAAGACCCAGCGGCTCTTCCTCAGTGACCTCAGCCTCTTCCCTCCGATGCAGCTGAAACAGCATTCAGGGGGAAGAGGAAGCCCACCCACACAGAGCGGAGTGCCCCTCGCCACCGGACACCCTCCCCCAGGCGCAGACCGACTGACGCCCCCATCCGCAAGTCCCCCCGGACCCAGAAGAGCAAGACCCCGCCGCCGCCCTGCAGCTCAGGCACCAAGTCTCCTTCCTCCATCCCTCAGGCCCCCACTCCACAGGTGCCCCCACCACACCCTGCCCCAGGTTCCCCCACCCACAGATACACCATCCCCAAAAGGATCAGGCCTTCTCCCCCTGCCACTTGCTCTTCCGGCCCCACACCCCCACTGCGCTTGTCTGTGCCACTGGTGTGGAGACGGAGTCCTCCCCCTCTGTCCTGCCCACCTTACCTGATCCCCATTCTCCTCCACTGGAGGTAGGCACTGCAGTGGAGTCCACTACCACCCTGTCGGACTTGGGCACTGCAGTGGGGAACCTGTCCACTCCATCTGCACGGTCCCCTGCAGTCTTGCTGGCACCCACACCATCAGAGTCATGACCCCCACTTGTGCCGGCACACACCATGTCAGACACCTCCACTGCAGTTGTCAGTGGCTCTCCAGCACCCACCACCCCTTCCCTGCCTCCTTCTGGTGAGCCATGATCCTGTCCCTGCGGTGCCTGGCCTGCCCCCCGTATGCCCCTCCGAGGGGATTGTCCCTGGTTTTCATCAGTGCAGGCATGCGTAGGGTGACATCTGCCACTGTCACCCTGTTTTGACTTTCATGTTGGACTGGCCATTGGCCTTTGTTTATTTTTTGCTGGACATCAACTGTTAGACCCACATATGCTGAATAAAGCACCTTTCTGTTCTCTAGTGCTTTTGCTTCTGATGTACATGTTGTTGATGATGCTAACCATGCCCTTGCTGCAGTGATGGTGATATTTGGTCTCATGATAATGAAGTGTTACTGTGCAGGAACACATGTGGTCCAGGGGGAATGTGTCCTATCCTGTGGTGTATCCATGTCATCCTTTGCAGCATCTGAGAGTGTCATGTGTTCAATATTTGGCAATGGGATTTCCTACTTACATTAGCAATTTCACATCTGTGGCTTCCACCCCTGCACATCTGTTGTGCCTGCCATTGTTCAATTAGTCTACTTCCCTGACCGTGTGGCCATCTCCACTGGACATGCAGGTTTGGGCATCAATGGGGAAGGACTCATCTGTGTTGTCAGTGCAACATTGCTATACAAGTGTGTTGGATCTGTGCTGATGATTTCGTTGGCACTCCCATGACCTGGCTGATGTGACGGGAGCCTTCATTTGGTGCTAATTGTTGACTGTGTGACCAAGTGCTCAGCTGACATGATGGAGCCCTACTGAGGCAACATATGGCACAGCTTTCCTCACACAGGAGTGGAGTCCCCTCATGGCAGTGTGTACTCCTGTGACATTGCCTGCGCCCAAGGTGTGTGTTGTATGAGCATGTCTGTGTGTTCACTTCCGTTTTGCTGTGCATGCTGGGATCCCTAGTGTTGTTCCTGTTTGTGATGCTTGCTGAGTTGACCTATGTTCCCCCAAGTCTTCTCCCTGGATTCTCTGTGATGTGGGTGCATGGCACATTACTGGTCATCAGGGTGTCACCCATAGGTGTGTTTGCTGTCAGGGCTGAGTTTGTGTGGAGACGCAGATGGGTCACAGTCAGGATTCCCCTTGGCACTTGTTGTTTACACCTGTCATGTGATTTCCAGTTTGTGTTATCTTTCAGTGATTGTGACACGTTGTATGTGTGACTGCTGGCACTCCTCAGGGTCAGGGCTACAATGTTGGTAGTTGTCTATGTGTGTTCTTTGTGGGTGACCTTGGCTTCTTCATTGGTGTGGGACTGTGGCTGGGATCCCATTGGTTGGTGTGGTATTGCCGTCATGTCCATGTACAGCGTAGTGTGCAGTGTGTCAGACATTCAGGAGTCTTGTTGAGTGGCCATGTGTGATGTGTTTCTGCACCTTGGTTCCCACCCACCACCCTGGGATTGTCATGGGTGCATGTGCAATGTCACCAGTGCATGTGTGCTTCACTGCTGCACATTGTTGGAGGTCGAGGTGTGTGGTGTTGAGTGTGTGCAGATGAGAGTTGTTGCCCGGCTAGACCCCTGCCTCCATGTTGGCCTTGGCTTACTGGCAGTGCTGATTGATTTGTGCTTGTGTAGGTGTGATGGTAGTTTGTTGCTCAGGACACATGACTGTGGTTCACAGTGTGAACGACATTTAGCTTTGTCATCACAGTGGGATTGTAATGCAGCCCAGGGTCACCACATTGTGGGGGCCCTGGGGGTAGTGCTGTGGTGTGTCTGTGTCTTGCTGTGTCAGTTGCTGTTCCTACATGCTGTGTGACATGTGTGATTTGTGCTCCCTCTCATCTGACAATGCCTGATTGCCCACATAGGGGATTTGGATCCATGAGTTACCTTTGTGTGGCACTGTATGCACCTCTGTGTAATTGGTATTCAGGCCTCCTCATGTGTTGTGTGGTTGCCTGGGGACACTGGCACCCCCCTCACCTGTTGTGTTTGATGTGCAGTGTGGGTTTGCCTGTTTGTGTTTGTGCATCTGCACCACTGCATTGGCATATCTTTGGTGTGCCATTGGCTGTATGTTGTTTGGTGGGTTTCCCCTGCTGTCCCTGGGACTCCTAGGTCATCGGTCAGCACAATGATCATTGTTTGTGTGTCCCATTACTGCCATGGTATGTTATCTGTTCACCTCACATCTACAGTCTCCACAGGGTATCTGCATTTGTGTGCCCATTGGTGCAAATATGTGGGTCTGCATTCTGATGGTCACTTCTGTCATTGTGTCATTGATGAATGTTGACTGTGTCAGCCCCCATGGGTGATGTTTGTCTGCACATGGCCAAATGTATGTCTTATTTGCACTGCAGTATTTGCCTCCCCAATCTATGTTGCAATGGGACACATGCACTACTTTGCCACTGATGTGTTTTATGTTCTGTGACCAGGAATCATCCATGCAGTTTGGCAGTTGCAGCTTTTTCTTTGTCAACACTTGCATTTTGGTCACTGTGATGATGGGGTTTGGACCCCATTGCCACAATGTTCAAAATGTGCTTCAGCTATGGACCCCACACTTACATTTTGGTCACTGTGATGATGGGGGTTTGGACCCCATTGCCACAATGTTCAAAATGTGCTTCAGCTATGGACCCCACACTTACATTTTGGTCACTGTGATGATGGGGGGGTTAGACCCCATTGCCACAATGTTCAAAATGTGTTTCAGCTATGGACCCCACACTTACCTTTTGGTCACTGTGATGATGGGGGTTTAGACCCCATTGCCACAATGTTCAAACTGTGCTTCAGCTATGGACCCCACACTTACATTTTGGTCACTGTGATGATGGGGGTTTAGACCCCATTGCCACAATGTTCAAAATGTGCTTCAGCTATGGACCCCACACTTATCTTTTGGTCACTGTGATGATGGGGGTTTAGACCCCATTGCCACAATGTTCAAAATGTGCTTCAGCTATGGGCCCCCACACTTACATTTTGGTCACTGTGATGATGGGGTTTTGAATCCCATTGCCACAATGGTCATGGCCTGCTTGCTTTGTGGGGGCCACACACATATATGTGTGGCACATGTGATAGGGGGTCACATTGTATGTTCAAAGTCATGTTCAGTGTTGTAGGCATTTGACACAGTCTACACACGCTTGTCATGGTGTTGGGGGGGTGTCTTTTTCTTGCATTCCCTAGGTTGTAGTGTGCTGGTTGTGTCATGCATTGTCCATCCTATGAGTGGGGGTGGGGGTGGTGGTAGGCATCCAGCCCCCCATGGGTAGAGGTGGTAGTAGTGACAGGCATCCAGCCCCCCATGGGTAGAGGTGGTAGTAGTGGTAGGCATCTGGCACCCCCTGGGTAAGGGTGGTAGTGGTGGTTGGCATCCAGCCCCCCCATGGGTAGAGGTGGTAGTAGTGACAGGCATCCAGCCCCCATGGGTAGAGGTGGTAGTAGTGGTAGGCATCTGGCACCCCTGGGTAAGGGTGGTAGTAGTGGTAGGCATCTGGCACCCCCTGGGTAAGGGTGGTAGTAGTGACAGGCATCCAGCCCCCCATGGGTAGAGGTGGTAGTAGTGGTAGGCATCTGGCACCACCTGGGTAGAGGTGGTAGTAGTGGTAGGCATCTGGCACCCCCTGGGTAGGGGTGGTAGTAGTGGTAGGCATCTGGCACCCCCTAGGTAAGGGTGGTAGTGGTGGTTGGCATCCAGCCCCCATGGGTAGGGGTGGTAGTAGTGACAGGCATCCAGCCCCCCATGGGTAGAGGTGGTAGTAGTGGTAGGCATCCAGCCCCCATGGGTAGAGGTGGTAGTAGTGACAGGCATCCAGCCCCCCATGGGTAGAGGTGGTAGTAGTGGTAGGCATCTGGCACCCCTGGGTAAGGGTGGTAGTGGTGGTAGGCATCCAGCCCCCATGGGTAGGGGTGGTAGTAGTGACAGGCATCCAGCCCCCATGAGTAGAGGTGGTAGTAGTGGTAGGCATCCAGCCCCCCATGGGTAGAGGTGGTAGTAGTGACAGGCATCCAGCCCCCATGGGTAGAGGTGGTAGTAGTGGTAGGCATCTGGCACCCCTGGGTAAGGGTGGTAGTGGTGGTTGGCATCCAGCCCCCATGGGTAGAGGTGGTAGTAGTGACAGGCATCCAGCCCCCCATGGGTAGAGGTGGTAGTAGTGGTAGGCATCTGGCACCCCTGGGTAAGGGTGGTAGTGGTGGTTGGCATCCAGCCCCCCATGGGTAGAGGTGGTAGTAGTGACAGGCATCCAGCCCCCATGGGTAGAGGTGGTAGTAGTGGTAGGCATCTGGCACCCCCTGGGTAAGGGTGGTAGTAGTGGTAGGCATCTGGCACCCCTGGGTAGGGGTGGTAGTAGTGGTAGGCATCTGGCACCCCCTAGGTAAGGGTGGTAGTGGTGGTTGGCATCCAGCCCCCCATGGGTAGGGGTGGTAGTAGTGACAGGCATCCAGCCCCCATGGGTAGAGGTGGTAGTAGTGGTAGGCATCCAGCCCCCATGGGTAGAGGTGGTAGTAGTGACAGGCATCCAGCCCCCCATGGGTAGAGGTGGTAGTAGTGGTAGGCATCTGGCACCCCTGGGTAAGGGTGGTAGTGGTGGTAGGCATCCAGCCCCCATGGGTAGGGGTGGTAGTAGTGACAGGCATCCAGCCCCCATGAGTAGAGGTGGTAGTAGTGGTAGGCATCCAGCCCCCCATGGGTAGAGGTGGTAGTAGTGACAGGCATCCAGCCCCCATGGGTAGAGGTGGTAGTAGTGGTAGGCATCTGGCACCCCCTGGGTAAGGGTGGTAGTGGTGGTTGGCATCCAGCCCCCCATGGGTAGAGGTGGTAGTAGTGACAGGCATCCAACCCCCATGGGTAGGGGTGGTAGTAGTGACAGGCATCCAGCCCCCCATGAGTAGAGGTGGTAGTAGTGGTAGGCATCCAGCCCCCCATGGGTAGAGGTGGTAGTAGTGGTAGGCATCCAGCCCCCTGGGTAAGGGTGGTAGTGGTGGTTGGCATCCAGCCCCCCATGGGTAGAGGTGGTAGTAGTGACAGGCATCCAGCCCCCCACGGGTAGAGGTGGTAGTAGTGGTAGGCATCTGGCACCCCCTGAGTAAGGGTGGTAGTAGTGGTAGGCATCTGGCACCCCTGGGTAAGGGTGGTAGTAGTGGTAGGCATCTGGCACCCCTGGGTAAGGGTGGTAGTAGTGACAGGCATCCAGCCCCCATGGGTAGAGGTGGTAGTAGTGGTAGGCATCTGACACCACCTGGGTAGAGGTGGTAGTAGTGGTAGTCATCTGGCACCCCCTGGGTAGGTGTGGTAGTAGTGGTAGGCATCTGGCACCCCCTGGGTAAGGGTGGTAGTGGTGGTTGGCATCCATCCCCCATGGGTAGGGTGGTAGTAGTGACAGGCATCCAGCCCCCATGGGTAGAGGTGGTAGTAGTGGTAGGCATCCAGCCCCCCATGGGTAGAGGTGGTAGTAGTGGTAGGCATCCAGCCCCCATGGGTAGAGGTGGTAGTAGTGACAGGCATCCAGCCCCCATGGGTAAAGGTGGTAGTAGTGGTAGGCATCTGGCACCCCCTGGGTAAGGGTGGTAGTGGTGGTAGGCATCCAGCCCCCATGGGTAGGGGTGGTAGTAGTGACAGGCATCCAGCCCCCATGGGTAGAGGTGGTAGTAGTGGTAGGCATCCAGCCCCCATGGGTAGAGGTGGTAGTAGTGACAGGCATCCAGCCCCCATGGGTAGAGGTGGTAGTAGTGGTAGGCATCTGGCACCCCCTGGGTAAGGGTGGTAGTAGTGACAGGCATCCAGCCCCCCAATGGGGAGAGGTGGTAGTAGTGGTAGGCATCCAGCCCCCCATGGGTAGAGGTGGTAGTAGTGGTAGGCATCCAGCCCCCCATGGGTAGAGGTGGTAGTAGTGACAGGCATCCAGTCCCCCATGGGTAGAGGTGGTAGTAGTGGTAGGCATCTGGCACCCCCTGGGTAAGGGTGGTAGGCATCCAGCCCCCCATGGGTAGAGGTGGTAGTAGTGACAGGCATCCAGCCCACCCTGGGTAGGGGTGGTAGTAGTGGTAGGCATACAGGCCCCTATGTGTATGTGTGGCATTGGTGAGGGCCATCCCGCCCCTATGGTGCTGCTGTTGCTGGTGTAGGTATTTCTGCATCCCTCTGTGTGTGATGTGTCGGGTACGTGTAGTTTGTTTTTGTTGTTGGTGTCTGACTTACCTTCTGCGCCGTACGCGTCCGTGCCTGTTCCGGTAATAGAGGTAGAATATTGGTAGGATCGGCACGATGGGATTCATGGTTGGTTCGTCTCGTTCGTCTTTCTCTTTGCTTCGCCTCGTCCTCGTCGCTGGCGTGTTCGTCTCGTAGCCGTGGATCGTGTTGTGGCGCGAATCGGAGCTTATGTGCGCCTCGACCGGATGCTTTGACGTGCCGTGTGTAGCGACGGGTTCGGCGCGTTCGGGAAGCGCATCGTACTTGTCCGGCCGGACGGGGCTGCATTTTTGCTTCCGTGCGGCTCGATTCTGCGATTCCGGATCCGCCTCGGTCTGAGTTCAGGTCCTGTATTGGGTGAGTACGACTGGGTCGGGATTTGGGCAGTTGTGCGCATCGTACTTGCTCGTTCGGACGTATGTGCGGATCGCTCGGGAAACAGGCATTCGCCTGGATTTTTTCCCGACCGAATGGTATTAGGTGCGCCTCCGACCGGGATCGGAATCGACCCCTAAATCGGGGTGGTGTAATGAAACCCTCACACTCAAATGTAAATTTGTGTTTCGTAGTGTACGCTTATTGAACCAAGTCAGCAAATGTTTGCTACCCTGTGGCGACAGTGTGCCCATTGAAGTAAGTCGCTACCATCTGGAATGAATCAGTGCCCTAGGGAAGTGGTGCCAGATCCCCTAACCTGTCCTTGGCCTAGATAGGGGGAGTTATGAGTTTCGGTAGCTATCAATAGTGCTAGCCAATAGGCGCTGGGAGGCAGGAGGTCTAGCCGCTATAGTGAGGAGTAAGGAATAACTGGCTGTATCCCATAAATGTGTGTAGCCAGGGACCTTCATTATATCAGGCTCAGATTGGGGCATACAATGTGTGTAGAGTACTAGCAAGAAGCAGAGTTGGGCACTAAGAGATGGGATGATCGAGTCTGACCCATGCAAAGTGAGGCAAAATAGTAAAAGGTCATCCCTAGTTGGACCCATAGGCCGGTGCATATGACACAAGTGTCACCGTTTCATCACTGTACCCCACGGGATGTTGTCATTCAGTCCTTGTTTGTGGGTGGACAAACGGTAGATCCAACGCAGCTCTTTTTCAAACAGTACTTGTTGTGTGTTCAGACCTAATTTCAATTGCTCAATGATAGTCCAGCTCAAATCATTAGTAGTATGCCCTGCCTGCAAGAAATGGTCAGTGAGCTTCGTCATGTTCTTCTTACACCGGATATTGCTGCGATGTTCGCAAATTCGCTGCTTTACTTTTCGTGAAGTCATACCAACGTACCTGAGCCCGCATGGGCAAGTGATCAGGTACACCACGTTGGTGGAGTTACAATTGGTGTGTGCCCTTTGCGACCAAAACTTCCCCTCCTCCAGTGCAAGTTGCTTTGTAGGAGCTGTCAGATGGCAGACGCTGCAGGCTCCACACGGGAAATGACCTGTTACTGGTGGGAGGCCCCAGGCGTTTAAGACCGACTGATTATCATCCCTACTCGCGTTCTTAGGGCGAGTGTGAACGACAGAATCCTTGATACTCCTAGCTCGTTTGAAGGAGAAAAGGGGTTTCTCCCATTTGTGGTTGTTGCTCTCAAGGATTCTCCAGTGTTTTCTAATGGATTTGCTGACGGCGTTGGAAGCTACGTTGTGCGTTGTTACGCATGCCAGAGGTATCTCCACTGTTGGTTTTGGGGTGTCTTCAAGGAGGGCTTCTCTATGTTGGTTCCTGGCCCTCTTACAGCTTTTTTTGAGTATCTTTTTTGGGTAACCCCACATCTGGAGTTTGTTGGTCAGATCCTTGGCCTGTGTCCGGAAGTCCTGTAGTTCACTGCAAATACCCTCACAATTAGACACTAGAGCAACTTGAAGAGCCAAGAAGATGACATTTGCCTTGCACTACATCGACAGTGAACTGGAGCTCTCCATGATGTGTAGGTTTTTCTTTGAGCTGGCAACGTTGGCAACGTTTGCACTTGGTCTTGGTAAAGGGATGGTGCAGGTCCAGTTGGTGGAAACTTTGGATAAAGTTCTCACATGACACAAGGAAGCTTGAGACTGTTGTGTGGCTTCTCTCAATTTGAGCAAACTGCATTAGATGAGGTAGCAACTGGATGCCGTAAAACTAAGGAAAGTTCCATCCTCTATGTATTGCATATACACTCAATATGTTAGAGACATACTCAAATCCATTTTTTAATTAGAAATACACAAAAGAGTAAAGTGGTTGTCTTTGCAAAACACAATTCAAAGGTAAAATTTAGCTGGTATATTATTGGAGCAAAAAAGTGATATACTAAATAAATGTAATTATTTTGAGGTATACTTTTCACAAAATGCAAAAATGTGTTAACGTAAGGGGAAAGAGCAACTATGGCTTTTGGGAGTGGGTTTGGGTTGTTTTCTTCTTCTGGGCTAGGTAAAAGCCTTAAAAGTCTAATATAAAGTAAGATGTAGCCTACTTTACTTTATAGCCTTGAGTGTATAAATATTTCTGATTTAGATGAGCGTGTGAAAGTAGATGGGAACTTGTGGAAAAAATAGGGATTGTCCTAGTTTCAGTGAAGAGGAAATATAAGATTTTATTTAAGACCATTAGGTGGTACAATAAGTAAAAAAACACTTATTACTGTCCTGGCAGCAGCAACAGATAGATGATTAGAGACTAACACATTTGACGGCACTAAAGTTATCACACAGAAAATCTCCTCTCTTATAGCCAAAAGGAATCAAAAGATGGTGGCGCTCAGGGAGCAATCAGCAACAGGAGCAACAAAGAGAATAAACTTGGAGAAGGCAATCTGGTTGATGAAGATAATACTGTTCAGACGGTAAATTTGGAGAAAGTCATCTTGATGATAAAGACAAGTTTGATATGAAGGAGGCTTGCTTTAAAATCAGCTGAGGCTCCTCCGCTATGGCGGAGGAGCGTCACCCCCCTTCCAGCAGCGTAAATAAAATAAAAATAAAACAATAATAAACTGTGGTTTATTATTGTTTTATTTTGTGTCCCAGAGTCTTGGGGGCGGGGCCAGGGGGATAACAGGCACCCTCGGGGAGTAGTATGCACTGTTATTAGTGCTCATGACAGTTTGGCCAGCTATCTCAGTCCGGCCAAACCGTCATGCGCACTTTGCATGTTCTGCACACGGGCTGCATAACAGCCTGGGTGGAGAACATGCCCAGGCTCCCAGTCCCTGGCTGAGCGCCGAACCACGGCTCTCAGACCAATTAGAACGGTGCATTGCAGCGTTGTGATTGGCTCAGGGGAGCCTGGTTGATTCCTGCTTCCGGCCGGAGCAGAGCAACGACAAGGAGGGATGACGCGAAGAGACACGGCAGCCCCCCTCCCTGCCCCGCACCCCCGATCTGTGTCAGCCGCTCCTGATTAAAATGTCCGATTTCACAAACGGTTGTACAAAAACCAAAGCAAAGACTTGACACATCTGCACAGCAAACACAATGAATTATAGGTACAACAGGTCAAGAATTCATGGATCTCAAAAGTTCATGTGAGCATGACAACTACATATGCAAATGAAGGGTGCTTCGCATTACTTTTACGTTATTTCCAGGGCTAAACTTGTTTAGCCCTGGAAAGTAAATTACAAAAAAAAGATTTTGCGTTGTTTTGCGTCACTTTTGTGATGCAAACACGGCGCAAAAGCTTAGTAAATCTCCCCCTCAAGTCTTCTCAGTTTTGATTAAGCCATATGCAAATCAGTCTTGACCGTGTTCCAATAGGAACAGCCAGACCAAATTACCAGGCCAGGTCGTCCCTGAATCGAAAAACAAGCTATTCAAGTCCTGTTTTGTCCCCTAATTGGGGCCGGTCAGTCAGGTGCATCTTGGTTCCATTGGCAGAGTGAGCATGGAACACATGTCTAGGCACACCTGTCACACTTAGGAAGTTGCACTGAAGTAAACAAAAAAGTGATGGATAGAATGCCACTCAGGACCCCATGCCAGTCCATCATTATTTTGTACACCATGAGTTTGGACCCATTCATATGCAAATCAGTTTTGATACTGCTCCAATAAGAACAGTCCAGCCACAACTGCCAGTCCTGATCCTCCCTGAACCAGAACACAAGCAACCCAGGACTGGTTTCACCCTGATTGGAGCTTCTCAGTCAGGTGCAGCAGTGGTACAGTGAGCACAGGATCCTCCTGAGGATACAAGCATGTATACCGGCCGGCGTATTGACCCATGTTCTCTTGACACGATATACAGGAATCTCATAGAGATGTATATTTTCATCTCCATGACCCAGTGAGACCTGGCAACCCCTTACTTGACCTATGCGTTTGAGGTCGATTATTGACTGACACCATTTACTGGCCCATTGTTTTTGATCATGTGATTGACCACGTTCTTCATACTTCAAACCTAGCTGTTGCCCCTTTTTCCACTATCCATTGTGGTTAGAGCTAGATTTGCTCGAGCTGCTCGAACTGCTGTACCCCCCGGTGACCTTTCCTGGTTGCTTCCCCCATTGGTCTTATTTTTATCTGGCTCTCCTGCGCCCTGAAGAAGGTCGACCTCAGAGCAAAGTCTATACCAAAACGTGCGTCGGTGCTTACTGTGAGATCAGTCAAACAAGGATATTTATTTAATCTGAGTCCCATTGAATGGAAGATCCTTGGGCCATCTAGTAGTGGAAATGCTGAAATATACGACAAGGATGTATTATTGACCAACTTTTTCTTTCCTGGTCTTTTGAAAATGATATTTCGCTGTTTTTATTGAGGTGTTGTATTTATGTGTGAACAACATGTATGGGAATGGTCTTGTATGTTTGTTTGAGTGAACGTAAGTTTGATTGAAATGGTTTGGGGGTTGTTGGTATTCGGGGTTAGCTCAATTTCTTTTACACATCTGTATAAATATTGTTCTTTGCAATTTTTTCTATTGTCTATACTGCAATTTTTTTAAATATATCACAGTAATGTGTTAACAAAAAATAATAAATATGATGTCTTTAATCCTCTGAGAAAGATTGAGCTATGAGATTTGTTGTTATTTTGTTTTTGTGGGCTACTTTGCAATTCCTTGTGCTTTCTTATGTATGATTCGATGCACTCTTCACACCCATTTACCAGGCAGGATTTGTGTTGTTAGCTTTTGAGCACAGGACCCACCTCTGGGCAAACCCGTCACACTGAGCACATGGCACTGAAGTATACAAAAGAAGTGATGGATGGAAGGATTGAATTAATCTCAGCCATGGGTAATTATCATGCCTCATCCCAGTCTACCATTAATTTGCATATCATGCCACCTTAGTTTGAACCCAGCCATAGGCAAATCACTCTTGACTCTGCTTCATCAGGAACAGTCCAGCCCGAACTATGCCACAGAACTCAAGCTGCATCTTAGTGATGAGCACCATGCCGGGCGAAACTTTTCTGATATTTTTGGTGGTCCATTCTGGAGGGAGCTTCGGCTGGCAGTTTGGGATGGATTGTTCCGATGAGGAGCAGGGTCGGTACCGATTTGCATGAGGCAGGCCGGGGAGCAGAAAATAAAGTGAGGGGCTGCCATCACTTAACTTGGGTGGCAAGAGGAAGGGTTTGATTTTGTAATCTACGGCAGAGGCCCACAAGGTGTGTCTTCTTCATAGGTAGAATGTTAACATGCAGGAGATGAAAGAGAGATCACAGCATCTGGGGAAGAAACAACAGGAAAATAATTAATCTCTACAGCACCTGAGCGTGGAGGTAAGGTGAAGCTTGTAGAATGCTTTTCTGTTGGATTTTGCCTTTTCTAATGTGGTGAACATGGAGATGTATTTAGATAGTGATCATATATAAGTATTGCTGAAGAGGAAGCTTTCGATTTGGATATGGAATGGGTTCTCAGTGAGTTTGGAGTTTTTGGAGTCCAGACTGAGGAAAAGTGGGTCAGTATCTTCCTTTGAAATGAGAGACAAGGGCATGTTGGGTGGGTACAAGTGTGACATATTTCTAAGTTAGATTCAGTGGGAGATGCAGTGGCTGGCTTGAGGTAATCCTTAAAAATGGCAAGAAGGCCTGAGAATGTGGTTTTAACAGTCCTTAAGAGTGTAGTATGCTCATTGGTGAGAGCCTCACCTATGGTGCTCGAATATGAATTACCTTGAAAAAACAAAAGAAATGAGGCATTTGGCAATTTGGCAAAGCAGGAACAGTTGGTTTAATTAAACACTGCAGGCAGGAGTACAGCTGACAGAAACAGGTCTGAGGACGGTCTCAAAGTGCAATCAATCTGAGCGATTTTCATACAGTTCTGGGTGCCATAAAAATACATCCGGCGATCCTTGTTTGGTAAAAGAATGCGCGCCTTGTCTGTGGAGCCATAAATAAAAGGTCCCTTATAGCAAATGCAGGTGGGCCTCGACCTTGCGTGGACACAATGTGGGCCAGAAGTGTCCCAGATTTCCTGACATGGGGTTTCTGCACCATTGTTTAACCCTCCCCTATGAGACTTGTTTCCTTTTTGTATCATTGAGGTGGAAGGCCCTATAATGGAACTTCATGTCTGGGGTCCATTTGTTATTAAAGAAGACATGCTAAGGGTCACCCTGGCACCACAGAGGGAGGCAGGAGTGGACGTGTTTGTGCATTGGTGTGGCGGTTTAGCTATCTCCAAGAACCCCTTTTCTGGAAAGTATTGGTGTAAAACAGAATGCCCCCCTACAGTGCCCCTACTGAGCATCCTACCTAGCTCTGTTTGAATGTCGCTAGGCCTGGTGAAAAGATACAATGCAATGGGATTTGTCTCATATCGGGTCATGTTCACTACTACTCTATGGGGTTCTACTCCATTGGGTTGTATCTTGGTCCTAATCCTACATAGATATAGGTGGAAAAGTCATTTTGCTTTTTTGGGGGCTACCTCTTGGGACAACTAAAGCCTGTCTGCACCTACTGCATGCGGTATCAGCAAACAAACATAACATGACCTTGCTGTTGTCTAGCAGCCCACAGTGGTCATGTGCAGATACCACATGTTGAGTAAGAGGGCGCTATGTATCACGTGTGAAATGCTAGTGTTGGATTAGGTATAATTATAAGTGATGTGAGAGAGGTCCCTATGCAAGAGCGGTGATAGATTCGGGATAGACTCCAACAGACTAGGCAGTGCATTGATGATGAATGGTTGCGGAAACACCCATAGCAAACAGAGGGTACATAGAAGTGCAACAATACATAACTTATGGAACCTTGCAGGTCTTGGGATAACTTCCAGGGGAGACGTCTGTAGTCCTCTGGTGGTCCGGGGTTTCTAAACTTTTGAAAAAGTTCAACAAAGTTTGTGAAAAAAGTTTGTGGTCCTTGACTTGCACACTTGGGTCTTGTTGGGGTCATCGAAATGGTCGCTGCAGAGGTGGTGAGCCGCTGTAAAGGTGGTGCACTTTGGTGGATCAGTTACAGACCTGTTGGATAAAAACTGTTCATTTTTAGTTCAGAAAACATTTGCTTCCTTGCGTATATCATCATCAATCATTCTTGGGGATTCCTGTGCCTTTCCTTTTTAGGAGTGTGCTTTTATATTCATGCTTGCTATTTTAATGGGTCACCGGAAGGTGTCCTCAATCGGGGTATCTGCTTTTTTTTAAACAGTGGGTGTTTATTCATGGGTCAACTTAATTCTTACTTATGAGTCATTGGCTCTTCCCCCTCACCATGACAGAAAAGGAGATTTTTAAGGGGTGGGCTTCGTGAGCATGTGGATGATCTCGGTTATTTAACAAGCGTTTTGTGGGTTTCGGCAGACTTCTATTATCCTCCTTTCCCCAGCGTGTGTGTGGGAAATACCTTTTGACATACACGTGTGCAAGGCAATGTATAAAGAGGGGACGTGCCGTAATTGGGTGTCGTTGGTGATCACAATGTGCCCTAAGTTAACGTGTATATACCTCCAGTCCCGGCATGTGGCGTGCAGTTATACCCTCCCTACAGGTGCCAGATGTCTTGACTACACCCTTTTTCTAAAGGGTTCTTTTTGAGCTAACTTTGGGCTTCTTTTTACTGGTCTTTTGTGCGTTTCCATTGGTTTTCATGCGATTTGCTGTCTCATTTGTCGTGTACCAGAGGGGGTCGGAGAGCTGTCTCTCTGCCCCCATTTGTTTCTGATGTGGCAGTGTCTGAGATTGGGCTTATTGCCTCCCCAGACAGTGTGTATAACTCCTTGTGTGTTAGCTGATCACTAGGCCGGATACAGCGATGAGCATATTCTGGTGTATCTAGCACGAAGCTGTAATGGACTTTTGCTGACTCTCTTTACGTCGGTACCCCCTCTCTTTCCGACTATACCTTATCCAGGATCTTTCGGCCTGCTGTCCCCAGCTGTGGCCAGTGACTTCTAACTGGTGACATGCTACTTTCATTGTTTTGGAGGGACATGACCCAACAAGCAGGCCCTGGGACGTTTGAAAAGATTTGTGGGAAAGCAGGAGGCAGAATATTGCTAAAATAAGAAGCCAGAATTCGTCAAAATCTGTCTAACCAGTGGTGATGGGCTGGGACAGTCGGCTGTTTGGGTGGACCTGTCCTCCCAACAGACTTGGCGCCGTGTGGTGCTTCGCCACTTGTTAGATCTTGTGCGGTGGAGGTCATGGGGTCTTCGCTATCCCTAGTGCACCAGAAAACTGGCTCCCGACCCTGGAGGACAGTTACGTTTTGGAAATGAAAAGGGGCCTCAATTGGCTGGGGGCTTCTGGCCTTTGGAGGTGCAGTGGCTGGAACCACACAGCACAAAGTAATTTTGGATCAGGCCGGAGGTCCGAGAAGGGGGTTCTTTTGATGTGGTCATAGGAAACCATCCCAATTGGACTTGGGTCAGGGGACCTGGGTGCCTGCTATTAAGGATTTGGATGGGAGCCACCCTGCCCTCCTCGTCAGACTGCTCTCCCCTGGGGTTTGATCAGCTAGCTCCGCCCTGGGGGCTTAGCAGCAGAGTAGGGCCTAGGCACCCTCAGGCATCCTGAATGGCGGACTCAGGTGCGGATTCCAAATCGACAAAACGTACAGCAGCCCTGAGTTCCCCGAACGCAAGTAAAGGCTTGAATTCCTTATGTTGTCTCACTAGCCTTTATTTTTTAAATTCATTTAGAAGTGTGAGGGAAGTGGATGTTTCGCATTAGAGGATTGAACTTACTGCATATGTGGTTTTGCCATTGTGTATGAGCATTCGCTCCCCAGACAGTTACCCCTCCCTGCCGTGGTTGTGGCCCTGGTCCCTGCTGGGCTGGGTTCCCTGTCTGTTGATGCTGTTACCATGCATTTGCCCAACTACCTGATCCCTGTTGTGGTGGTGTGGTAGCTGGCTGACTTTCCTGATGCAGTGCGTATGGTTGGTTCGGGTAAGCCTGTGTTTGATTATGTGGATGAGGGTTTTGCTGGGACTGACCCATGTATATCGACCGCTGAGCATGATATGCTTTTAGCCAGCATCAGTCGGCCATGTGGCCCATCCTTTAGCAATAGTAACATTCCCTGAGGTCTGGCTGTTGCCAACCTCACTTCCATAACTCCTGCCATTATAGTTAGTGTGGAACCCTCTGGGGTTCTACTGTGGAGTCCCCTTCAAGAATGGTGGGATTTTCACGCTCGCGTCCAACGCAGCTCCCTTGAGGGCGGTCTTTCTCAACTTGTGTGGACCAACTTAGCGGTGTCTCTCTGAATCTGCTCCTATTTTTCCCTATACTTCTCTTGTTTCTTTTTGTAATGGTGCAATATGTGGGCCTGTATCTCACACCAGGGTTGGTGTCTAACCTTATTACACTGTCTAGACCGCTCTGTGTCTCTGCGAGTAGCCCCTTTTTGAGAATGTTATAAAAGAGCGTTACTTGCTGGCCCGTGTCACTCCATGGCTGTCCTGTCTCTTGCCCCATCGTTTCCTCATTCAATCCAGAAACTCAGTTAAGGTCTTCCCAGGTTTCATAGTCTCCACCATTAACCCACCTAAATCTCGGTAATCAGGGAACATTTCCCTCAGGGCCATCCAGATTTGGTGCCTGTACAAATTGAATGTAGCAACATCATGCTCAATGTTTGGCAGCGTGGCTGCTGGGATGCGAGCTCAGGTGAACACCGTGTTAGCCTAATCTCCGATGAGGCTGCTCAGCAGACTTTTAACATCGCCTATTGCAAGATTCACTCCCAATGTGTTCTTCTCAAAACGTGAGATCAATTTCCCCACTACATCCAGCAAGGGCGGCAACTTGGTCCTTGGCGCTTCTTTAGCGATCTGAGCCTAGGGCACATAGATGGTCCCAGAGCAGCCCTTCTGCAGTAGTGAGTACATGTTGGCCTGGGGGAGCTCCAGTGGTTTTTCCTTAACGTAGCCTTCCAATCTTCATAGACAATCCTGCATGTAGGGGACGTTCCACATGGGGTCTCCTCCTCTGTGTCGGATGCAGCTTCTGCAACAGCCATTTATTCTGGTTCAAAGATCCTGACTCCGGCCAGGGTCTATCACACTAGTCCTTTCCCTCGGTCCAGCTGACTAGCAGTTGGCAAAATGGTGGTGCGAAGATCTCACCTTTCTCTCGAGCCGCTATCTCCCTTGAGGTTGGCCAATCTGTCCTGCACGTTCAGGAGGAGCAGCGAATGTCTTCTTCGCTGCTCCCCTCATGCACATGCAAACATGCCATCCTACTTTTCCTGTGTCTCAGTTGGGTTTGTACCAGGCTACACCGGTCTCTGATTTCCTAGTCGGCCCCTCTCCTACACTGACATCTGGTCAGGTTTGAGTCACAGCCGGAAGCCTCTTCTCCAGCTCTGCTTTCGACTCTTCCTTGATTGGTGCTCTGTGTATACCCTCAGGGGGAGGCGGGTGCGCTGCTTTGCGTTCTGGCTGAGTTTCTATGGCACGGTCTCTCTCTCTCCCTTTCTCTCTCTCCCTCCTTAGTTTCACTCCTTTCCTCTAATGCCCACTTAGATTGCCTCCTTCGTTCTGAGCTATGTGTGGTTGGGGCTTGGTGTACCGAATGCGGCAGATTGGGGGTGGAGTTCGGGGATGCCTAGCACTAGAATAGGGTGGTGCCTGGATCTGCCGGCCTGTTAGGCCCTCATGCCTAGACCTAACAGTCCATTGTTCAGTAGGGGATCCTCCGGCCCCCTTAACTGGCGGGTTGGTGAATCCAAATGGGGGGCCAGCTGTCATCTGGGAGAGCAATTCCATACCTGCATATGGTGGAAGAGATGCAGATGCTTTGCTTATTGTCTGTGGGATAGGATTATCGGCTTGGACCTCCTCAAACATGGCCCACAGTTCTAACAGTGCCTCTCTCCTGTCCTTCTTCTGTCCTGTGCATTTATTCCATATGTGTGTGCTCATGAGTTCGATTATGTTAGTGTTGAAGGTTCCCTCTTGTGGCCAAGGAAACGTGTGTGCCTTAGTGTGTGTGTGCCATTCGTAACAATACTTGTTTAGGGTTTTTACCTGTGTTGGGTACCTGTTTTACATGTGTTTAAGTGGCGACTCAATGATGGGATGGGTACTTTTTAAGGGATCGACACAACCTAGTATCTCTGGGGGTTTTCTTCATAATTTTTAAGTACTACTCTAGTTGTGGGGAACATATTATACACAGGGATTGCTAGTCCAAACTACTTATTATGAGCCCCACACTATGTACAGATGTATCAGGATACACATTTCACAAACACAAAATAGCAACGCATATGAAGGGTCACAACCTGGAAAAAAGTGCAATTGTTAAAGTGTCATAAAATTGGCGGCAAATAGCAGACTTTTCAGTGAAAGGAAATAATAATTGTGATAATATGAACACCTTCTTATAGCACATTTAGCCATCTACAAAACACAATACTCAGACAAAATACAGTTGCATTGATCTAGCAGCACCAAAGTATCAAATCATCACAACATCAAATACCTTGCATCACTTTCTATCATGTGACTAGGGGAAGCCCTGCACGGTGCACGGGACTAAGTGAGCCCAATAGTCTGTCATTATCAGCTCTGAGACAAAGAAAACAACATTTTGTTCACAGGGGAAAGGAATAACTTGACGAACCACAGGCCCCTCTTGGCCAAACACAACCAAAACCTGATCTCCCAGATCCAAATCTTTCCCTAACATCTGAATTGCAACCCATTTCACACCCAGGGGCTAAGAGTAGCATCTGTGTAACGCCCAGCAGTTGACATTTGAAGATTGGAGAAGAGGACCTGGAAGAATCTCTGGTGGAGGCTTGTTCAGAGGCAGAAATAATGTATGTTAGGACCCAGCAGTCTTTGAGCATGTCGTGCAAGCAGTGGTTTAGATTAGGCTGACTACTCTAAATCTCTCTTTTTTGCTGTGATTGGTTCAGTTCCATGTCTCCCCTTGAAGCAATGCTCCAAAGGTGTGCTAGTGCAATTCTTCAAACTCACTTGTGCTGCGTTTGTTCGAGGGTAGGAAAGGCTGACAGTGCAACTAATTTGCATAATTGGAGCATGCACAACTCTGTGGCTCTTGATAGAAAACTACAATTCCAATGGGATTATGCATCATGTAAGGATTTTGAGATCGGACTCAAGAGTATCCTTTGACTACAGTACATCCAGGTTCCTCAAATACATGTAGCACATAAAGGGGAAATTGTGTCTTAGTAACAGCTTTTAAATAAATTATTATTCCGTGAATAAATGATGTTATGTTACATTTTATGTTAAAATTACTTGTTAGGCGCGCATACACCATGCGGTTTCTTGGCGCTGAATATAGGGAATAGCATGCAGATAGCTGATTCAATCATATGCTTGGGAGAACAGCCATGTTTTTAACAGTTTTCTGAATTGAAGATAGCAAGAGGAAGATTTGATATTCGGAGGGAGTGAATTCCAAAAACGAGGGGCCAGAACAGAGAACCTAGCTCTGCCTAACCTCTTCTTTTTAAAAGTGGGGATAACAAGGAGGTTGAGGTGGGATGACCTCAAATTCCGAGCAGGGATATATCTCTGGGTGCGACTAGAGATGAATTCCGGGCAGGTGCCAGGCAAGGATTTAAAGATGAGACACCCAATATTGAATTCACTACGTTGTTTTACTGGTAACCAGTGCAGTTTCCTCATTAAGGGAGTGATATGGCCCCCATCTAGGCAATTGGTAAATCAGTCTGGCTGCCTGGTTCTGCACCAGTTGCAAACTTTTTTTTAGATATTTCGGGAGGCCGAAGTAGAGAGAATTTGCATAGTCAATGTGGGAAATGACTAGTTAGAGAACAACCTGAACGAGAGCTTCAGAGGTAAGGAAACTGCTAATTTTCCTGATCTTCCAGAGCTGGAAGAAGCAGGTGGATACTAAAGACCTGATCTGGGGCTTCGTAGAAAGATTGCTGTCGATCATAACTCTGAGGGTCTTCACTGAGGTAGAAGGTATGGGGGTGTACCCAACACAGCAGGCCAAAAATAAAAATTCCATGGATTTTGAGAGCCATTGACTAAGACAAGTTCTGTCTTGTCTGGATTAATTTTAAATGATTAATATTCATCCAATAACGGATAAATAGCATGGTTGTTTGAAAATTCAAAATTGAGTCAGGAGTATTATTGATTGAGAAAATTAATTGCATGTCATCGGCATAGTTGAAGGTGCATAGTTCATTTTCCTCAGGGACTGTAACAGTGGAAGAATGTATAAATTGAACAAGTGCGGGGACAGAGATGAACCCTGCGGCACGCTGCAGGTCAGTTTAACTTTGGGAGACCTATATTGAGAGAGTTGAACTGATTGGGAGCGTCCATCCAAGAAGGACGTGAACCATTCAAGAGCTGATTGCTGAACACCCGCAGCCTGACACGATCCACCAAAATGTCATGGTCGACCGTGTCAAAAGCCAGAGATAGATCAAGAGCACCAGTGCCTGTGTAGGGCCCTTGTCAGCCTCCTTCCTCATTTCATCCAGCACAGTCAGAACTACTGCCTCAGTGGAATAAGAAGGACGGAAGCCGGCTTGATGACAGTGGAGGAATTGAGATTGCTCAACAAAGGAACAGAGGCAGTTAGCAGCATGGGCTTCAACACCTTGGCCAGGAAGGGAAGCAATGAGATGGGGCAAAAGTTAGTGGGGACAAGTAGATCTGCACCGGTTTTCTTAATTAGTGGGACTACAATTGTGTTAATGAATCATTTAGTAAAGAAAGAGCAGGATCAGGTAATGCGTGAAATGCTTCCTCCAGAATATGAGGGGGACATCTATCATGAGGAGAGCCGGATTTGACTTTAGTCAACAAATGAAGGAAAAGTTATTTACTGATCATGGGAAGATCAGTTAGGAAATGAGGATTCCTGAAAGCAACCAATTGATTACCAGGGTGGGGACTAGTTGGTATACTGGCTTTAATGGTAATAATTTTGTCAATGAAAAGAGAACTAAGCGAGTTACAGAAAGATGGAGTTGGAGGTAATTTTACTGTTACTCTGTCAGGGTTGGATAACTCAGAAACAAACGCAAGTATGTCTTTAGACTTGTTTGGTGAGTTCAGAATCTTGCTGGAAAAGTAAGTGGCCTTGGTTTTGTTGATAGAATTTTTAGAATGCTTAAGTTGGGCCTGATAGATATCTTTTTATCTGGAGAATAATTTCTTCTCCAGTTGCATTCAGTGTGGTGCAGGGCTAATTTTTTAAGTTTTAAGTCTTCTGTGAACCATCTCTGAGAGCCATGACGCCTGGTCATTTTAACTTTCCTAAGGGGAGCATGGATGTTACTGGCATCTGCCAGCCATATTCTGATACTTCCTTCGTTTAGGTTGATATCGGAATGTTTCATATGCATGATGGCCATTAGAGAGTTGCAGAAGGCATTGATGTTAGTGTGAGTCCAGTCCCTAGCCAATAGGCCTGCCTAGATGGGGGTTTGGAAATGGTCAGGTTGCTAAGGGTAAATTGTATTAAAATTGAACAATTGATAATACGGATTCCAATATATTCTGATTTCAATGTAGTGCTACAACGCGTCGATATTTATATTAGTGTTATGTATTTTATTATGTATTTTATATGTTTGTGTTTATATTTTTTGTTAATTATTGTACTAGTTTTAGAATATATGTATAACATTTTTAGAAGTTAGAAATTTGTTTTTTAAAGAAATTATGCGTTTTAGTACCGTAGCGGTTTGTGGGTTTATAGGGGAATAGGGTGGGAAGTAATTTAATTATATTATATTAATTTAAAAATTTTAGGAATTAGTAATTATTTTTAAGTAAATTTTGCGTTTTAGTTCTGTAGCGGGTTGTGGGTTTAGGGTGGGAAGTAATTTAATTGTAATTAAGTAATTATTTATTTTTATTTATTGGTATTGATAAATAATTTTATGTTAATTAATTATTAATCGGTAATTAACTTTTATTAGTTGGTAATTAATTTTTATTAATTGATTAATTGGTAATTATATTAAGTGTATTAATTTATTATTGAAGTGTGTTGTGAGTTTATAGGGCAATAGGGTGGGAAGTAACTTAATTGTAATTAAGTAATTATTTATTTTTATTTATTGGTATTGATAATTAATTTTATGTTAAATAATAATTATTTTTTATTAATTGGTAATTCATTTTTATTAATTTATTATTTGGTAATTATATTAAGTGTATTAATTTATTATTGAAGTAATTTAATTGTAATTAAGTGATTATTTATTTTATTGTTGAGTATTGATAATTAATTTGTTAATTAATTATTAATTGGTAATAACTTTTTAATGAAATGAAATTTGTACTTGTAAAGCGCACCCATACCCCCAAAGGGGTGTCCAGGCGCTGTACGCATACCGCTGTGGAACCCTTCCTGGCTTTTCCCTGTGAAATGTCCACTCCTGGGCACCCCCAGGGTGAAGCCAGGCATCCCAGCGCTGTTGGGGCCGTTGTGGAGATTAAGCAAGCTATTGCCCAGAGTTGCAGAGTGGGACCCATGATTAGAATAGGCACCGAGGCGAGAATTATCAGGTCCGAGGAAATTGAGCCCAAGACCCGCCGAGGCGGGAATTGAACCCTGGTCCCGGGCCAGATCTCTGCATCAGGGTCTGCCGCTCTAACCATTGAACCACACTTCTCCACTAATAATAGATATTTTTATGTTTTGGAAATTAATTTGTTCATTAATTAATAATTGGTAATTAATTGTCATTAATTATTATTTATTGGTATTTATCAATAATTTATTGTTAATTAATTATTAATTGCTAAAACTTTTTAAATAATTATTGTTTTTGGTATTGGAAATTATTATTTTTTTTTTATTATTATTTGGTAATTAATTGTTAATAATTATTATTTAATTGTATTTATCATCTATTTAATTGTTAATTAATTATTAATTGGTAATTATTTTAAAGTACTTATTTATTGGTATTGTTAATTAATTTATTGGTATTTAATAATTAAATTATTATTTATTTAAAAAAAAATATTTTAATTATTAGTCAGTTATTTTTACCCCTACGCTATCCAACACTTTCCCTACTGTTGCACTCTCTGGAGTTGGAATAGTAATTTTAACTTCTACGCTATCCAAGACTTTCCCTACTCTTGCACTCTCTGTTATGTTATGTTATGTTAAAGGTGATTTGTAGAGCGCTCGTTCACCAGGCGGTTTCTTGGCGCTGAGGGAGGGCGTCCGTGGTTGCAGATGATAATAGTTTAGTTGTATGCTTGGGTAAAGAGCCAGGTCTTAAATAATTTCCTAAACTTGGAGTTGGAATAGTAATTTTTACCCCTAAGCTATCCAATACTTTCCCTACTGTTGCACTCTCTGGAGTTGGAATAGTAATTTTAACCCCTACGCTATCCAACACTTTCCCTACTGTTGCATTCTCTGGAGTTGGAATAGTAATTTCTACCCCTCCGCTATCCAACACTTTCCCTACTGTTGCACTCTCTGGAGTTGAAATAGTAATTTTTACCCCTACGCTATCCAACACTTTCCCTACTGTTGCACTCACTGGAGTGGGAATAGTAATTTTTACCCCTCCGCTGGCCAATGCTTTCCCTACTGTTACACTCACTGGAGTGGGAATAGTAATTTTTACCCCTCTTCTGTCCAACACTTTCCCTACTGTTGCACTCACTGGAGTTGGAATAGTAATTTTTACCCCCCGCTATCCAACACTTTCCCTACTGTTGTACTCACTGGAGCGGGAATAGTAAATTTTCCCTCTGCTATCCAACACTTTCTCTACTGTTACGCTCACTGGAGTGGGAATAGTAATTTCTACCCCTCCGCTTTCCAACATTTTCCCTACTGTTGCACTCACTGGAGTGGGAATAGTAATTTTACCCCTCCGCTATCCAACACTTTCCCTACTGTTACACTCACTGGAGTGGGAATAGTAATTTCTACCCCTCCGCTATCCAACACTTTCCTTACTGTTGCACTCACTGGAGTTGGAATAGTAATTTTTACCCCTTCGCTATCCAACACTTTCCCTACTGTTGCACTCACTGGAGTGGGAATAGTAATTTTTACCCCTCCGCTGTCCAACGCTTTCCCTACTGTTGCACTCACTGGAGTGGGAATAGTAATTTTTACCCCTCCGCTGGCCAATGCTTTCCCTACTGTTACACTCACTGGAGTGGGAATAGTAATTTTTACCCCTCTTCTGTCCAACACTTTCCCTACTGTTGCACTCACTGGAGTTGGAATAGTAATTTTTACCCCCCGCTATCCAACACTTTCCCTAGTGTTGTACTCACTGGAGCGGGAATAGTAAATTTTCCCCTCTGCTATCCAACACTTTCTCTACTGTTACGCTCACTGGAGTGGGAATAGTAATTTCTACCCCTCCGCTTTCCAACATTTTCCCTACTGTTGCACTCACTGGAGTGGGAATAGTAATTTTTACCCCTCCGCTATCCAACACTTTCCCTACTGTTACACTCACTGGAGTGGGAATAGTAATTTTTACCCCTCCGCTATCCATCACTTTCCCTACTGTTACACTCACTGGAGTTGGAATATTAATTTTTCCCCCATTGCTGTCCAACACTTTCCCTACTGTTGCACTCACTGGAGTGGGAATAGTAGTTTTTACCCCTCCGCTATCCAACACTTTCCCTACTGTTATACTCACTGGAGTGGGAATAGTAATTTCTACCCCTCCGCTATCCAACACTTTCCTTACTGTTGCACTCACTGGAGTTGGAATAGTAATTTTTACCCCTTTGCTATCCAACACTTTCCCTACTGTTGCACTCACTGGAGTGGGAATAGTAATTTTTACCCCTCCGCTATCCAACACTGTCCCTACTGTTGCACTCACTGGAGTGGGAATAGTAATATTTATCCCTCCGCTGTCCAACGCGTTCCCTACTGTTGCACTCACTGGAGTTGGAATAGTAATTTTTACCCCCCGCTATCCAACACTTTCCCTACTGTTGTACTCACTGGAGCGGGAATAGTACATTTTCCCCCTCTGATATCCAACACTTTCTCTTCTGTTACGCTCACTGGAGTGGGAATAGTAATTTCTACCCCTCCGCTTTCCAACATTTTCCCTACTGTTGCACTCACTGGAGTGGGAATAGTAATTTTTCCCCTCCGCTGTCCCATACTTTCCCTAATGTTACACTCACTGGAGTGGGAATAGTAATTTTTACCCCTCCGCTATCCATCACTTTCCCTACTGTTGCACTGACTGGAGTTGGAATAGTAATTTTTCCCCCATTGCTGTCCAACACTTTCCCTACTGTTGCACTCACTGGAGTGGGAATAGTAATTTTTACCCCTCCGCTATCCAACACTTTCCCTATTGTTATACTCACTGGAGTGGGAATAGTAATTTTTACCCCTCCGCTATCCATCACTTTCCCTACTGTTGCACTCACTGGAGTGGGAATAGTAATTTTTACCCCTCCGCTGGCCAATGCTTTCCCTACTGTTACACTCACTGGAGTGGGAATAGTAATTTTTACCCCTCTTCTGTCCAACACTTTCCCTACTGTTGCACTCACTGGAGTTGGAATAGAAATTTTTACCCCCGCTATCCAACACTTTCCCTACTGTTGTACTCACTGGAGTGGGAATAGTAAATTTTCCCCTCTGCTATCCAACACTTTCTCTACTGTTACGCTCACTGGAGTGGGAATAGTAATTTCTACCCCTCCGCTTTCCAACATTTTCCCTACTGTTGCACTCACTGGAGTGGGAATCGTAATTTTTACCCCTCCGCTATCCAACACTTTCCCTACTGTTACACTCACTGGAGTGGGAATAGTAATTTTTACCCCTCCGCTATCCATCACTTTCCCTACTGTTACACTCACTGGAGTTGGAATATTAATTTTTCCCCCATTGCTGTCCAACACTTTCCCTACTGTTGCACTCACTGGAGTGGGAATAGTAATATTTACCCCTCCGCTGTCCAACGCGTTCCCTACTGTTGCACTCACTGGAGTTGGAATAGTAATTTTTACCCCCGCTATCCAACACTTTCCCTACTGTTGTACTCACTGGAGCAGGAATAGTACATTTTCCCCCTCTGCTATCCAACACTTTCTCTAGTGTTACGCTCACTGGAGTGGGAATAGTAATTTCTACCCCTCCGCTTTCCAACATTTTCCCTACTGTTGCACTCACTGGAGTGGGAATAGTAATTTTTACCCCTCTGCTGTCCAACACTTTCCCTAATGTTACACTCACTGGAGTGGGAATAGTAATTTTTACCCCTCCGCTATCCATCACTTTCCCTACTGTTGCACTCACTGGAGTTGGAATAGTAATTTTTCCCCCATTGCTGTCCAACACTTTCCCTACTGTTGCACTCACTGGAGTGGGAATAGTAATTTTTACCCCTCCGCTATCCAACACTTTCCCTATTGTTATACTCATTGGAGTGGGAATAGTAATTTCTACCCCCCTCTATCCAACACTTTCCCTACTGTTGTACTCACTGGAGCGGTAATAGTACATTTTCCCCCTCTGCTATCCAACACTTTCTCTACTGTTACGCTCACTGGAGTGGGAATAGTAATTTCTACCCCTCCGCTTTCCAACATTTTCCCTACTATTGCACTCACTGGAGTGGGAATAGTAAGTTTTACCCCTCCGCTGTCCAACACTTTCCCTACTGTTACACTCACTGGAGTGGGAATAGTAATTTTTACCCCTCCGCTATCCATCACTTTCCCTACTGTTGCACTCACTGGAGTTGGAATAGTAATGTTTCCCCCATTGCTGTCCAACACATTCTCCTCTGTTGCACTCACTGGAGTGGAAATAGTAATTTTACCCCTCGCCTATCCAACACTTTCCCTATTGTTATACTCACTGGAGTGGGAATAGTAATTTCTACCCCTCCGCTATCCAACACTTTCCTTATGGTTTTTTCAGTGAATTTCTATGTTTTTTTTAAATGATAATTTCTAACTATAATGTCCCTGAAACCTATGGTTTTTTCAGTGAATTTCTAAGGTTTTTTAAAAGCTAATTTCTAACTATGCCTACAGAGGTAGGACATGTGCAGAAAGAGGAAGAATGGTGCAGAAAGAAGCAAGAGAAATCCAGAAAGAGGCAACAGAAATCCAGAAAGCGGCCGTCAGCTAAGCGGCTGCGGGTCGACAGTCCCGGTCGGGCGATGTAATCCCCGGACTCTCTAAGGGACCTCCCGCGCTCCATTTGTCAGCTATTACCTTACTTCTTTACCCTCTCGAAATGCCTTCCTCTCTCCGTTTTTGTTTTTTTCTGCTCCTGTTGTCTCAGACCGGTCGATGGCCTGAGAGCTCCGGGAAGCTACTTCCACACTCCGATCCCCGCGGTGGGAGGGCGCAGCTCGGGAGTGGCGTCGCAGTCATGCGGTGTGTTTCCAGACCCGGGCTCTTAGAGGCAGAGTCAGCACTGGAGATTGTGCTACGGAGGTGCCGGGACATGCTTGGTGGAACATGTCGGGGGGGGAAAAGCCCTCAAGGTAGGAGGTAAGACCTGAGCCCGGAATTGTGTTCAGATTTAATTTGCCTAAACGAAAAGGAGGTAAGGCTGTCCAAGAGGGAGGCAGGGCAGCCAATACTACGCACTTGAGGGCTCTTCCCAAGCCTGGTTCAGGCTTATTTTGGCAGGGTGTGCTCCCTGTGGCGGATGGAAAAGGCCTAGGTGGAATCTTGTGTGCGGTGAAGTCAGGAGGAGGGGGTGTTTTTCATTCTATGGAGAGGAGTGAAGGTCAGCAGATAAAACCCGACCCCTCAATGAAAGTGTGTAGATACACACTTCGTACTAGGGCCGTACAATTTTTACCTCTTACTGGTGTTATTATCCAAGACCCTCCCTCTTTAAACAGTATAAATAGCCGGAGCAGACCCATATCACCCGAGGTGTCTGAGGCACAGGAAAAGAAGAGGGGAGGGGAGGAGAAGGAGAAGGTGAGGGAAAAGTGAAAAGGGAGTAAGAAAGAGCCTTCTGCAGGTGCCAAGAGCTTTAGATCTAGAGGGAGAGGTAGAGGGAAAAAAGTACCAGCACAAAGAGTGAAGATTACACCCTTCCTAAAATCTTACTATAAAGTTCTTGATACTCCAGCTTCAACCTCAGCTCTTACCAAAGAAGGAGTTCTCTCCTCTGTTATAAGTAAGATGGACATGAGTCAGCTCCAGACTATGCCGGTTAAAGTTTCTCAATCCCTCCCTCCCTCCTCGGACCCTACTCATTTGCCTGAGACGACGCCTGAGGACTCTAGCAGCCCTCAAATATTTGTACATACCGCAATCTCTATTTCAAACCACTTTAGCGTGTTGGAGTCGTCAGATGCTCAGCCAGATGCCCATCCAGAAACAGCACAACACACATTGTCTCCGCAGCATCCCTCTAAGACAAGCTCTGAATCCCTGGCAGATATTCTCCTAGCTCTCAAGGTAGAGATGGGGAATAGATTCACAGTCTCCGAAACCAATCAAGTAGCAATACAGGCCTCCTGTGCAGTGTTAGCCCAGAAATTAGAAGAAGTATCTTTAAGAACGGATACTCTGGAGCAGGAGATTTCGAAGATTAAAGAGGCACTTGATACATCTTCAGTAGAAATGGCCAGACTAACGAGGCAAAATAGAGAAATGAGGGATGACTTAGAGTGTCTTGAGAACCATTCTAGGAAGAATAATCTGAGATTGATCAACATCCCCAAAGCTCTTGAAGGCTCTGATATTAGGGGTTTCGTGACCTCGTTACTAAAAGATACAGTCCTTAAAAATTCTCCAAATATAGATCTATCTACAGAGTTACAACGGGTTCATCGGGACCCCTACAAAAGAAACCCTGCAAAACAGAAGCCGAGGAAAATTCTAATAAACTTTCTCACTTATGCTGTAAAAGAGACAATTTTATTGGCGGCACTTAAAGAAGGCACCCTAACATCAGGCTCATTCTCATTTGCTATTAGATCAGATGTGTGCCATACTACTGCTCAGAAACAATGGGAGATGGGCAAACGGATGGAGGAGCTGAACAAGCTGGGGGCAAGGGCACAAATGAAGTTTCCAGCGTCACTTCGCACTATGTGGAATAACCATATGTACGTACACCACACAGCAGAAGATGTAGATGAGCTAATAACAGAAATTAAGAAAAAGTGGGTGTATAGGTGCAGGAGGTCGGAGTGAGGGAGGTCAGAGAGTTCAGGGAAAGGAAAATGTGGAAGAAACAAGTTGTTTTCGCCCGGAGGATTGAAGCCCTTTAGGCTCTAAGCCTAGTATAGTAGGGAGGGTTCCCCAGAGGGTTGGGGGGATGACAGGGACATGGGGCGGGGAGGGGGAGGGAATCGTTGGGAGTGCACGGGGTGGGGAGCAGTGGGAGAAAATTAAAAAATAATCCTCTATCAAATTTTTTACATCTGATAGCCAGCTCTATGTCCTTCCTGTTAGCTATAGCTATGCTTAGATAGGCCCCTCGATGGATGATATTTTCTCATGGGAGATAGAGATCTAAAGTTTCTTTTGTGGAACGTCAATGGTTTCAGATGTCTGCATAGACAGAGATTAGCTATGAAATATTTAGAGCAGAGTCCAGCCCAGATATGCCTCATCCAGGAGACCAATCTGAATCTCCTAGAGAGCCGTACCATTTTTTCAAGGTACCCCTGGATTAAATATTTTTGCACATCAGAACAGACTGCCCATTGTAAAGGGGTCGCTATTTTGATCAAACAAGGGGCGGGATGTGTAATAAAATCTTTTAAAACAGATCAAACTGGAGATGGATCATAGCTAAACTAGATTTTTGCGGAACACAGTTAGCATGTATATCCTTCTATGGGCCAAATATTGACAATCCTACACATTTATGCAAACTTCAATGGAATTTGATGGAAGTTAATATTCCCATAATAATCAGGGGGATTTTAATGTGTTGCTTGACCCCCTGTTGGATAGATCGAACCAGAGTAGTTATGTAGGGGCGCCTCGCGTTCGTCAGGCTTTAAATAATATGATGCACGATCTAGAGCTTTTAGCTATATGGACCACAGCAACCATAGCACAGAGACCGCCCTACTCGCCGCCACAGATGACATCCGCACCCTCCTGGACCAAGGCCACTCCGCAGCCCTCATCCTACTCGACCTATCAGCGGACTTCGACCGCACACTAGTCACCAGACTACACGACGCAGGTATACAAAGAACAGCCCTGGACTGGATCCGATCATCCCTCACCAGAAGAAGCCAAAGGATCAGACTCCCACCCTTCCTCTCCAACCCCATGAAAATCACCTGCGGAGTCCCACAGGGTTCATCACTGAGCCCCACCCTCTTCAACATCTACATGGCCCCCCTCGCAGCCATCATCCGACAACACGGCTTCAATATCGTATCCTATGCCGACGACACCCAGCACATCCTCTCCCTCACCAAAGACCCCACCACTGCCAAACTCAACTTCCAGAAAGGAATGCAAGACATCGCAGTCTGGATGACCAACAACTGCCTGAAGCTCAACGCCGAGAAGACAGAAGTCTTCGTCCTCGGTACCACCCCTTCTGCATGGGACAGCACCTGGTGGCTGACCGCCCTCGGAAGCCCACCTACCCCCTCAGACCACGCCAAGAACCTCGGCATCGTACTTGACTCATCACTCACCATGAACCAGCAGGTCAACGCCGTCACCTCCAGCTGCTTCAACATCCTCCGCATCCTCCGCAAGACCTTCAAGTGGATCCCCCCTGAGTCAAGGAAGACAGTCACCCACGCACTCATCACCAGCAGACTGGACTATGGAAACGCACTCTATGCCGGCATCAACAAGTCCCTACTCCGCAAACTCCAGACAATACAGAACACCGCCGCCAGACTCGTCCTCTGCATCCCCCGACACGAACACATCAGCCAACACCTACGAAGTCTCCACTGGCTCCCCGTGGAGAAAAGAGTCACTTTCAAAATCCTCACTCACGCCTACAAATGCCTACACAACAACGGACCCAAATACCTCAATGACAGAATCAACTTCCACGTACCCAAAAGAAACCTCCGATCTTCCAACCACGCACTGGCCAAAATCCCGCGCATCCACAGAGCCAGAGCAGGCACAAGATCCTTCTCTCACATTGCAGCCAAGACCTGGAACGAGTTACCAGCAGACATCAGACGCGCCCCCTCCCTGAACACCTTCAGGAAGACCCTCAAGACCTGGCTCTTCGGCTCAACAGATCTGCAGACCCCCCCCCCTCAGCACCTTGAGACCCTCACGGTTGAGTAGCGCACTTACAATTCCCTGATTGATTGATTGATTGATTGATGGAGGGCTAACAAGGGCAATACACAAGGTTTTACCTTCTATAGTAAGAAACATGGACATTTTTCAAGAATAGACTATGCCCTGGCAGATAGATCTATTACAGACTAAATGACGTCAATCAGCATTCAGCAAAGTCATATATCAGACCATTCTCCTCTTGCCTTCTCTTTAGCAGGGAGCAGGTATGTTTTAAGATCTAGATGGACACTTAATCAATGTTGGCGGATCCAGAGATAGTCGTAGAGCTTAAACGGGCATGCTTTGACTATTTTACTATAAACATTGGATCTACGTCTCTTGATTTTATTTAGGATGCCTTTAAGGCATATTTGAGGGGCTTCCTGCATAGTCTTATATGTACCAAGAATAGAGAGGAATCACGAGTTCTAAAAACAATGGAAGATAAAATCTCCAAATGTGAAGCAGATTTGCTTCGGTTGAACTGGGGGAATTCCGAAAGAATGCTACAAGCACAGAGGAAGCTTGAGAGCGCCCGTCAGGACTACAGGATCAAATTAGATCAGAAATGCAAAGCACAATGGTTGACTAAGTCTATGCAGAACTTCGAGTATGGAGAAAAGTCAGGAGCACTCCTGGCTTGGAAGGCTAGGGTGGATCGGGCAAAGAACCATATAGATGAATTAATCATAAATGAAAATGGTGAGACATCTAATAAATCGGAAGATATGCAAGCCTGCCTACTCACTCTATTCTCTGAACTGTATAAGGAGGAGACTTTTCCAAACCCTGAGACTCTTAAAATTTGGTTAAGGGAAAAATCCTTGCCTATCTTAACAACAGATAGCCGTGAAAAGCTCGATGCCCCAATAACTGAAAACCAGATTCGACTGCATCTTGGGAAAAGTAAAAAAAATAAAGCTGCAGGTACGGATGCCCTTCCCAATGAGGTATATAAACTCCTAATAGAGGAGCTGGTCCCGATAATGGGCACTCTGTTTAATTCGATCTATCAATCAGGGGGTCAAGTACCCAGGTCCTGGAAGGAGTCAAAGATTGTGCTCATTCTGAAGCCCCCTAAGGACCCTTTGAGGGCCGATTCTTATAGACCGATCTCAGATGCAGATTATAAGATCTTCATGAGCATTCTGGCGAGGATACTGACCAAGATCGCACCACAACTGATCAATTCAGACCAGAAAGGGTTTAGTCCCAAGAGGTACATCCAAGAACAGACGCAGCAACTTATTGGGAATATAGATCTGGCAGCAAATCGATCTGAACCCTTGGCTGTGGTGGCGCTCGACGCGGCCAAGGCATTTGATAGAGTCTGCTGGGTGTATATATGGGAAGTGTTGAGAACAATGGGCTTTGGTTCCATCTTTATTCAGACTTTAGAAAAATGCTATCAGGGGGCTTCTGCCAAAATACTGTTAAACGGGATTTTAACATCTAGTTTCAACATACTGAGAGGAACGAGGCAGGGTTGTCCCCTCTCGCCTCCGTTGTTTAATATATATATATAGAACCATTAGCACAGGCAATAAGAGCAGATGTTTTAATAACCCCCTTTAAATCTCACCAATATAGCAGCAAGGTCGCCCTATATGCAGATGACTTGCTGCTATTTACTGCTAATCCAGTCGTGGCAATGCCAAGGGTCGAAACTATGTTAGAAGAGTTTGGATCCATGTCGGGCTACTTACCCAACACCTCTAAAACCGAGGTGATGTGTTGGAACATTCAAGACTGGGAGGGGAGAACAAGTCAAAATGTTAAATATTTGGGCATTATAATCGTTAAAGACATTGAGAAGATTCCACAGATTAACCTAAATAGGGTTGTAAAAGAAATTGATCGGCTTTTCGCAAGGTGGAAAAACCTTCCACTAACTATCTATGGAAGGGTTAACCTAGTCAAAATGGTTATACTCCCTAAATGAACTTACTTATTTAATGCCATCCCACTTGGTTTCCCAAAGCTGGGTATTAGTAAAATCCAGGGGAAGATTGTAAGTTTCATTTGGGCATATAAGGGTGCAAGGCTGGCCTGGAAGAAACTTAGACGAAGGCTTGTTAAAGGAGGATTGGCCCTTCCGGATATTAATTGGTATTGTGTAGCTTTTCAATTTAATAACATTCGGATGTTGCTTGGAAAGTCCGATGATTCAACTTGGGGAAGACTATTGGGTGAAATGACAAGGCAGGAAGGTGGAGATGGTTTTCTATATAAATTTGGCGCACCCAGGTACTTCAAAAAGGTACGGTTAAAAGTACTATTGTCCGCCCTCCGTTTGTGGTATAAAGTTGGGAGCAGATGGGGGTTAGGTTATTATTCTGACCTCGCCCCAATTTGGGAATCCCCTGGGACCCTGTTATGCCTTAAAGCTAGCCTAAGTATACCAATTAGAAAGGCGAGCATCACAAAATGGTCGGACTTGATAACACTGGGGGGGTCCATCCTTGGGAAGCTTTAAGAGCAAAGATTGAAAGTGACTTCTCCAGGTTTAAATATATACAATTAGTTTCATGGTTTACATCTATAAAGAAAGAAACCTCAGGTGATTGGGAGCTGGAGCAATCTCTTAGATATAAATCTTAAGAGTAAAGAAATCTCTAAATGGTACGAGAAGCTCTTGGAGGCAGACGATAAGGAGTGTTTGCCGCTACACTCAGTATGGAATGGGGTCTCCCTTGAGTGTGATACTGTAGCAGTGTGTGAATAATCTTTGAAGCTTCTATATAAATTTGTAAAACCGGCCAACCTGAAAAGAAATCACTTTCTCATCATTAATCGTTGGTATTGGACACCGGCTAACATAGCAAAGTTTGCTCCATCTCCTTCCCCCAAGTGTCCAAGATGAGATTTTATAAAAGCCAATGATCTCCACATTTTTTTGAATGCCCAAAGCTGAGAAGATACTGGAGGGGAATCGAGAACGCTTTCTGCGGGATCTTTGGCAGGGAAATTACTTTGAATGTGCGCTTGTATTATTTGGTGAAGACGGCACGATCAGCAAGAAGCTGAAGTATTCACATAGAGGCCTATTGCTTTATCTTATTCTGATAGCCCAGAGAGAAATCTGTATAAAATGGAGAGACCCCCTACCTCCATGGTTGGAAGATTGGGTAAAAGCAGCTATTAAAATGGCCCGACTGGATCGGGGAGGAGGGAAGGAAAATCGCCTTGATATTTGGTTGGATTTTACATCATGGTGTAGAGACTCGGGACTCGATCATCCCCTCATGGTCCAATGATTAACACCAAGGTACCAACAAAGGTGCGGGTCTGGATTGGTTTACAGACCAAAGCGAATGCAGTGGCCTTGTGGTGCACAGATCAGAAGGGCGGCTTTACAAAGTATTGCAGACGCTTTTTGATGATATGAGGATATAAAGAAAAAAACAAAACAGAAGTACAGGAAGAGGAAGAAAGGTGCAGAAAGAAGCAAGAGATATGCAGAAAGAACCAACAGAGGTGCAGAAAGAGGCCTTGTTGCAAAGTCATCCTGTGCCCTGGGCACCCCCCAACTTTTTGCTGACTGGTACTGGTGGTAACTGGCTTGACTAACCCTGGGCTCTGCCTAACCAGGCCCAGAGCCAGTGCTATGCTGAAAGACACTTAGAATACTGTGAAAACGCCTACATACACTAGGGTACACTATGGGTTGGGGTACCCCTGTGATTGGCATGACCTCCCCTGTAAGGCCCTAGCACATAACAGGGCAGGGGGATTAAAACTACCTCTAAGTACCAAGCATATAATAGGGCATGGCAGTTTAGAAGCCAGCAGCCATTTTCTGCACTTGCATGTGTGCACTGCTGAGCCTGAGGTCAGGTTAAAAGTAGCCCTGTGTGTGCAGAAAGAAGCAAGAGAGGTGCAGAAAGAGGCAAGAGCAGTGCAGAAAGAACCAACAGAGGTGCAGAAGGAGGCAAGAGGGGTGCAGAAATTTGCAAGAGAGGTGCAGAAAGAAGCAAGAGCAGTGCAGTAAGAAACAACAGAGGTACAGAAGGAGGCAAGAAGGGTGCAGAAAGAGGTTAGAGCAGTGCAGAAAGAACAAAAAGACGTGCAGGAAAAGGGAATAAGGGTGGAAAAAGAGGCACAAGGGGTGCAGAAAGAAGGAAGAGAAGTGCAGAAAGAAGCAACAGAGGTGCTGGAAGAGGCAAGAGGGGAGAGAAGTGCAGAAAGAAGCAAAAGAGGTGCATAAAGAGGCAAGAGGGGTGCAGAAAGAGGCAAGAGCAGTGCAGAAAGAACCAAGAGATGTGCAGAAAGAGGCAAGAGAGGTGCAGAAAGAGGCAAGAGATGTACAGAAAAAGGGAAGAAGGGTGCAGAAAGAGGCAAGTGAGGTGCAGAAGGAGGCAAGAGAACTGCAGAAAGAGGCAAGAGAGTTGCAGAAACAGGCAAAAGGGATGAGGAAAGAGGGAACAGGTGTGCAGAAAGAGGGAAGAGGGGTACAGAAAGAGGCAAGATGGATGCAGACATTTGCAACAGAGGTGCAAAAAGAAGCAAGAGCAGTGCAGAAAGAACCAACAGAGGTGCAGAAAGAGGCAAGAGGGGTACAGAAAGAGGCAAGAAAAGTGCAGAAAGAAGCAAAAGAGGTGCAGAAAGAGGCAAGAGATGTACAGAGAGAGAGAAGAGGGGTGCAGAAAGAGGCAAGAGGGGTGCAGGAAGAAGGAAGAGAAGTGCAGAAAGAAACAACAGAGGTGCTGAAAGAGGCACAAAGGGTGCAGAATGAGGCAAGAGAAGTGCAGAAAGAAGCAAAAGAGGTACATAAAGAGGCAAGAGAGGTGCAGAAACAGGCAGGAAAGGTGCAGAGAGAGGAAACAGGGGTGCAGAAGAGGCAAGTGAGGTGCAGAAAGAGGAAAGAGGGATTCAGAAAGAGGCAAGAGGGGTGCAGAAAGAAGCAAGTGAGGTACAAAAAGAGGCAACAGAGGTGCAGAAAGACGCAAGAGCGGTGCAGAAACAAGCAAGAGAACTGCAGAAAGAGGCAAGAGAATTGCTGAAAGAAGCAACAGTGGTGTAGAAAGAAGCAAGAGAAGTGCAGAATGAGACAAGTGAGGTGCAGAAAGTGTCAAGAGAGGTGTGGAAAATGACAAGAGAACTGCAGAAAGAGGCAAGAGGGATGCAAAAAAGGGAAGAAGGGTGCAGAAAGAAGCAAGAGAGGTGCAGAAAGAGGAAAGAGAGGTGCAGAAAGAGGAAAGAGGGGTGTAGAAAGAGGCAAGAGGGGTGCAGAAAGAAGCAGGTGCGGTGCAGAAAGATGCAAGAGAGGTGCAGAAAGAAGCAAGAGAAGTGCAGAAAGAGGCAAGAGAATTGCTGAAAGAAGCAACAGAGGTGTAGAAAGAAGCAAAAGAAGTGCAGAAAGAGGCAAGAGAACTGCAGAAAGAGGCAAGAAGGATGCAAAAAAGGGAAGAAGGGTACAGAAAAAACAAAAGAAGTACAGAAAGAAGGAACAGAGGTGCAAAAAGAGGGAAGAGAGGTGCAGAAAGAGGCACGAGGGGTGCAGAAAAAAGCAAGAGATGGGCAGAAAGAAACAAAAGAAGCAGAGAAAGAAGGAACAGAGGTGCAAAAAGAGGCAAGAGAGGTGCAGAAAGAGGGAAGAAGGGTGCATAAAGAAGCACGAGGGGTGCAGAAAGAGGCAAAAGGATTGCAGAAAGAAGGGACAGATGTGCAGAAAGAAGCAAGAGAACTGCAGAAAGAAGCAACAGAGGTTCAGAAAGAGGGATGAGGGGTGGAGAAAGAGGCAAGAGAAGTGCAGAAAGAAACAACAGAGATGCAAAAAGGGGGAACAGGGGTAGAGAAAGTGGCAAGAGGGGTGCAGAAATAAGCAAGAGAGGGGCAAAAAGAAATAAAAGAAGAAAGAAGGAACAGAGGGGCAGAAAGAGGCAAGAGAGGTGCAGAAAGAGGGAAGAAGGGTGCAGAAAGAAGCACGAGTGGTGCAGAAAGAAGCAAAGAGGTGCAGAAAGAAGCAAGAGTAGTGCAGAAAGAGGCAACAGAGGTACAGAAAGAGGCACGAGGGGTGCAAAAAGAGGGAAGAGGGGTGCAGAAAGAGGCACGAGGGGTGCAGAAAGAAGCAAGAGATGTACAGAAAGAAACTAAAGAAGTGCAGAAAGAAGGAACAGAGGTGCAGAAAGAGGCAACAGGGGTGAAGAAAGAAGGAAGAGGGGTGCAGAAAGAGGCAAAAGGGGTGCAGAAAGAAGCGAGAGATGCAGAAAGAAACAAAAGAAGTGCAGAAAGAAGGAACAGTGTTATATTCCATAAAGGTACCATAATATAGGCCCAGGTAACTTCATAACCCTTCACCTATATTCTTCCCTACATTGCACTTATAACGTTTTACAGGGACTGACCTTTTACCTAGATACGACACTGCATTCAGAACGCGGGTTTTCCCTAGTTCGAAATCTCATACATTATGCATGACGATTCTCGGAAGCACAGCTGGACTACCATCTCCTGTATAATATCTATGTATAAAGTTCCTGCCCGACGTCATCCTTAGTCCGACACAGTAATACAGTGAGGTAGGACCCCTGGGGAGACCTATGGGTATATATACATCACATCTTGCTAAGATAGACAGAGGAGATCAGGACTTCCCAGCCGACACACTGACCAGAGACGCTGAGGTTCCTGCATGCAGACACTCCAGCTCGCAGTGGTCTAACATCCCTCACGGGATGTCCAACTCAAGACCAAGACGGGGTCCCACAGTCTCTCACTTCAGGTAATGGGGTTGACTTTATCCTAGAGGGATTCTTGGCTTAAAACCTACACACATGCTAGGTACATCTAGTTAGGGAGACATTGTAGGAGTACGCATCTTATTAGAACATGTATTTTATGTACTTGTATGTATTCATGATTACTGCAAGATGGTAGAGCTTTACCATCCGTTTACTTTTATAGTGCTACTAATCCTATATATCTGCTATTGTCTAACGGTTGTTGCTGCTCACCTATTTTACAGCAGAATAACAACTGTTCAATAAATGCTTATTGAAAACGCCCAGCCTGTTTATTCTGTGTACCTCTCTAAGACAAACTAAGGGGCATATCTACAAGGGCTTTATCTCAGTTTTTCTGGCTTTAAAAGCCAGAAAAACAGAGATAAAACTATCGCCCTATCAACAAGAGGGTGCTAACATGCATAATCACATGTTAGCACCCTTTTCTCGACGCTCCCTTTGCATCTCTAATGAGATGCAAAGTGGGTGTCACTGGGCGTACCTCGGATGGACTGCCTTGCAAATATCGCTGATGTTCACATTGCGATATTTACAAGGCAGCCCATAGATTTAGCAGACGTTAGATTTTGGCGAAAACGGCCGTTTTCGCCAAAATCGAACGTCTGCTAAAATCCTGACTTACCTATGTTAGACATAGGGGTGGATTATGCTGATACGACCACAGGGTCATATCAGCAAGGTTATCGCAGTTTGCAGGGAACATCGCTGGAAAACCAGCGATGTTCCCTGCAAAGCGGCGATAACCTCGCTATCTCTGGAATTTTTATCGCCCTGGGGAAACGCGTTGTTAATAACGCGCTACCAGGGCGATAAATACCAGAGATAGCCTGCGTTAGGGAATTCGTCGCTCAGCACGGCCAGCGATAATTATCGCTGGCCGTTGATAATATGCCCCTATGTAAGCATGAGTTACTGAGTGAAAAGTAGTATATTGTTTCCATGGTCCTGAGGGATCAGGGTTGTCATATTCGATGGTTGCCAAGAAGTATTCTCTCCTTGGTAAGAGGAGATTTTAGTTGCACTGTGAACTAGCTGGTACAAAAGGCCAATAGACCCGGTGGGGGTGTTCAGAATCAGTCTGACACTAATCCTACAGTGTATGCTGTCCAAACGCGCAGATCCTGTATCAAAACGTCCATTCATTGTCTCTGCTGACCCAGATAAGGACGTTTATCTCCTTTTCATTTTCTTTTCATTTTCTTTTCTTTATTTTTCTGTTTCCTTGTCTGTCATCACATTTTTACACAGAGCGTGCATGTCTTCGCACACTAAGGGGATTTAAACTAAATATTGGGTGTGTTATTCAAAAGCATTTGATTATTCAATGTTTGGGCATCCTCTATCATAATGGTTGGCAGTATTTTTCTCCCACTGCGGGAATTTATATTACATATTACATATTTGCATGTGTTAGTCAACAACATTATGTGTGTTCAATTTTGGAACACCCTTTGCCACCATGAGTAGCATTGTCATAATGATAAGAAGAGTGAACTGGGTGGGCAGCACTAGAAAAGCATGTCAGGGAGACTGTGTGGTTGTGAATTTCTGAAGCAGGGATTTGGTGGGGTCTCCGATGGAAGAACCTTTAACCAAATTCGCCGAGCCTTTTTTCCAACAGGATGAGTCAATAATTGCTGTCCCACTTGGATATTTTTATAGGCCTAGAAACGAGTTCATATTTAGTAAAATGAATACACCTCACAGTTACGATCCATTTTCGATCAATCCCTCACATAACAGGTATGCTCCCCTAAGAGGTTGTAGCGAATCCGATTGACAGAGGGAGGATGCTAGTCGAGCACTATCTGTATTAAGGACTACATCCCCACCTTTAACAAAAAAAAGTTGTCACCGGCCATCCAACACAGGGGCTTTTAAACATCATGTCATGGAATGTTGCAGGGGTAAAAAATAAGTTAAAAGATGGGGAATGGCTAAAAATGATACAGGATTGCACCATAATTTTAATGCAAGAAACCTGGCATACTGAACCTTTCTTTATTAATGGATTCAAAATGAATTCTACACAAGCTACCCCATCTAAGGTGGGGAGAGCTAAAGGCGGATTAACTGCCTTAATTTCAGTAAACTCACCACTAACATTAGGGAAAGTGTATACCTCGTCACAGTTCTATCAGTTTTTATATTTTTGTTCCGAAGGGAAACAGCCTATTATCGTAATACATTTTTATAACAATATTTTTGATAATACAAGACATAGGGTAATTAAGACTTTAGAAGAAGAATTAGACATTTTTTTAAAGGGGGTGGCGGTGATTATTTACTTATTTGGGCTGGTGATTTTAATTGTGAAAAGTGTAAAATTCTAGCTGGAGAATAATGTGGATACTGCAACCGATTTGGTGACCCAATCCCTCACTTTCCACATAATACATACGGGGAAGCAATCAACTCCACTATCTATAAATACAACTTAGAAATCATGGAGCCGGGTGAACATGATGGAGAGATAATCACTCAAACATATGTAGGGGCGAGATCTTCCTCGAATATTGATCATGTTATTGTATCAGGGAATTGCAAGGGCCTAGTGGAAAAGTTTTATATTCATGCAAGCCTGTTTAGCGACCATCACCCGCTAAACATGACCCTGAAGCTAAGCCTGCCACGGCAAGAAAGGGGGAAGGTAGCTGATCCAGATATCGAAACACAAGGTAGTAATGGAGTTTCTATTAAATGGTCGGGCATAAACCCAACCACATTTATGGAAAACCTAATAGGGAAAAAACAAAAAGATATCAATACTTGTCTGGATAGCTCCTCTTTAAACTCAGATGTCGTAAGTGCTTTTTACAATATTACGACTGAAATCACTGGTGATTTAAAATTGAAAAATACGAAAAATAGAGACCACAATCCCAGATGGTTCAATCAGGAGTGTTCAAAGATAAATAGGGAATTAAAAACTGCCCTAAAAACTAGACCCAGGTATAGTGAAAGGATTAGCTATCTAAGGAAAAATTATAAACATACCCTGAATTTAAGGAAAATAGAAATCCGAGAGAAGGCTTGGGAGAAACTAATTCAAGCTGCAGAGACACGTGATCCAGTTCTATTCTGGAAAACGATAGACCACCCTTTTTTTAAGGACATAACAGCAGCAAAAATAGATACCCTAGTAACACCCGATGAATGGACAATGCACTTTGAGCGTATTTTTAATCCGGACGCCGTGATTGTCACGAAAAGAGGTAACAGTAATTTTATTCTAGTGGAAACTGTTAAGATATCACCAATCACTTTGGATGAAATTAAAAGTGCCCTAAATAAAAGTGCAAATGGTAAAGCTGCTGGGCCAGACGGGGTACCTATTGATGTTTTAAAATATAATATTGATTTTTGGTCACCGATATTATTAAGTGTTTTTAATGCCACCATAGGTGGAGTGTTACCAGCAACATGGGTAAAAAGTATAATAGTACCCATTTTTAAAAAAGGCGACTGAGGGAAGGCTAAGTGCTACCGCCCCATATCCCTTCTTCTTTCTACATCCAATTGATGGGCAGAATCTTGTTGGGAAGACTGGAAAGCTGGGTTACCGAGAACAATATCCTAACTGAGGCTCAGTATGGATTTAGAAGGGGTATTGGGACGGTGGAACAATGTGTAAACCTTGAGCTATTAATAGGGAAAAATACCCTAGCTAAGGAAGGTCAGCTACACCTCTGCTTTGTCGACCTAACCAGTGCTTTCGACCTGGTTAACCATGCCAAATTATGGCAAACACTGGAAGGGTTGGGCGCTCCAAATGATATTATCATTTATTTATCGCAGATTTACACTTTTTTAACTACTAGAGTACGGTTTGGCACAAAAGGTGAATGTACCTCCAATTTCAAGGTCACTCGGGGGACACGACAAGGATGTGTTTTAGCGCCCCTCTTATTCTCCTTATATATTAACAATGTTGATCCATTCTTACAAAACCTAAGTGTTGATGCCCCTAGAGCCGGTACACGTGCCACCTCAGTACTCTTATACGCAGACGACGCAGTCCTGTTGTCGAGGACTGCGAACGGTCTACAATGTTTAATAGAAAAAGTTACGCAATTCATGACCGAAAAATATTTACAGTTGAATCTTAGCAAAACCTTTGTCATGACTTGCGGGAAAAGTAGAACGAAGAATAGGCAACATCACGTGGAAGATGCCCAAATTAACAGAGTCACATCCTTCACTTACTTGGGAATTCTTTTCAACAGGAATGGTACTTGGGGCGCACATATTGACCTATGTAACTTGAAATTTTTGCGAACTTGCGAGGGCATCTTTAGATTCTCTTCAAAAATAGGTAACAAACCGGTACGGGAAATCCTTACACTGTATAGGAGTAAGTGTATAACAGGCGCATGCTATGGGGCAGCAATATGGGGAGGACTAACATAACTTCGCTACAAACCCAGGAAAACAAATTTTTAAAAAGGGTGTTGGCAGTCCCAAGCTCCACTGCCTCATACATCGTCCACAATGAGCTGTGCGCACCATATATTAGCGATTTTATAAGCACAGCAGCACTTACTTTTTGGCATGGAATCTGGACGAAAGACGAGACTAAGTTTACTAAGGACATAATTATGGATTGGCTTGCCCTTGATCATAGTAGGAATGTCCCCTGGTTAGAATATATTTATAATCTTTTAAAAGGCTGTAACGTGGACCCTGATTTTTGTGAGCCAACGTCCATCCAGGATTATAGTAAAAGAGACTTAAAGACAAGGCTAGTTACCTCTAGGGAACGTGCAAGAGTTGATGAAGCTAGTCTAAAACAGAGTGTTAAATTTTACTGTGAGCGCCCAATATTGACAGGCATCCAACCATACCTTATTTCGGTAAGAAACACCCAGCATAGATTTTATCTAACCAGGCTAAGGTTGGGTTCCTTACACTATTTAATAGCTTTCCCTAGATCGGGAAAGTGGAGTCATAACCTTCCAAATTGTCCTTGTGATGGTAAGTCCCCTCAGTCCATGCTGCATTTTATACTTTTTTGTAGTTTTTATCGGGACATTCGGAAATTTGTGTTAAAACCACTGTTTTTATATAATAAGCTATATTATTATAAACATGCTTTTAATTATATCTGTAGTTTGGGAAACGATAAAATTAGGAACGCAATCATTGTTTTTATACAAATGGCAATTAGGAGAAGAAAGGACAACCCCCATTTAGAAGCCTTAACATATGAAAAATATGACGTTTGAACACTTGAAGGACTATTAATTCTCATCCTGATATTAGCCATTTCTTTGCACACTTTGCACTTTATGAAAAAGCCCTTTTTTCACATAATCCAAATGAACAAGAAAAATGTAACATGCACTGACCCCAGACCCTGAGTCTTAGTTCTTATAAATGTAGTTTTTAATAGGAAATGATGTCTTTTTTAATATTTGTATGGGTTAAAATGTTCTATATGTTTAATATTATGAATGTTTTATTTTTAATTTAGCAATGATCAAATGTTCTTGTATTATTAATAGTTTCTCTGTTATGAGATAGAAATTGTGACCGATATAGGAGTAGTAATTTGTATAGAAATTGTAGATGGCATGTCTGTACGCAAGAAAAATTGTTTGAGTACAAATTTTAATGATTGCTAGGAATGTTACTTTTTGATTAGAATGCTTTTATGAATGTATACTATGCATCGAATAAAGCTTGATTGACTTGACTTGAGTAGCATTGTCGCATTTCTACAATCAAACATTCCATTCGCATGACACTATGTCGCAATTGCTTATCAGCGGTCCACATTTCAACTTTTATAGGTATTTACCTACCTGCTTTGATTTTTCATGATGTGTATTATGATGGACTAAACGTTTGTTGCCTTTTGTATCACTATCAATATAATGTTGATGCTTACATTATACATATGCTGCCAAGGTATAGCACAACAATCATGTTATTCTGACATATAATCAACTCCAAGATGGACCCGGACACTGTGCCTGTAACTTTAGTCCTACCTCGCCTTCACCTACTTTGTACATATGACGCTCTGCTTGTTCCTGCACAGTGTGTGATCAAGGCCGCTTGACGGCCGAAACGTGTCACAACTTGGATTTATGAAGCAATAAATCTACCGTACTTTATATCGCTGGTTTGTGGTTCCTGAGAGCGCATTTACCCCTGCCTTGTAATATATATATATATATATATATATATATATATATATATATATATATATATTCACTGAAAAAACCATAGGTTTCAGGCACGTTATAGTTAGAAATTAGCATTTAAAAAACCTTAGAAATTCACTGAAAAAAACATAGGTTTCAGGGGCGTTATATTTAGTTGGACATTTCACTCGTACAAAACCATAGAAATTCCCCCGTTACAGTTAGTTCAGCTAACTATAACTCGTGCCCCCGCAATGCACTGCTGATGACATCACATATTACATCACTCATGACATGGTCAGAGACATCACTGATGACATCACTGATGACATCATCCAGTGACTGTGTGTTTCTGTAAAGTCTAAATATGTTTAATATATATAGGGAAAGGCGTATTGAAGAATGAGTGGGTGTATAAGTGTCTGAATGGATGATTTAGTAGGTGCGTGACTGACTCTATAAGTGAGTGATTAAACGTATCTTACTGAATGCATGGGTTAGTGACTAAACTGTGTGAATGTCTGTATCCGTCTATCTGTTGGTGTGTAAGCGGCTGCATGGGTTTGTGAATAGCTAGATGAGTGTCTATATGAGTTATTGATTGGTTGTCTGAGTATCTGTATGGGTGCCTGAGTGTTTGTGTGGGTGGGGTGTGTGTGACTCTGTGCATAGATGTGTGAGTGGGTGATTCACTGGGTGCATGGTTTCAAGAGTGCATCTGTGATGGACTGTATGGGTGGGTGAGTGTGTGTATGGGTGTGTTAGTGAGTGAATTTATATCTCAGTGGTACATGTGTGAGTAACTACATATGTGAAAGGCAGTATATATGTGTGTTAGAGTATATAAATGCCTATAAGTGAGAGTGTGTGATTGTGAGAGTGGCTGTATGGATGAGTGTGTGCTTGTATCAGTGATTGTATAAGAGCGTAAGAATGTGCTAGTATTTGTATGAGTAAGTGAGCTGGTGTGTGTATAACTGTATAGGTGAGTAAATGGGAGTGTGATTAATTATTTGCATGACTGACTAGGTGTGTGAGTACATCTATGGATGAGTGGCGCTGTGTGAGTGTCTATATAGGTGTATGAGTGCATATGATAGTCCTGTACTGAGTGACCGTAAGTATGAGTGACTGTACGGGTGAGTGAGTGGATGTGTGTAGACCTAAGAATCAGTGAGTGGGTATGTGGTTATTGGTGTTGGAGTGTCTATGATTTTGAGAATGGCAGTCTGTAATTTAGAGTGGGTGTATCAAAAGTTATATTAGGGTGAGAGAAGATGCATGAAATTATCACATGGATGATGTCATCAGTGATGTCATTTGAGATGTCATCAGTGATGTCATCAGTGATGTCACTGACCATGTTATGAGTGAAGTAATATGTGACGTCATCAGCAGTGCATTGCGGGGGCGCAAGTTATAGTTAGCTGAACTAACTATAACGGGGGAATTTCTATGGTTTTGTACGAGTGAAATATCCAACTAACTATAACGCCCTGAAACCTATGTTTTTTTCAGTGAATTTCTAAGTTTTTTTAAATGCTAATTTCTAACTATAACGTGCCTGAAACCTATGGTTTTTTCAGTGAATTTCAAAGGTTTTTTAAATGCTAATTTCTAACTATAACGTGCCTAAAAACTATGTTTTTTAAGTGAATTTCTAAGGTTTTTAAATGCTAGTTTCTAACTATGCCTACAGAGGTAGGACATGTGAAGAAAGAAGAAAAAACGCACAGAAAGAAGCAAAAGAAATGCAGAAAGAAGCAACAGAAGTCCACAAAGACGAAGAAAAGTGCAGGAAGAAGCAAGACATGTGCAGAAAGAACCAACAGAGGAGCAGAAAGAGGCCTTGTTGCAAAATCATCCTGTGCCCACAACTTTTTCAGACGGGTACTGGTGGTAACTGACTCTGACTAACCAGGCCTAGAGCCAGTGCTATGCTAAAAGACACTTAGAATACAGTGAAAACACCTACATACACTAGGGAACACTATGCGTTGGGGTAGCCCTGTGATTAGCTTGACCTCCTCTGTAAGGCCCTAGTACATAATAGGGCAGGGGGATTAAAACTACCTCTAAGTCAGAGGTGCAGAAATATGCTACTTTAACTAGAAGTCGCGTTTGCAGAGTGGTGGAGAAAGGGTGCTGGGCGTCCAACCAACGCTCAGGAATTCTACTGCGTAGGACTTACAGGAGGTACCAGGAGGGATTCTTGGCCCCCAAACTCCCTCAGGACTAAATTGGACTTCATCCCCCATCCCGTAGTCTGCCACGAGGCACGTTTGCAGAGTGGTAGAGAAAGGGGGCCATGGCCTCCGAAGACGTCTTAGCAATCCCACTGTGTGGGTCTTACTGGAGGTAACAAGAGGGGTAGTTGGCCCCCGAGGACATCCTTGGGGGCCAACTTCCCAAACTATTACCTCCAGTCAGTCCCACACAGCAGCATTGGTAAGTACTCGTACCAGGCCATGCCCACTTTGCCCACCACTCTACAAACGCGCTCCCTGGCACGCTCTTGGATGGGGATTGAAATCCCCTTCACTGCTGGGGGTCCTTTAGGGGCCAACTAGCCTACCTTTTACCTCCAGTAAGCCTCACGCAGTGGGATTGGTGAGAGGTAGACAAATGCCATGCTCCCTTTCTCCACCACTCTGCAAACGCGCCCCCTGGCACGTTGTAAGTTGGGGGATTAAGTCCCCTTGAATCCTGAGGGTCCCTGGGGTCCAACTAGCCCACCAGGTACCTCAAGTAAGCGCCACAGACCTGCGTTGCAGAGAGGTGTAAAAAGGGGCGTGGCCTGGACCACCTCTCTACAACGCAGGTCTGTGGCGCTTACTGGAGGTACCTGGTGGGCTAGTTGGCCCCCAGGGGCCCTCAGGATTGAAGGGGAATTAATTCCCCAACTTAAAACGCGCCACAGGGCATGTTTGCACACATGTCACCTCAGGCCCCGCCCCCTCCCTTTACCACTGTGCAAACGTGCCCCGTGGTGCATTTTAAGTTGGGGGATTAAGTCCCCTTGAATCCTGAGGGTCCCTAGGATCCAACTAGCCCACCAGGTACCTCCAGTAAGCGCCACAGAGCTGCATTGCAGAGAGGTGTAAAAAGAGGCGTGGCCTGGGCCACCTCTCTGCAACGCAGCGCAGTGGCGCTTACTGGAGGTACCTGGTGGGCTAGTTGGCCCCCAGGGACCCTCAGGATTGAAGAGGAATTAATTCCCCAACTTAAAACGCGCCACAGGGCCTGTTTCAACACATGTCACCTCAGGCCCCGCCCCCTCCCTTCACCACTGTGCAAACGCACCCCGTGGCGCGTTTTAAGTTGGGGGATTAAGTCCCCTTGAATCCTGAGGGTCCCTGGGGTCCAACTAGCCCACCAGGTACCTCCAGTAAGCGCCACAGAGCTGCATTGCAGAGAGGTGTAAAAAGGGGCGTGGCCTGGACCACCTCTCTGTAACGCAGCCCTGGGGCGCTTACTGGAGGTACCTGGTGGGCTAGTTGGCCCCAAGGGACCGCCAGTATTGAAGGGGAATTAATTCCCCAATTTAAAACGCGCCACAGGGTGTGTTTGCAGACTGTTGCTGGGAGGGGGCGGGACGGGGCCTCCTGCACGATCACGGTCTATTTGTTTTTTGTTTTTTTTAGAAGGGGGCTGTGTGGCCTCCCTTCTTTTCCCTTTTTTTGGGCCCTGGGGACCCCATCCCCCAGGGCCTGACCCCATTTAAAAAAAAAATGTAAAAAAATGAACGGGAAGGGGGCCGCGTGGGCCCCCCTCCCGTGGCCAATTCCGGCCCCGGGGACCCCATACCCCGGGGCATGGTCACATTTCTTTTTCTTTTTTTTATGGAGGGGGGCTGCGTGGCCCCCCTCCTGAGGCCTCTATTGGCCCCGGGGACCCCCTCCCCCGGGGCCGGCCTTTATTTTTTTAATTTTGAGTAGGGGGGCCGCGTGGCCCCCCTCCCGGGCCACTTCTAGCCCCGGGGACCCCATCCCACAGGGCAGGCCCTATCCATTGGGGACCATGGGGGGAGCCCCAATGCCCCCACGGTCCCGCCGGCTCCCAGCATCCTGCAGGAGCCGGCATTGCTTTTCCACACGGGGAGCTGCTGACATGCAGCTCCCCTTGTGGAAAAGCAATCTGCTTTGCTTCATTAAAGCGAGAGCAGGTTTCCCTGCTCTCGCTTCAATGAAGCAAAGCAGTTTGCAATGACAGGGCGGGAGCCGCGCGGCTCCCGCCCTGTCATTGCAAACAGTAGTGTCCCGGGGGTGGGCACCCCGGGACACTGCAGGAGATGGCCCTGGGGGGTGGCGGTCCCAGGGCCATCAAGGGCTCCTGGAGGGGGGCCGCACGGCCCCCCTCCCAATGTTGGCAAAGCCCCGGGGAGGTGGCGGTCCCTGGGGCGTGTGGGGGGCTCGAGCCACCCCACACAGGTTCTTTAAAAAAAAAAAAAAATCCCGGGGGGTGGAGGTCCCTGGGGCTGCGGGGGGCCATGTGCCCCCCGCAAATATTTAAGAAAAGCCCTGGGGGTTGGCGGTCCCCGGGGCTTGGAGGGGCCTTGGAGGCCCCCCCACACATTACATAAAACAAGCCCCGGGGGGTGGCGGTCCCCGGGGCTGCGGGGGGCCGTGTGCCCCACGCAAATATTTAAGGAAAGCCCCGGGGGTGGTGGTCCTCGGGGCTGCGGGGGCCTCCCTGGGCCCCCGCAATTACAATATGTCATGCCCCCGGGACTTGGCCCACCCGGGGGCTAAATAATGATCCCGCGCTTCGTTTTTTTTTTTTTTTCGGCTGAAATTCGCGCTGGGTGCGCGAATCTAGCTGATTTAAAAAAAAATGCTTTTTTTGGCCCTGGGGGTCCTTGTGGGACCCCCTGAGCAGGCCTAGGGGGTCAGGGTGTTTCTACTCTGCCCTCTTTTCTTGTTTTTATGCGTTTGTTTTTCTGTTTTCTTGTGCCTCGGTTACCGAGGCACAAGATGGCTGCCAACACTTCCTGGTTTGGAGTGTTGACAGCCAATTAGAATTAAGCTCGTGGTCGGGAGGGTGCGCGGATCCTCCGTGCCTCTATATATCGAAACTTTTATTTTTTGATTTTCTCAGCAACTACTGAACGGATTTACACCATTTAAAAAAAGGGCACTTTCTGAACCAAGCACTACCTTTTTGGCAAATTTGGTGAAATTCCGTTCAGCAGTTCGAGCTGTAGCCGTGTCTAAAGTTTCCTATGGGAAATGCATTTTTCGACCTCTTTTTTTTTAATTTCTCAGGAACTACTGAACGGATTTACACCATTTAACAAAAAGGTCTCTTTCTGAAACAAGGGCTACCTTTTTGCCAAATTTGGTGTAATTCCGTTCAGCAGTACGGGCTGTAGCCGTGTCTAAAGTTTCCTAGGGAAAATAACATGGAAAAAACACGTTTTAGGACCCCCCTTTTTTCTCGGCCCCTGCTTGACGAATCACCCCAAAACTTTCAGGATAGGAGCTGACCGGAGCGGGCCACAAGTTTTAAAAATTTCGCGAAGATTCGTCATCCGGCGCCAAAGTTATTGGGAAAATAAAAAACGCTTTTCCTATGGAAACTAGGTCATGACTATAACTATCTACTGGCGACCGCCAGTAGATAATATATATATATATATATATATATATATATATATATATATATATATATATATATATATATTCACTGAAAAAACCATAGGTTTGAGGCACATTATAGTTAGAAATTAGCATTTAAAAAACCTTAGAAATTCACTGAAAAAACCATAGGTTTCAGGGACGTTATAGTTAGTTGGATATTTCACTCATACAAAACCATAGAAATTCCGCCGTTATAGTTAGTTCAGCTAACTATAACTCGCGCCCCGCAATGCACTGCTGATGACGTCACATATTACATCATTCATGACATGGTCAGTGACATCACTGATGACATCACTGATGACATCTCAAATGACATCACTGATGACATCATCCAGTGACTGTGTGTTTCTGTAAAGTTTAAATATGTTTTATATATACACAGGCCAAGGTGTATTGAAGAATGAGTGGGTGTATAAGTGTCTGGATGGAGGATTTAGTAGGTGCGTGACTGACTGTTTAAGTGAGTGATTACATGTGTCTTACTGAATGCTTGGGTTAGTGACTAAACTGTGTGAATGTCTGTATCAGTCTGTCTGTTGTTGTATAAGCTACTGCATGGGTTGGTCACTAGCTACATGAGTGTCTATATGGGTTATCGATTGGTTGCCTGAGTATTTGTATGGGTGCCTGAGTGTGTGTGTGGGTGGGTGGGAGGTGTGTGACTCTGTGCATAGATCTTTGAGTGGTTGATTCACTGGGTATATGGGTTCAAGAGTGTATGTGGAAACAGCTGTATGGGTGGGTGAGTGTGTGTATGGGTGTGTTAGTGAGTGAATGGATGTCTCAGTGGTACATGTCCAAGTAACTACATATGTAAAAGGCAGTGTATGTGAGAGTTGGAGTATATAAATGACTATACGTGAGAGTCAGTGATTGTGAGAGTGGCTGTATGGATGAGTGTGTACTTGTATCAGTGATTGTATAAGAGAGTAAGTATGTGTTTGTTTCTGTTTGAATAAGTGATGTGGTGTGTGTATAACTGTATAGGTCAGTAAATGGAAGTGTGATTGATTCTTTGCATGACTGACTAGGTGTGTGAGTAACTCTTGATGAGTGGTGGTCTGTGAGTGTCTGTATAGGTGTATGAGTGCATATGATTTTGTTGTATTGATGAGTGACTGCATGTATGAGTGATTGTATGGGTGAATGAGTGGATGTGTGTGCAGACCTAAGAATCAGTGAGTGCGTATGTAGTAACTGGTATTGGTGTGTCGATGGTTTCGAAAATGGTAGTCTGTATTTTAAAGTGGGTGTATCAAAGGTTATATTAGAGTGTGAGGAGGTGCATCAGATTTTCACGTGGATGATGTCATCAGTGATGTCATCAGTGATGTCATTTGAGATATCATCAGTGATGTCATCAGTGATGTCACTGACCATGTCATGAATGATGTAATATGTGACATCATCAGCAGTGCATTGCGGGGCGCGAGTTATAGTTAGCTGAACAAACTATAACGGTGGAATTTCTATGGTTTTGTACGAGTGAAATGTCCAACTAACTATAACGTCCCTGAAACCTATGGTTTTTTCAGTGAATTTCTAAGGTTTTTTAAATGCTAATTTCTAACTATAACGTGCCTGAAACCTATGGTTTTTTCAGTGAATTTCAATGGTTTTTTAAATGCTAATTTCTAACTATTTAATAGCAGTCGCGATTGCAGAGTGGTGGAGAAAGGTGAGCGTGGCCTTCAAACACCTTTTAGCAATCCCACTGTCTGGGATTTAGCAGAAGTAACAGGAGGGATAGTTAGTCCCCAGCGTCAACCTTGGGGGCCAACTACCCCTTTTATTACCTCCAGTAAGTCCCACACAGCAGGATTGATAACTTGTTGTATCAGGCCCCACCCCCTCCCTACAGCACTCTGCAAACGCGCCCCCTGGCGTGTTCTAAGTTGGGGGATTAAGTCTCCTTGAACCCTGAGGGTCCCTGGGGGCCAACTAGGCCACCAGGTACCTCCATTAAGCACCACTGAGCTGCATTGCAGAGAGGTGTAAAAAGGGGCGTGGCCTCAGACCACCTCTCTGCAACGCAGCTCTGTGGCGCATACTGGAGGTACCTGGTGGGCTAGTTGGCCCCCAGGGACCATCAGTATTCAAGGGGAATTAATTCCCCAACTTGCAACGTGCCAGGTGGCGCGTTTGCTGAGTGCTGCAGGGAGGGGGCGGGCCTCCGGCGCGATGCTGTTTTTTGGGGGTTTTTTTTACAAGGGGGGCTATGTGGCCCGCCTTCTTTTTTATTATTTGGAGCCCTTGGGACCTCATCCCCCAGGGCCTGCTCTTTTTTTACATTTAAAAAATAAAAAACAGGAAGTGGGCCGCGCGGCCCCCCTCCCGAGGCCAATTTCGGCCCCGGGGACCCCATCCTCCGGGGCATGTCCACATTTTTTTTGTTTGTTTTTTATTTTTAAGGAGTGGGCTGCGTGGCCCCCTCCTTAGGCCTCTATTGGCCCCAGGGACCCCTTCCCCGGGGCTGTGCCTCTTTATTTTTTTTTATTTTAATATTGAAGGGGGGCCACGTGGCCCCCCTCCTGGGCCACTTCTGGCCCTGGGGACCCCATCCCCCGGGGCCAGCCCTTTGTGTTGGGGACCGTGGGGGGAGCCCCAATGCCCCCATGGTCCCGCCGGTTTCCCGCCTCCTGCGGGAGCCGACATTGCTTTTGAGCAAGGGGAGCTGCTGACATGCAATCCAGCTTTGCTTCATTGTAGAAAGAGCAGGTTTTCCTCTCTCTCTGTCAGTCAGTCAGTATCTCTCTAAGTCAGTCAGTATCTCTCTCTGTCAGTCAGTCTCTCTCTCAGACAGTCAGTCTCTCTCTCAGTCAGTCAGTCTCTCTCTGTCAGTCAGTCTCTCTCTCAGTCAGTCAGTCTCTGTCAGTCAGTCTCTCTCTCTCAGTCAGTCAGTCTCTCTGAGTCAGTCAGTCTCTCTCTCTGTCAGTCAGTCTCTCTTAGTCAGTCAGTCTCTCTCCCTGTTAGTCAGTCTCTCTGTCTGTCAGTCTCTCTCTCTGTCAGTCAGTCTCTCTCTCTCAGTCAGTCTCTCTCAGTCAGTCAGTCTCCCTAAGTCAGTCAGTCTCTTTCAGTCAGTCAGTCTCTCTCTCAGTCAGTCAGTGTCTCATAGTCATTCAGTCTCTCTCTGTCAGTCAGTCTCTCTCTCAGTTAGTCAGTCTCTCTCTCTGTCAGTCAGTTTCTCTCTCTCTCAGTCAGTCTCTCTTTCTCTCTGTCAGTCTCAGTCACTCAGTCTCTCTCTCAGTCAGTCTCTCTCTCTGTCAGTCAGTCTCTGTCAGTCAGTCTCTCTCAGTCAGTCAGTCTCTCTCAGTCAGTCAGTCTCTCTCTCTGTCAGTCAGTCTCTCTCTGTCAGTCAGTCTCTCTCAGTCAGTCTCTCTCTCTGTCAGTCAGTCTCTCTCTGTCAGTCAGTCTCTCTCAGTCAGTCTCTCTCTCTGTCAGTCAGTCTTTCTCTCAGTCAGTCAGTCTCTCTCTCTCTTAGTCAGTCAGTCTCTCTCTCAGTCAGTTAGTCTCTCTCAGTCAGTCAGTCTCTCTCTCAGTCAGTCAGTGTCTCTCAGTCAGTCAGTCTCTCTCTCTGTCAATCAGTCTCTCTCTCAGTCAGTCAGTCTCTCTCTGTCAGTCTCTCTCTGTCAGTCAGTCTCTCCCTCAGTCAGTCAGTCTCTCTCAGTCAGTCAGTCTCTCTCTCGCTCTGTCAGTCTCAGTCAGTCAGTCTCTCTCTCAGTCAGTCTCTCTCTCTGTCAGTCAGTCTCTCTCTGTCAGTCAGTCTCTCTCTCAGTCAGTCAGTCTCTCTCTCTGTCAGTCTCTCTCAGTCAGTCAGTCTCTCTTTCAGTCAGTCAGTCTCTCTCTGTCAGTCAGTCTCTCTCTGTCAGTCAGTCTCTCTCTGTCAGTCAGTCTCTCTCTCTCTCTCAGTCAGTCTCTCTCTCAGTCAGTGTCTCTCTGTCAGTCAGTCTCTCTCTCAGTCAGTCTCTCTGTCAGTCAGTCAGTCTCTCTCTCTCTCTGTCAGTGTCTCTCAGTCAGTCAGTCTCCCTAAGTCAGTCAGTCTCTTTCAGTCAGTCAGTCTCTCTCTCAGTCAGTCAGTGTCTCATAGTCATTCAGTCTCTCTCACTTAGTCAGTCTCTCTCAGTCAGTCTCTCTCAGTCAGCCTCTCTCTCTGTCAGTCAGTCTTTCTCTCAGTCAGTCAGTCTCTCTCTCTCTTAGTCAGTCAGTCTCTCTCTCAATCAGTCAGTCTCTCTCAGTCAGTCAGTCTCTCTCTCAGTCAGTCAGTCTCTCTCAGTCAGTCTCTCTCTCTGTCAATCAGTCTCTCTCTCAGTCACTCAGTCTCTCTCTGTCAGTCTCTCTCTGTCAGTCAGTCTCTCCCTCAGTCAGTCAGTCTCTCTCAGTCAGTCAGTCTCTCTTTCTCTCTGTCAGTCTCAGTCACTCAGTCTCTCTCTCAGTCAGTCTCTCTCTCTGTCAGTCAGTCTCTGTCAGTCAGTCTCTCTCTGTCAGTCAGTCTCTCTCTCAGTCAGTCAGTCTCTCTCTGTCAGTCAGTTTCTCTCTCTCAGTCAGTCAGTCTCTCTCAGTCAGTCAGTCTCTCTCAGTCAGTCAGTCTCTCTCTCTGTCAGTCAGTCTCTCTCTGTCAGTCAGTCTCTCTCAGTCAGTCTCTCTCTCAGTCAGTGTCTCTCTGTCAGTCAGTCTCTCTCTCAGTCAGTCTCTCTGTCAGTCAGTCAGTCTCTCTCTCTCTGCCAGTGTCTCTCAGTCAGTCAGTCTCCCTAAGTCAGTCAGTCTCTTTCAGTCAGTCAGTCTCTCTCTCAGTCAGTCAGTGTCTCATAGTCATTCAGTCTCTCTCACTTAGTCAGTCTCTCTCAGTCAGTCTCTCTCAGTCAGCCTCTCTCTCTGTCAGTCAGTCTTTCTCTCAGTCAGTCAGTCTCTCTCTCTCTTAGTCAGTCAGTCTCTCTCTCAGTCAGTCAGTCTCTCTCAGTCAGTCAGTCTCTCTCTCAGTCAGTCAGTCTCTCTCAGTCAGTCAGTCTCTCTCTCTGTCAATCAGTCTCTCTCTCAGTCAGTCAGTCTCTCTCTGTCAGTCTCTCTCTGTCAGTCTCTCCCTCAGTCAGTCAGTCTCTCTCAGTCAGTCAGTCTCTCTCTCTCTCTGTCAGTCTCAGTCAGTCAGTCTCTCTCTCAGTCAGTCTCTCTCTCTGTCAGTCAGTCTCTGTCAGTCAGTCTCTCTCTGTCAGTCAGTCTCTCTCTCAGTCAGTCAGTCTCTCTCCCTCTGTCAGTCAGTTTCTCTCTCTCTCTGTCAGTCTCTCTCAGTCAGTCAGTCTCTCTCAGTCAGTCAGTCTCTCTCAGTCAGTCAGTCTCTCTCTCTGTCAGTCAGTCTCTCTCTGTCAGTCAGTCTCTCTCTCAGTCAGTGTCTCTCTGTCAGTCAGTCTCTCTCTCAGTCAGTCTCTCTGTCAGTCAGTCAGTCTCTCTCTCTCTCTGTCAGTGTCTCTCTGTGAGTCAGTCTCTCTCTCAGTCAGTCAGTCTCTCTGTCAGTCAGTCAGTCACTCTCTCGGTCAGTCAGTCTCTCTCTCTGTCAGTCAGTCTCTCTCAGTCAGTCAGTCTCTCTCTCAGTCAGTCATCTCTCTCTTCTCTACAATATACCTTAGAAACATTGCCAATATCTCTGGCTAAACACTTATAAGGTCCCAACGGCGAGACCTATTGGCGATGCCAATGCTTGTTTTTTATTTTTTCTTCTGGATTCGCGCACCCAGCACGAATTTGGACGTTTCTTAAAATGTTTTTGGGCTGGGGGTCCTTGTGGGACCCCCTGAGCAGGCCTAGGGGATCTGGGTGTTCCGACCCTGCCCCCTTTTCTTGTTTTTCATCTTTGTATAACAGTTTTCTTATGACTCTGGTTCAACCTAGTCCCAAGATGGCTGCCAGCATTTCCTGGATGAAGTGCTGACAGCCAATCAGATTTCACGATGACATGTCTGGTTAGGCTCCGCCCAGATATCGATATTTCCTTTCTTTTTCCTTTAATATTTCAAAAACTACTGAACGGATTTACACCATTTAACAAAAAGGACTCTTTCTGAACCAAGACCTACCTTTTTGCCAAATTTGGTGTAATTCCGTTCAGCAGTTCGGGCTGTAGCTTTGTCCAAAGTTTCTTAAGGAAAATAACATGGGGAAAATGCGTTTTGGGACCCCCCTTTTTTCTCGGCCCCCGCTTGGCGAATCACCCCGAAACTTTCAATACAGGAGCTGACCGGAGCTGTTCACTAGTTTTGAAAATTTTGCGAAGATTCGTCAACCAGTGCCAAAGTTATTGGGAAAATAAAAACACTTTTCCTATGGAAACTAGGTCCTAACTATAACTACCTACTGGCGACCGCCAGTAGGTTATATATATATATATATATATTCACTGAAAAAACCATAGGTTTCAGGGACGTTATAGTTAGAAATTAGCATTTAAAAAACCTTAGAAATTCACTGAAAAAACCACAGGTTTCAGGGACGTTATAGTTAGTTGGACATTTCACTCGTACAAAACCAGAGAAATTCGGCCGTTAAAGTTAGTTCAGCTAACTATAACTCACGCCCCTGCAATGCACTGCTGATGACATCACATATTACATCATTCATGACACGGTCAGTGACATCACTGATGACATCACTGATTACATCATCCAGTGACTATGTGTTTCTGTAAAGTTTAATTATGATTTATATATATATATATGCCAAGGTGTATTGAAGAATGAGTGGGTGTTTAAGTGTCTGAATGGATGATTTAGTTGGTGCGTGACTGACTGTATAAGTGAGTGATTAATCGTGTCTTACTGAATGCATGGGTTAGTGACTAAACTGTGTGAATGTCTGTATTAGTTTGTCAGTTGGTGTGTAAGCGGCTGCATGGGTTGGTGAGTAGCTACATGAGTGTCTATATGGATCACCCCCGCAACATCAGCACCCGTTTGAGAGTGCTTCGATTTGAGTGCACTTGGAGCAATAATATATATATATATATATATTCACTGAAAAAACCAGAGGTTTCAGGCGCGTTATAGTTAGAAATTAGCATTTAAAAAACCTTAGAAATTCACTGAAAAAACCATAGGTTTTAGGGACAGTTATAGTTAGTTGGACATTTCACTCGTACAAAACCATAGAAATTCTGACGTTATAGTTAATTCAGCTAACTATAACTCGCGCCCCCGCAATGCACTGCTGATGACGTCACATATTACATCACTCATGACATGGTCAGTGACATCACTGATGACATCACTGATGACATCTCAAATGACATCACTGATGACATCACTGATGACATCATCCACGCGAAAATCTGATGCACCTCCTCACACTCTAATATAACCTTTGATACACCCACTCTAAATTACAGACTGCTATTCTCAAAACCATAGACACTCCAACACCAATAACTACATACCCACTCACTGATTCTTAGGTCTACACACACATCCACTCACTCACCCGTACAGTCACTCATACTTACGGTCGCTCAGTACGGGACTATCATATGCACTCATACACCTATATAGACACTCACACACCGCCACTCATCCATAGAGGTACTCACACACCTAGTCAGTCTTGCAAATAATTAATCACACTGCCATTTACTCACCTATACAGTTATATACACACCAGCTCACTTACTCATACAAATACTAGCACATTCTTACGCTCTTATACAATCACTGATACAAGTACACACTCATTCATACAGCCACTCTCACAATCACACACTCTCACTTATAGCCATTTATATACTTCAACACACATATATACTGCCTTTCACATATGTAGTTACTCACACATGTACCACTGAGATATACATTCACTCACTAACACACCCATACACACACTCACCCACCCATACAGTCCATCACAGATGCACTCTTGAAACCATGCACCCAGTGAATCACCCACTCACACATCTATGCACAGAGTCACACACACCCCACCCACACAAACACTCAGGCACCCATACAGATACTCAGACAACTAATCAATAACCCATGTAGACACTCATGTAGCTATTCGCAAACCCATGCAGCCGCTTACACACCAACAGACAGACGGATACAGACCTTCACACAGTTTAGTCACTAACCCATGCATTCAGTAAGATACGTTTAATCACTCACTTATAGAGTCAGTCACGCACCTACTAAATCATCTATTCAGACACTTATACACCCACTTATTCTTCAATACGCCTTTCCCTATATATATTAAACATATTTAAACTTTACAGAAACACACAGTCACTGGATGATGTCATCAGTGATGTCATTTGAGATGTCTTCAGTGATTTCATCAGTGATGTCACTGACCATGTCATGAGTGATGTAATATGTGACGTCATCAGCAGTGCATTGCGGGGGCGCGAGTTATAGTTAGCTGAACTAACTATAACGGGGGAATTTCAATGGTTTTGTACGAGTGAAATGTCCAACTAACTATAACTGTCCCTAAAACCTATGGTTTTTTCAGTGAATTTCTAAGGTTTTTTAAATGCTAATTTCTAACTATAACGCGCCTGAAACCTCTGGTTTTTCAGTGAATTTCAAAGGTTTTTTAAATACTAATTTCTAACTATAACGTGTCTGAAACCTATGGTTCTTTCAGTGAATATATATATATTTATTATACTATGTATACATGTGAAAATGTCTCGGTCCCCTGTTTGCCTCGGTGGCACGGAAAAAATGGGTGGAACTGACGTCAGCACGCGGACGAGGTCCTCTTATGGCTCCGATGACGTCATACGGTGTCGCGAGCGGAGCCGTGCTATTATGACGTCCTCATTGACGTGGGAGAGCTAGGAAAGAATTTCCGTGGAATGCTGGTGCAGGGGATATTCACCTAAGTGTTCAGGCTAGTCCTTTGGGAGCAACTGTTTATGTTGCCACTCCAGAAACCGAAACCAGTGATCCGAGGGCAGAGGCCCTGCAGATGGCACACGAGGTGGGGTGCCCAGTCATGTGCACCGGCGGGGCAGCGAGTGACAAGCACCACAACCCACAAAAAGGTAACAAGGGCACTGAATAACACAGGATCTTCTCTTTGTATCTGGCAGGAACAACGAAGTTAAAATGCCCTAGTACCAAAATTTAGAATTAGTGCTACAACGGTCTTCAAGATGACCTGCGATTCCGCTTCTGCCTCCCGTACCCTGGAGGCGGCACATGGGTCATGCGGTACGGTCATACTGCGGTGGGACGCACACTTGTTGACCTCTCATGGCACTGCTCCACACTTCAGAGAGGACGCTTTCCATCAGCTATGTTTTCTGATGACATGTCGCGCCAGCCCCGTCCAACAACAGAACTCCTTTAGATCAAAACAGACTCTTCCACTCTCTCACCGGAAGTGAAACCAGGCCACACGGACACTTTCACAATACAACAGCCGGGAATGCACTTTTCGGTAAAAAAACACATTCCTTCCTCCTAATTAATCAAATAAACGTCTCACTGAAGAACAGGGGCCAGCTTCGATCGGTAAACAGCCGTTACAACGACTTTTTACTTTGCGATACCATTACAACGCATGCATTACCACGCATGCGTTGTACATCACAAAGTCATTACTACGCATTTTTAGAACGCATGGTCATTTACCACGCATGCCTTTACAATGAATTTTGTTGTAAAGGTATGTATGATAAATGACCATGCATTCTAAAAAACATGTAGACGATCCATGTCGTTGTAAGGAAACAGAGGCTGTTCCGTTTCCTCACAACGATGTGCACCGCCCCTCAGAGACGACATGAAGCAGGAACCACGAGGAGAGAGGAACCACGAGGAGTGAGAGGTAAGGGAATTGGGCATGGGGTGGGGATTTCTTTTCTAGGGTTTAGGGTAGTGCAGTGGTGTTTGGGTAGTGTAGGGGGTCATGCTGGGGGTAATGTTTTAGGGTTTAGGGTAGTGCAGTAGTGTAGAGGGTCGTGCTGGGGGTAGTGTTTTAGGGTTTAGGGTAGTGCAGTGGTGTATGGGTAGTGTAGGGGGTCATGCTGGGGTAGTGTTTTAGGGTTTAGGGTAGTGCAGTGGTGTTTGAGTAGTGTAGGGGGTCATGCTGGTGGTAGTGGTTTAGGGTTTAGGGTAGTGCAGTGGTGCTTGTGTAGTGTAGGGGGTCATGCTGGGGGTAGTGTTTCATGGTTTAGGGTAGTGCAGTGGTGTTTGGGTAGTGTAGGGGGTCATGCTGGGGGTAGATTTAGGGTTTAGGGTAGTGCAGTGGTGTTTGGGTAGTGTAGGGAGTCGTGCTGGGGGTAGTGTTTTAGGGTTTAGGGTAGTGCAGTGGTGTTTGTGTAGTGTAGGGGGTTGTGCTGGGGGTAGTGTTTTAGGGTTTATGTTAGTGCAGTGGTGTTTGGGTAGTATAGGGGTAGTGCTGGGGTAGTGTTTTAGGGTTTAGGGTAGTGCAGTGGTGTTTGTGTAGTGTAGGGGGTAGTGCTGGGGTAGTGTTTTAGGTTTAGGGTAGTGCAGTGGTGTTTGGGTAGTGTAGGGGTTCATGCTGGGGGTAGTGTTTTAGGGTTTAGGGTATGGCAGTGGTGTTTGGGTAGTGTAGGGGGTCGTGCTGGGGGTAGATTTAGGGTTTAGGGTAGTGCAGTGGTGTTTGTGTTGTGAGGGGGTCGTGCTGGGGGTAGTGTTTTAGGGTTTAGAGTAATGCAGTGGTGTTTGTATAGTGTAGGGGGTTTAGGGTAGTGCAGTGGTGTTTGTGTAGTGTAGGGGGTCATGCTGGGGGTAGTGTTTTAGGGTTTAGGGTAGTGCAGTGGTGTTTGTGTAGTGTAGGGGGTAGTGTTTTAGGGTTTAGGGTAGTGCAGTGGTGTTTGTGTAGTGTAGGGGTCATGCTGTGGGTAGTGTTTTAGGGTTTAGGGTAGTGCAGTCATGTTTGTGTAGTGTAGGGGGTCGTGTTTTAGGGTATAGGGTAGTGCAGTGGTGTTTGGGTAGTGTAGGGGTCATGCTGGGGTCAGTGTTTTAGGGTTTAGGGTAGTGCAGTGGTGTTTGGGTAGTGTAGGGGGTCGTGCTGGGGATAGATTTAGGGTTTAGTGTAGTGCAGTGTTGTTTGGGTAGTGTAGGGAGTCGTGCTGGGGGTAGTGTTTTAGGGTTTAGGGTAGTCCAGTGGTGTTTGTGTAGTGTAGGGAGTCGTGCTGGGGGTAGTGTTTTAGGGTTTAGGGTAGTGCAGTGGTGTTTGGGTAGTGTAGGGGTCGTGCTGGGGGTAGGGTTTTAGGGTTTAGGGTAGTGCAGTGGTGTTTGTGTAGTGTAGGGGGTCATGCTGGGGGTAGTGTTTTAGGGTTTAGGGTAGTGCAGTGGTGTTTGGGTAGTGTAGGGGTAGTGCTGGGATAGTGTTTTGGGTTTACGGTAGTGCAGTGGTGTTTGTGTAGTGTAGGGGGTTGTGCTGTGGGTAGATTTAGGGTTTAGGGTAGTGCAGTGGTGTTTGTGTAGTGTAGGGGGTCATGCAGGGGGTAGTGTTTTAGGGTTTAGGGTAGTGCAGTGGTGTTTGGGTAGTGGAGGGGGTAGTGTTTTAGGGTTTAGGGTAGAGCACCCAACCAGCCAAAATATCCGTGGACAAAGGGGATCCTGACTCTTTGGAACGCTCCGTCAATTGAATAATTTGGGTCAAGGGCCCTACCACGTCCAAGACCTATCAATTCCTTTCTTGGGATCCCTCATATACTTGGAGAAAAAGGTACATAGTTTCTCATCAATTTCAGGCGTGTGTGCCACCTTCCCCTTCAGTGAGGGCCTGGGGCATTCTCCCCTCATCCTATTCCTGACCTCCCTTTCAAGGGGTTGATGGATTTTCCCCACCACATTCTCTGCCACTTTGGCATCAGGTGTCCACTCCGCCGACCTAGGATGGTAAATTTGGGTAGGCTCGAACATGTCCGAGTGGACCCCGTCCCCAACCAGGGACTGAGAGGAGTGGGACTCTGGACGCCAGGGACGCCCCGAGTCCTTATCCTCATCGGAGGAGAAATTGTCCTCCGATACACCCTCTCCCTCTAAGGGAAACCCGCCGTCGGGGTCTACAATAGTGGTGACAGTATCGCAATTTTCTCCGGGCCCCTCCTCCTCCCGGCAGGGTGCATGTTTTAGCGTTCGCGCACTCTTGAGGAAGGTCTCCGTAAGTTTATCAAATCCTTCCAAGTGCCCCGCGTTATGCTTAACGGCCCTTTTATTCCCCATCTGGGAGCTACTGGGACCCGCCACCACCAGATCTGGGTCACTGAACACCCCAGGGATGCTTTTCGCCAGCTTATCAACCTGATCCCTAAGAGGAGCCAGCGCCCTAGAAATAGCCAGAGAGAGGGCTTGGTCCACTGATGGAGGGAGAAGTTGGGGGCCATTCCTCCTCCACTTCCTGGTAGGAGGAGTAAAAATGGTCTTCTGGAGAAGACATGATTGCAGAGGGTGTGAGCACAGAACAAATGCCCTTAAAATCCTTAAGGCAGCCCCCTCGCCGGTGCTCCAACAGCTGGGCTTTCCCCGAAGCTCTTATAAGAATAGACTGAGGCGCAATACCAATTACCACCACCAGGTGGTGCTGGTCACTAACGTGGCCGTGTGGGGAAATCACCGCATAGCGGTGTCAAAATTAGGTGAGGGTTGGTCGGGAATCAAGCGGACACTGAAGGAGTGACCGGATTCCCAAACGCGCGTAAAGACCAGCGGGAGCGCTCTACGGAGCTGCCTCGCTCGGACCAGACGCGCCTGACAGGATCTCACCGCACGCAGAGCACACAGTGGGAGAAACTGCGAGGGGGAGAACACGCTCGGGCAAGAGCCTGCTGCGCAGGGAATATGAAACAATACCAAGGCAATAATGCTAATAACGTGCCCAAGAAACCGCTATACAAACAGCAACAACGTCAGATTAAGCCAAGAATGTAAGGAATGCACTTAACTGACGAGCAGTGAAGAAAGAGGAAGCAGAAGGGACGTCACGATATTATATACGATGGACTGTGATATGATTGGACTATAGTTGCCTTGGAGACTACCCCCCTAATGGTTCATGGGTTGTGTAGTCTTTTGTTTAATCATTGTTGTGTTACGTTTTCTTTGAACTGCTATGCAAATAAAGTGAGGAAAGATATGCATAATCCTCGCCTCTGTCCTGCCATAGAATTAATTAAACTTTATTTGAACTGATTTAGAAACATAGATCATAAAAGTGTACATAAAAACAGTAAATCCTCTTTCCTAATACAATACAGTGAGAATTAATTAAAACCAGTAGGTAAAAACGGGTGTTACAAAGCCCGGTTCAGAGCAACTTCAGGTTAACAGAATCGTAAAGTTCAATGTTTCGCAAGATCAATCTCATGTACTTTGTGCTATTCCAATCAAGATGGCTTCAGGTGTGCCATACTTTTGTCATAAGTAAGGCTGTTAGCACTCTAGTTGTTCTTTAGAACACTCTGGGAAGCTGCAGTAGAACACAAAGGAATCAACTGACAGTCTCTGCCCTTGTTGGATGTACATGTTTTACTGAGAATGTCAGACTTCATTCTCACATGACTGAGAAAGATAATGTGAATTTACAGAAAATATGCTCTCATTTTAGCTTCTGGAGCACCTTCCAAAACTGTATGGGACAAGCATATGAAAATAGTTTTCTCTCAAACATGATTCATGAAATCCCAGCAGAAGGTTTTTCACAGGGTAAAATCACCTTAGAACACACCACAATTCCTGAAATTAGTATGGTACCATCAACAAATGAATTCTAATGTAACTAAAGTCTGTTATCACCCTTTATAGTTCTCCTTTTGGTAACCCTCAAAATCTTCGATTCACTACAATGCATTTCATTGGGGTACTATCATTTATATTGGACCCAAGATGGCTGCCAGCAATTCCAGGATGAAGTGCTGACAGCCAATCAGATCTCACGATGACATGTGTAGTTAGGCTCCGCCCAGATATCGATATGTTTTCTTTTTCAAATTTCTCAGGAACTACTGAATGGATTTACACCATTTAACAAAAAGGGTTCTTTCTGAACCAAGAACTACCTCTTTGCCAAATTTGGTGTAATTCCGTACAGCAGTTCGGGCTGTAGCCTTGCATAAAGTTTCCTATGGGTAATTGATTTTTTGACTCTTATTTTTTGAATTTCTCCGCAACTACTGAACGGATTTACACCATTTAAAAAAAAGGTCGCTTTCTGAACCAAGCGCTACCTTTTTGCCAAATTTGGTGTAATTCCGTTCAGCAGTTCGGGCTGTAGCCGTGTCTAAAATTTACTATGGGAATTAACATAGAGAAAACATGTTTTGGGACCCCCCTTTTTTCTCAGCCCTCGCTTGCCAAATCACCCCGAATCTTTCACGATACGAGCGGACCGGAGCGCCCCACGAGTTTTGAAAATTTTGCGAAGATTCGTCAACCGGCGCCAAAGTTATTGGAAATAGAATGTTGTGAATTTCCTATGGAAAATAGGTCCTAACTATAACTATCTACTGGCGACCGTCTTAAAAATGATAGCCGATGTTCGCGCCGGCACCCCTGCATATAACAGGCACCTCCTGTTCCACAGTTAGCTGCCCCAATAAAGCAGCCGCGGACCCGCAAGTGTTTCGCGGTGGTGCAATCCCGCGACCAGGCAGGCCGCTGTACAAAATACAAAAAAAAGAGTTGCCTCTAGGTGGGATGCACTCCCAGGTGGAAATTACGCCAAAGCAAGGGCACACGCCATGAACAAAGTCCTTTTCTGGTTTACCTGCCAGACGCGTTTCGGGCCAACGCCCTATTCAGTGGCAGACCATGTGACGTGCCGGCATGCGGCAACCACCAGTAAATCCCCATAATAATAACGCTCAGGTGAACCACCTGAAGCAATGCTTCCTGGGACTGGTGGTTCAGTAAAACCCAAGTGGGTCGCTGCCGGCACTCACATTCAAAAATGTCTTAAAAGGATTGCCGATGTTCGCGCCGGCACCCCTGCATATAACAGGCACCTCCTGTTCCACAGTTAGCTGCCCCAATAAAGCAGCCGCAGACCCGCAAGTGTTTCGCAGTGGTGCAATCCCGCGACCAGGCAGGTCGCTGTACAAAATACAAAAAAAAGAGTTGCCTCTAGGTGGGATGCACTCCCAGGTGGAAATTACGCCAAAGCAAGGGCACACGCCATGAACAAAGTCCTTTTCTGGTTTACCTGCCAGACGCGTTTCGGGCCAACGCCCTCTTCAGTGGCAGACCATGTGACGTGCCGGCATGCGGCAACCACCAGTAAATCCCCATAATAAAAACGCTCAGGTGAACCACCTGAAGCAATGCTTCCTGGGACTGGTGGTTCAGTAAAACCCAAGTGGGTCGCCGCCGGCACTCACATTCAAAAATGTCTTAAAAAGGATTGCCGATGTTCGTGCCGGCACCCCTGCATATAACAGGCACCTCCTGTTCCACAGTTAGCTGCCCCAATAAAGCAGCCACGGACCCGCAAGTGTTTCGCGGTGGTGCAATCCCGCGACCAGGCAGGCCGCTGTACAAAATACAAAAAAAAGAGTTGCCTCTAGGTGGGATGCACTCCAAGGTGGAAATTACGCCAAAGCAAGGGCACACGCCATGAACAAAGTCCTTTTCTGGTTTACCTGCCAGACGCGTTTCGGGCCAACGCCCTCTTCAGTGGCAGACCATGTGACGTGCCGGCATGTGGCAACCACCAGTAAATCCCCATAATAAAAACGCTCAGGTGAACCACCTGAAGCAATGCTTTCTGGGACTGGTGGTTCAGTAAAACCCAAGTGGGTCGCCGCCGGCACTCACATTCAAAAATGTCTTAAAAAGGATTGCCGATGTTCGCGCCGGCACCCCTGCATATAACAGGCACCTCCTGTTCCACAGTTAGCTGCCCCAATAAAGCAGCCGCGGACCCGCAAGTGTTTCGCGGTGGTGCAATCCCGCGACCAGGCAGGACGCTGTACAAAATACAAAAAAAGAGTTGCCTCTAGGTGGGATGCACTCCCAGGTGGAAATTACGCCAAAGCAAGGGCACATGCCATGAACAAAGTCCTTTTCTGGTTTACCTGCCAGACGCGTTTCAGGCCAACGCCCTCTTCAGTGGCAGACCATGTGACGTGCCGGCATGTGGCAACCACCAGTAAATCCCCATAATAATAACGCTCAGGTGAACCACCTGAAGCAATGCTTCCTGGGACTGGTGGTTCAGTAAAACCCAAGTGGGTCGCCGCCGGCACTCACATTCAAAAATGTCTTAAAAAGGATTGCCGATGTTCGTGCCGGCACCCCTGCATATAACAGGCACCTCCTGTTCCACAGTTAGCTGCCCCAATAAAGCAGCCGCGGACCCGCAAGTGTTTCGCGGTGGTGCAATCCCGCAACCAGGCAGGCCGCTGTAAAAAATACAAAAAAGAGTTGCCTCTAGGTGGGATGCACTCCCAGGTGGAAATTACGCCAAAGCAAGGGCACACGCCATGAACAAAGTCCTTTTCTGGTTTACCTGCCAGATGCGTTTCGGGCCATCGCCCTCTTCAGTGGCAGACCATGTGATGTGCCGGCATGCGGCAACCACCAGTAAATCCCCATAATAATAACGCTCAGGTGAACCACCTGAAGCAATGCTTTCTGGGACTGGTGGTTCAGTAAAACCCAAGTGGGTCGCCACCTGCACTCACATTAAAAAATGTCTTAAAAAGGATTGCCGATGTTCGTGCCGGCACCCCTGCATATAACAGGCACCTCCTGTTCCACAGTTAGCTGCCCCAATAAAGCAGCCGCGGACCCACAAGTGTTTCGCGGTGGTACAATCCCGCGATCAGGCAGGCCGCTGTACAAAATACAAAAAAAAGAGTTGCCTCTAGGTGGGATGCACTCCCAGGTGGAAATTACGCCAAAGCAAGGGCACACGCCATGAACAAAGTCCTTTTCTAGTTTACCTGCCAGACGCGTTTCGGGCCAACGCCCTCTTCAGTGGCAGACCATGTGACGTGCCGGCATGTGGCAACCACCAGTAAATCCCCATAATAATAACGCTCAGGTGAACCACCTGAAGCAATGCTTCCTGGGACTGGTGGTTCAGTAAAACCCAAGTGGGTCGCCGCCGGCACTCACATTAAAAATGTCTTAAAAAGGATTGCCGATGTTCGCGCCGGCACCCCTGCATATAACAGGCACCTCCTGTTCCACAGTTAGCTGCCCCAATAAAGCAGCCGGGGACCCGCAAGTGTTTCACGGTGGTGCAATCCCGCAACCAGGCAGGCCGCTGTACAAAATACAAAAAAAAGAGTTGCCTCTAGGTGGGATGCACTCCCAGGTGGAAATTACGCCAAAGCAAGGGCACACTCCATGAACAAAGTCCTTTTCTGGTTTACCTGCCAGACGCGTTTTGGGCCAACGCCCTCTTCAGTGGCAGACCATGTGACGTGCCGGCATGCAGCAACCACCAGTAAATCCCCATAATAATAACGCTCAGGTGAACCACCTGAAGCAATGCTTCCTGGGACTGGTGGTTCAGTAAAACCTAAGTGGGTCGCCGCCGGCACTCACATTCAAAAATGTCTTAAAAAGGATTGCCGATGTTCGCGCCGGCACCCCTGCATATAACAGGCACCTCCTGTTCCACAGTTAGCTGCCCCAATAAAGCAGCCGCGGACCCGCAAGTGTTTCGCGGTGGTGCAATCCCGCGACCAGGCAGGCCGCTGTACAAAATACAAAAAAGAGTTGCCTCTAGGTGGGATGCACTCCCAGGTGGAAATTATGCCAAAGCAAGGGCACACGCCATGAACAAAGTCCTTTTCTGGTTTACCTGCCAGACGCGTTTCGGGCCAACGCCCTCTTCAGTGGCAGACCATGTGACGTGCCGGCATGCGGCAATCACCAGTAAATCCCCATAATAATAACGCTCAGGTGAACCACCTGAAGCAATGCTTCCTGGGACTGGTGGTTCAGTAAAACCCAAGTGGGTCGCCGCCGGCACTCACATTAAAAAATGTCTTAAAAATGATTGCCGATGTTCGTGCCGGCACCCTGCATATAACAGGCACCTCCTGTTCCACAGTTAGCTGCCCCAATAAAGCAGCCGCGGACCCGCAAGTGTTTCGCGGTGTTGCAATCCCGCGACCAGGCAGGCCGCTGTACAAAATACAAAAAAAAGAGTTGCCTCTAGGTGGGATGCACTCCCAGGTGGAAATTACGCCAAAGCAAGGGCACACGCCATGAACAAAGTCCTTTTCTGGTTTACCTGCCAGACGCGTTTCGGGCCAACGCCCTCTTCAGTGGCTGACCATGTGACGTGCCGGCATGCGGCAACCATCAGTAAATCCCCATAATAATAACGCTCAGGTGAACCACCTGAAGCAATGCTTCCTGGGACTGGTGGTTCAGTAAAACCCAAGTGGGTCGCCGCCGGCACTCACATTAAAAAATGTCTTAAAAAGGATTGCCGATGTTCGCGCCGGCACCCCTACATATAACAGGCACCTCCTGTTCTACAGTTAGCTGCCCCAATAAAGCAGCCGCGGACCCGCAAGTATTTCGCGGTGGTGCAATCCCGCGACCAGGCAGGCCGCTGTACAAAATACAAAAAAAAGAGTTGCCTCTAGGTGGGATGCACTCCCAGGTGGCAAAAGTACAGTTCTTGTTCCTTTCACTTCAAGGAATGGCACAGGTCTTCCTGTATGTGGGGCCAAATTCCTTTGTGTCCGCGATCTTTATCTCTCTCTGCCCAGATCCCTGACTTTTGGGATTCAGACAGGTCTTGCCGTGATTACCTCGACTTCCCAGTGGCGGCCTGTTTCACTTTGACAGAATCTTTGTTTGTTTCTTTGTTTCCTTTAGTTCCTGTAAAACAGCCAAACGATCATAGATACAGAATGGTTTTCATCCGCCACTGTGCCTTCACATTTATGATCAAGTACCCACATTCGTAAATGGAGTCAGACCTCCTAGAGAGCTTCTTGGCTGGGTGTGTATTGCCCCCTGAATCCATATAAGTGTTTGACCTCACTAGCACCCTGCCTAATACCCTAGCTGTTAAGGATTGCTCTATGCCCCAGTCCTTCCTCTCCTCTACCTAAATTCCCTCAGGATGGCGTTGGAGAGGAGTACCGCAATATTACGTCCATCCCTTCCATGGCCTCTTTGTCAGCCCGAGAGCTAAGCGTGGAGCCACAGTCAGGGTGTAACGTTGATTGCGTATCTCCTGTTATGGACTCGCAAATCTTTTTATAACAGTTTTGAGCGTCAGCCGAGCGCTAAGCCCATACCTATAGGAAACTTGAGCACGGATCCACTGCCACCTAGATATATTTTTAAGCCACCTCAAAATTTGAGGGGCCACAGTGGTCCTGTTACATGACACGATCAAGTGGACAGTCTGATGCTGTCTAGCAATGGGACCTGCGCGGGTCTTGCGATGGTGTAGCCTGGCATTTGTTTGCAGATTTTGAAGTTCAAGACAAAGCCAATAGTCTGACTTCTGATCCCTGGCCACCAATAGCACTGTTTGCAATGAAGAAATAGTAGCTATTACCCCTGAATGTGCGGAGCCCAAGCCCTTGTGTGCTTTTAAATGATTAATTCCTGCCTACTATCCATATTTGGAAATACTCTATCCCCCACTCCAGGAATCTGAGCATATGGAATGTTGTTTGCACCTAAATTGTAGGAGTATATAAGTGGAAATTTCTTAGGCACTGCTGTGCTGCCTTTGCGCGAAGCAATTACACCCACCATATTCTAACCGTCTATTCTCGTTGTTGAACGAGTGTGCGCAGCTACGGAAGCTATGTGAACAGCCCCCTGTGTGGCTTCTACAGCCAATGAATTCCCTGCAACGTGCACGCCATCACGTTGATGACTCAGTGTGTTAATCACGTGAGTTTTTGTTTGGTAGGTCGTATATTTCAACTCCACTACCTGTTCCCATAATTTTTGTGTTTAATTATGCCACCTTTTTCATCTTTAAACCCATTTTGTTCCCAATGGTGTAAATATTTATTACATGATTGCACACAGTAAAAGGAATCGCACACTATAAGTGTGGGGAATTCGCAATCCGTGTTCACAAGTGCAAGTATCAGGGCTTTTAAAGCTGCCAACCGAGCCGTGCTATTACCTAGAGGTAGTTTTTTAGTGCATTGAGGACGGAACTTGCCATCCAGCATCTGTTCTTTAACAAAGGCGGCCGGTGGGGCAGACCCATCAGTGTAAATTTTAAAAAATTCATACTGGTCTAGAGGCAAGATTTCATTTGGTAGATGATGTTCTTTCTCATATTGCAGGAATGCCTGTGTTTTTAAACTTGGATCAAATCTGGATTCAAAGTCTGATGCAGCAAAAGAATTAGCCCTTTGTATCCATTTTGGATGAAAATGAAAATGAAATTTGTACTTGTAAAGCGCACCCATACCCCCAAAGGGGTGTCCAGGCGCTGTACGCATACCGCTGTGGAACCCTTCCTGGCTTTTCCCTGTGAAATGTCCACTCCTGGGCACCCCCAGGGTGAAGCCAGGCATCCCAGCGCTGTTGGGGCCGTTGTGGAGATTAAGCAAGCTATTGCCCAGAGTTGGACCCATGATTAGAATAGGCACCGAGGCGAGAATTATCAGGTCCAAGGAAATTGAGCCCAAGACCCGCCGAGGCGGGAATTGAACCCTGGTCCCGGGCCAGATCTCTGCATCAGGGTCTGCCGCTCTAACCATTGAGCCACAGGAATGCTAGCCCCGGTACTGGGGTGACGACAATAATGCATCATCCCATGAGCCAGTGCTCTTTCTTTTGCTACAGCAGTCTGAATGGTTGTCAGAATTTTTTCCTTTTGAATTAAAACTCATTTCTGTGTTTGTGTACAGATGAGATTTGTATGCGATTGGTACAGTTTCACCTTCATTAAAGGTTTAATAAGTGTACCCGCATTGACCATAAATGATACTGAGTACCAAGTGGTGCAAGTTTACACGTGTGTGTATGTGTTTGGAAGCAATAATATCTTCCTGGAGTGAACAAAGAATATTGGTGTGTTCTTGTGTCCAGTGTTTGACTGAAAAGTCAGGTTTGAAAAAGGTCGTAGAAAGGTTTTACTCTCTCTGCGAAATCAAAAATGTATGTTCTGCCAAAATCTAGGAATCCCAGTACTGATTGGAAGTTGTTTTAATGTCTTTGGAGGCTGGAGCAGCGCACCCTTTTCTAAAAAGTTAGCTGCCAGGCTTTTCCCTTCACTTGAAAACTAGTATCCCAAAAATAGGACACAGAGGTGGGCAATTTTTGATTTCTCAAAATTAAATTTGTAGCCCCCAGAGGCGAATCCCATAATAATGGTGCTCAGCCTGGTCAAGTGTTTCCCCAATAGGTCGTCCGTTAGATAAATATCATCCAAATAGGACAACGCTTCTTCATCAAAGTGCTTTAGCCATTCAGTAACTCTTTCAGAAAATACCCCTGAGCTGTTCTCATACCCACGGGGGAGATGACAAAAAATTGTCGCTGGGACTCTAATATACTAAATGCTGTTAGGTACCTGTTTTCAGGTGCTATAGTTTGACAGAAAAATCCATTTGAGACAACAAGTGTCGTTTTGTATTTTTTCCCGCATAATGTTATTCATTAATGCAGCACTATCTGCATGTTGGACAGCATATGTCTTAGTGCAAGTGTTCAAGTGTCTGTAAATGAAAATTAGACAAAATGTATTATCATGTTTTGATAAGTGAAACAAGGGATTGTTCTTTTGTGAAGTGCATTTTTCAATGATCTCCTGTTATACAAGTTGATCTAAGATCTCCCTGACCTGTGTTTTTAGCTTCTTGCTTAAATAGGATATTGTCTTTGAGCATGTGATGAAACTATTAATGGGATCACGTGGTGGGTTGAGGCATCATCCCATCCAGCGTGATTTTTATACAATGCTGGAGCTTGGGCTACTGCCCACTCCCGTGCATATGTATGTTTATGGTGAACTGGAACATGGTTGGAAAATGCAGGAAAAATATACTTTCTCCCTTTGCGCGCTCCCTGACGAATGCTGGCGGCTAATCTAGTTCTGCTAACAGTATGTCAAAACCAGACAATAGGTTCTTCGCAAAGAGACCTTTTACTTTCCTGTGTTTGTCCTCCTCCATGCGGAGTGTTATTTCATATAACTTGTGTGGGACGCTCACCCTTTCGTCTGGTGTTTCCACCGTGATGTAATCATTCAATTTTGCTGTCCAGAAATTCCTTCAGGTTCTGGCAAGCTATTGTTACTTCTGCCGCTCTGTCTAGCATTGTCTGAGCCCATTCCTCGTTCAGAAGTTGAGACCTTAGGATTCTGTGCATGTCTAACTTTGAGACCTGCAAATTTCTTCTTTTTAAATTGAGGTTTTGATTGTGGCTTGTCTTCTGTTTTAGAAGAGTCCTGAGCGTGCTTGTCCCTGGACTGCTTGCGCTCTTCTTTGTATGCTGACTTTCCTTCTCTTCCTGTATTTTTGTAGAGAGGAATGTGTATCAGTATCCTGATACCTGTCAGGGTTCCTAATATTATCCCTAATCCTAAGGTTATACCTCTTTGCAGAGGGCTCCTGTTGAGGAGACCTACCTCGGGACTGAGAATCTTTTCTGAAAAATTTTGTTTTTTATTATTATCCCACTTCTTTTTAGAAGAAGTAGGTGTCTGCTTAGAATTGTCCTTCTCAGGACTGCCCATTAGCTGTGGTTTTAAAAGCTTTCCCACCCAAACTGTCCCTTCCCAGTTCTGCATATGCAGTTTCAATTATTTTGGGAAGTTCTTGTGGTTGGTCTATAAGACTGACCTCTCTTAGGTGTTTGGCGGATCGCCACTGAAGCTGCTTCCCCTTTAATGTTAGCTAGTATTATTTTTGATACTTGGTCGTAGTTACCTAGTAATTTCATACCTAAGGTCAGAGCTGGTTCAGCTCCATACTTGTTCTGTATCTGTCGTAAGACATCTGGAATTACTGCTAAGGAAGGAATACCATGAGTCCTGGTATATATGGCAGCAAAGACTGTACCCCAAGTGGTGTAGTCCTCTAACTGTGGTGTGATCCCCATGGGCAAGCAGAGTGTTAGCATTATATCCTTTCAAATTGTGTGGTATTTGGAAATACTGCTTCTAACTGGGTAATTTTCTGAGCTACCCAGAAAGGAATCTGTTCACATTTTGTGGGCAGTTTGCCCATTACTGTGTGTAATGTTTGTGGAGTGATTTTAGTAGCGGTGCTCTGTGTTGGAGCTGTGTTATTTGTAGCTACTGTGGGCTGGACACCAAGTGTCATGACGAGTTGCGTCATGGCTCTGTAAGAGTTTTACCAACTCTTTGTGTTGTAAGAGCAGTGCATCTTGTGGCATTATATCAATGTCAGGATGTGGTGTGTAGCCGGTTAATGTCGGCCTTGTAGCTCCTAATCTACCTAGTGGACCGAACCTGGTTATATTTATTTGTTGTAGGGCGCCATTAAACCAGAAATTGTGGTCCTGGTCAGTGTGCGGAATCTTAATCTCCTCGAACGGAGTGTAGACCGCTGGGACTTTTTCATGTATGTAAGAATGAAAAGTCTGAGTTGTTGCATTTACTGCTGGGAATGTAACCCAAGAATAGAACACATCTGTTTGATAATCTTCGTGTGCCTCTATTAATATCACTGTACCCTCTCGGTCTGTTAAACCATGTCTGAGGGGTTTTTGTGTGAGTGTATGCCTGATTTTGGGTGCAAAATGTATTGCATTTGCTTCCTCTTCGTCGTTTGAGACCTGTGTCCCAGTGACAGGAGCAGTTGCCTCGACAGACATTGTGTTCTGAAAACAAAATGTCCTAAAAAGGGTTTTAAGATAAGGTTTTAAAAGGCACAATTGTTCGGGAACTTTTTCCTTCAAGCTTGATTAACCTACAGCCAATACATAGGAAGATTGCCTACTCAGCTGTGGCGGAATTTTGTGCCTATCCACTCCAGACGTCTCTGGCATTTTGTGAGTAGGGGTCTCTGAGAATAAGCATGACTGAACTACCCAGATTCTACTGTTAAATAAGTGCCAAATTCACGTTTGGGCGCCATGTAGTGTAGTTCCTATTTCCCTAATAGGCTCTACGCATTGGAATAATATAACCTATAGGTTTGACATAGGACTAAGGTCGGTATGTCCCTATCGATTATATTAAACTTAATTACCTGTGCCAGCTAGCTCAGAGGCCGCTAGAAACTTCTTGAAGACAAGAAGGGAATAGTTTCTGGCAACCACATAACATAAAACCCTGATCCCTCAGGACCGTGGGAACAATATACTACTTTTCATTCAGTCACTCATCTCAGAGAAGTACATAGAAGAAACAGTCGGGTGTGTTTACAATAAAATTTATTGCACAGTTGTTGTTCTAGTACTGGTTATATGTGCTGCGACAACTGTTGGACAGTAGCAGAGAAATATGGCCAGCAGTGCAGTTAAATAAAAATGCATGGTACAGTTTTACCATTGTGCAATAGTAATGAACACATACATGAAATGCAGAATGCATTAAGATAAAGCCTATACCCCTATGATGCCTAACTAGATGTACCTAAGTGTATCTAGCATGTGTGTAGGTCTTAGAAAGCCAAGAATCCCCCTAGGATTTAGTCTAACCCCATTACCTTAGTGGGACTTCATCCTGGTGTTGAGCTGGACACCCCAGGATGGGTGGAGGGACCTCTGCCAGCTGGAGCTGTGGCATGATGCAGGTTGCAGCGTCTCAGGTCAGAGTGGCGGCATGGAAAGACTCGGTCCTCTCTAGTTTGCTTGGGCAAAGGGAGGTATATTTATACTTGATAGATGCCTTGGAGTGTTAATACTGACGTACAGTCGGTCAGAGGAAGACGTCAAGAATGAACCCTTGGGAAATAGTGGTTCATGCATATTTAATGAGACCTTGGAGAAATCAATAATCCTGTGCTAGGGAAAATCCCAAGAGCGAAGGGTCTTTTTTAAGTTAGTCACTTTTGGGCATGGATATAACGTATGTAGAATGGACCGTCTTCTGCACCCAGAGGACACGTCAGATAAGGGACAGACTCTGTTGCTCGTTATTTGTAAAGGGAGGGCCAATGTAGGGGAAAGGTCCTGCCTGTCTCTGTGGCACGAAGGATTTGAGCCTCTGAAACAGCGCACCTATGTTAGGCCCTCAATCCAGCACATAACAGCACCACCGCGAAACACTTGCGGGTCCGCGGCTGCTTTATTGGGGCAGCTAACTGTGGAACAGGAGGTGCCTGTTATATGCAGGGGTGCCGGCGCGAACATCGGCAATCCTTTTTAAGACAATTTTGAATGTAAGTGCCGGCGGTGACCCACTTGGGTTTTACTGAACCACCAGTCCCAGGAAGCATTGCTTCAGGTGGTTCACCTGAGCGTTATTATTATGGGGATTTACTGGTGGTTGCCGCATGCCGGCATGTCACATGGTCTGCCACTGAAGAGGGCATTGGCCCGAAACGCATCTGGCAGGTTAACCAGAAAAGGACTTTGTTCATGGCGTGTGCCCTTGCTTTGGCGTAATTTCCACCTGGGAGTGCATCCCACCTAGAGGCAACTCTTTTTTGTATTTTGTACAGCGGCCTGCCTGGTTGCGGGATTGCACCACCGCAAAACACTTGCGGGTCCGCGGCTGCTTTATTGGGGCAGCTAACTGTGGAACAGGAGGTGCCTGTTATATGCAGGGGTGCCGGCGCGAACATCGGCAATCCTTTTAAGACAATTTTGAATGTGAGTGCCGGCGGTGACCCACTTGGGTTTTACTGAACCACCAGTCCCAGGAAGCATTGCTTCAGGTGGTTCACCTGAGCATTATTATTACGGGGATTTACTGGTGGTTGCTGCATGCCGGCATGTCACATGGTCTGCCACTGAAGAGGGCATTGGCCCGAAACGCGTCTGGCAGGTTAACCAGAAAAGGACTTTGTTCATGGCGTGTGCCCTTGCTTTGGCGTAATTTCCACCTGGGAGTGCATCCCACCTAGAGGCAACTCTTTTTTTGTATTTTGTACAGCGGCCTGCCTGGTTGCGGGATTGCACCACCGCGAAACACTTGCGGGTCCGCGGCTGCTTTATTGGGGCAGCTAACTGTGGAACAGGAGGTGCCTGTTATATGCAGGGGTGCTGGCGTGAACATCGGCAATCCTTTTTAAGACAATTTTGAATGTGAGTGCCGGCGGTGACCCACTTGGGTTTTACTGAACCACCAGTCCCAGGAAGCATTGCTTCAGGTGGTTCACCTGAGCGTTATTATTATGGGGATTTATTGGTGGTTGCCGCATGCCGGCACGTCACATGGTCTGCCACTGAAGAGGGCATTGGCCCGAAACGCGTCTGGCAGGTTAACCAGAAAAGGACTTTGTTCATGGCGTGTGCCCTTGCTTTGGCGTAATTTCCACCTGGGAGTGCATCCCACCTAGAGGCAACTCTTTTTTGTATTTTGTACAGCGGCCTGCCTGGTCGCGGGATTGCACCACCCCGAAACACTTGCGGGTCCGTGGCTGCTTTATTGGGGCAGCTAACTGTGGAACAGGAGGTGCCTGTTATATGCAGGGGTGCCGGCGCGAACATCGGCAATCCTTTTTAAGGCAATTTTGAATGTGAGTGCCGGCGGTGACCCACTTGGGTTTTACTGAACCACCAGTCCCAGGAAGCATTGCTTCAGGTGGTTCACCTGAGCGTTATTATTATGGGGATTTACTGGTGGTTGCCGCATGCCGGCACGTCACATGGTCTGCCACTGAAGAGGGCATTGGCCCGAAACGCGTCTGGCTGGTTAACCAGAAAAGGACTTTGTTCATGGCGTGTGCCCTTGCTTTGGCGTAATTTCCACCTGGGAGTGCATCCCACCTAGAGGCAACTCTTTTTTTGTATTTTGTACAGCAGCCTGCCTGGTCGCGGGATTGCACCACCGCGAAAAACTTGCGGGTCCGCGGCTGCTTTATTGGGGCAGCTAACTGTGGAACAGGAAGTGCCTGTTATATGCAGGGGTGCCGGCGCGAACATCGGCAATGCTTTTTAAGACAATTTTGAATGTGAGTGCCGGCGGTGACCCACTTGGGTTTTACTGAACCACCAGTCCCAGGAAGCATTGCTTCAGGTGGTTCACCTGAGCGTTATTATTATGGGGATTTACTGGTGGTTGCTGCATGCCGGCACCTCACATGGTCTGCCACTGAAGAGGGCATTGGCCCGAAACGCGTCTGGCAGGTTAACCAGAAAAGGACTTTGTTCATGGCGTGTGCCCTTGCTTTGGCGTAATTTCCACCTGGCAGTGCATCCCACCTAGAGGCAACTCTTTTTTTGTATATATATATATATTCACTGAAAAAACCATAGGTTTCAGGCACATTATAGTTAGAAATTAGCATTTAAAAAAACATAGAAATTAACTGAAAAAACCATAGCTTTCAGGAACGTTATAGTTAGTTGGACATTTCACTCGTACAAAACCATAGAAATTCCGGCGTTATAGTTAGTTCAGCTAACTATAACTCGCGCCCCCGCAATGCACTGCTGATGACGTCACATATTACATCATTCATGACATGGTCAGTGACATCACTGATTACATCACTGATGACATCTCAAATGACATCACTGATGACATCATCCAGTGACTGTGTGTTTCTGTAAAGTTTAATTTTGTTTTATATATATATGTCAAGCTGTATTGAGGAATGAGTGGGTGTATAAGTGTCTGTATGGAGGATTTAGTAGGTACGTGACTGACTGTATAAGTGAGTGATTAAATGTGTCTTACTGAATGCATGGGTTAGTGACTGTGTGAAAGCCTGTATCAGTCTGTCTGTTGTTGTGTAAGCTGCTGCATGGGTTGGTGAGTAGCTGCATGAGTGTCTATATGGGTTATTGATTGCTTGCCTGAGTATTTGTATGGCTTCCTGAGTGTGTGTGTGGGTGGGTGGGAGGTGTGTGACTCTGTGCATAGATGTGTGAGTGGTTGATTCACTGGGTGTATGAGTTCAAGAGTGCATGTGGAAACAGCTGTATGGGTGGGTGAGTGTGTGTATGGGTGTGTTGGTGAGTGAATGGATGTCTCAGTGGTACATGTGCAAGTAACTACATATGTAAAAGGAAGTATATGTGAGTGATGGTGTATATAAATAACTATATGTGAGAGTCAGTAATTGTGAGAGTGGCTGCATGGATGAGTGTGTATTTGTATCAGTGATTCTATAAGAGAGTAATTATGTGTTAGTATCTGTATGAATAAGTGAGGTTGTTTCTGTATAACTGTATAGGTGAGTAAATGGAAGTATGATTGATTCTTTGCATGACTGACTAAGTGTGTGAGTAACTCTGGATATGTGGCAGTGTGTGAGTGTCTGTATAGGTGTATGAGTGCATATGATAGTGTTGTATTGATGAGTGACTGCATGTAGGGGTGAATGAGTGGATGTGTGTGTAGACCTAGGAATCAGTGAGTGCGTATGTAGTAACTGGTATTGGTGTGTCGATGGTTTCGAAAATGGTAGTCTGTATTTTAAAGTGTGTGTATCAAAGGTTATATTAGAGTGTGAGGAGGTGCATCAGATTTTCACGTGGATGATGTCATCAGTGATGTCATTTGAGATATCATCAGTGATGTCATCAGTGATGTCACTGACCATGTCATGAATGATGTAATATGTGATGTCATCAGCAGTGCATTGCGGGGGCGCGAGATATAGTTAGCTGAACTAACTATAACGCCGGAATTTCTATGGTTTTGTACGAGTGAAATGTCCAACTAACTATAACGTTCCTGAAACCTATGGTTTTTTCAGTTAATTTCTATGGTTTTTTAAATGCTAATTTCTAACTATAACGTGCCTGAAACCTATGGTTTTTTCAGTGAATTTCTATGGTTTTTTAAATGTTAATTTCTAACTATAATGTGCCTGAAACCTATGGTTTTTCCAGTGAATTTCAAAGGTTTTTTAAATGAAAATTTGTAAGTCTATTGTACCTCAATCCTATGTTTTTTTATTTTATATATATATATATATATATATATATACATATATATATATTTAAAAAAATTGTGAATAATTTTTAGTTAGGAAAACTATATTCATTCTTTTAAAAAAAATATATATTATACAGAAGTCGCGCACCCTTCGCGCACCCTACACGATGGCTGCGCGCATTCCAGTAGCCATTTTGAAAAGTCGCGCTGGGGTCGCGACTTCGGCGTAATTTGTAAAGTATGAAATATCTTTAAATTAATTATAAATAAAAGTTTTCCTTTAAGTGTTTGTCTAAATTAATTAATAAAAGTATTTTTAAAGTATTATTTTCAATATAATTTCGACTAAAAATTATTCGATTATTATTGGATTCGGAGGTTAGGAGGGATGGCCATTTTGCTCGATCTGTTTTGCAAGATTTTTGGTCTAGTCAGGTGGACACCCTCCTCCGGGTGAGGTACGGCTTGAGGATTCTATTCAAAAGGTGAGTAATGAACAGGCAGAAGTATCCATCAGAAGAGCAAGTTACTTACCTTCGGTAACGCTTTTTCTGGTGGATACAGTATCTGCCTGTGGATTCCTCACTGTCCCACCCACCTCCCCGTTGTCCACCTGTTTCTACCAAAAAGATGCTTTTACTGTTTGGCATGAATGTTTTTAATATGTCTTAATCATGCTTATGTTTTAATAGTGAGAAATGCTTGATCTGTTGCTATTTCTTTATGCCTTTATTGGTTATGCATTTGTATATATATATATATCTATATATATATATTTAGTATACTATGTATACATGTGAAAATGTGTCGGTCCACCTGTTTACCTCGGTGGCACAGAAAAAATTGGTGGAACTGACGTCAGCACGCCGACGAGGTCTTCTTATGGCTCCTATGGCGAGATACGGTGTCGCGAGCGGAGCCGTGCTATTATGACATCGTCGTCGACGTGGGAGAGCTAGGAAAGAATTTCCGCGGAATGCTGGCGCAGGGGATATTCACCTAAGTGTTCAGGCTAGTCCTTTGGGAGCAACTGTTTATGTTGCCACTCCAGAAACCGAAACCAGTGATCCAAGGGCAGAGGCCCTGCAGATGGCACACGAGGTGGGGAGCCCAGTCGTGTGCACCGGCGGGGCAGCGAAGTGACAAGCACCACTACCCACAGAAAAGGTAACTAGGGCACTGAATAACACAGGATCTTCTCTTTGTATCTGGCAGGAACAACAAGGTTAAAATGCCCTAGTTCCAAAATGTAGAATTAGTGCAACAACGGTCTTCAAGAGGACCTGCGATGGATGCCGCTTCTGCCTTCCATACACTGGAGGCGGCACATGGGTCACGCGGTACGGTCATACTGCGGTGGGACGCACACTCGTTGACCTCTCATGGCACTGCTCCACACTTCTGGGACAACGCTTTCCATTAGCTGTGTTTTCTGATGACGTGTCGCACCGGCCCGTCCTACAGCAGAACCCCTTTAGATCCAAACAGACTCTTCCACTCTCTCACCGGAAGTGAAACCAGGCCACGCGTACACTTTCACAATACAACAGCCGGGAATGCACTTTTCGGTAAAAAAAACACATTCCTTCCTCCTAATTTATCAAATAAACGACTCACTGAAGAACAGGGGCCAGCTTTGATCGGTAAACAGCCGTTACAATGACTTTTTTGCTTCGCGATACCATTACAACGCATGCATTACAACGCATGCGTTGTACATCACAAAGACATTACTACGCATTTTTTTAGAACGCATGGTCATTTACCACGCATGCCTTTACAACAAATTTTGTTGTAAAGGTATGTATGGTATATGACCATGAGTTCTAAAAAAATGTAGACGATCCACGTCGTTGTAAGGAAACAGAGGCTGTTCCGTTTCCTCACAATGACGTGCACTGCCCCTCAGAGATGACATGAAGCAGGAACCACGAGGAGAGAGGAACCACGAGGAGTGAGAGGTAAGGGGGATTGGGCATGGGGTGTAGGTTAGTTTTCTAGGGTTTAGGGAAGTGCAGTGGTGTTTGGGTAGTGTAGGGGGTCGTGCTGAGGGTAGTGTTTTAGGGTTTAGGGTAGTGCAGTGGTGTTTGTGTAGTGTAGGGGGTCGTGCTGGTGGTAGTGTTTTAGGGCTTAGGGTAGTGCAGTGATGTTTGTGTAGTGTAGGGGGTCATGCTTGGGGTAGATTTAGGGTTTAGGGTAGTGCAGTTGTGTTTGTGTAGTGTAGGGGGTCGTGCTGGGGTAGTGTTTTAGGGTTTAGGGCAGTGCAGTGGTGTTTGTGTAGTGTAGGGGGTCATGCTGGAGGTAGTGTTTGACAGGGTTCTCTGTTCGATTCCTCGGGGTCGTGCTGATGCTCAAAGGGGGCCCACCTCTGAACCACCCCAAGTCTGGAATAGCGTGATGCTCTCAGACTATTGAGGTAATTGAGCGGGGGAAGGAAAGGGTAGGAACTGCGTGGAGGGAGATCTGTGAGGATGACAAGACAACAACGTAAGTTTTTTGCTTTCCCTTACCCCATCCCGTTACTATCAACTTTACTCTACAACCCCTACCTGAAATAAAGAACAGTGAAACGGTGACATCAGAAGAGAGCAGAGGGTGATGACCTGTTGCAGAACACCTTTTCTAAATAAATGCAAGAAAAGAGAGTGCGTTATAAAGAAAGGTTTCTATTCTCCTCTACGCCCGCACTGTATTCTATTGTTTTCTTATGGGAGTGAAAACACACCTTTTCTTTTCTAGATCCTGTGTCTCGATGTCTGTGATGCAAAAGATGTGACCCCTCTATTCGATCTCTCTCTTCTGAAGGGACTAGAAAATATAAAGAAAGAACAACCAAAATCACGTAATTCAAAAGGAGTATGATGGACCCTGGACAAACAAGGCTTGACTTCTTTAACCCTAGCGAGGAGCGCTCAGGAGTGTTAACAGTCACACGATTCTAGCGTCTCATCAGCTAGTGTAAGTTTCAAAGAAGAAATGTTAATCACATAAGCATATACGGCTTGATATTAGCCCCATACAATGTCTCGGAACGTAACAAACAATGTTGCCTGATCAGGGCTTTCCATACAAAGACTGCAAAGAATGGAAATGCCTAATGCCGGTGATATCGCGGGTGCTTACTTTCCCTGCATGAAACCGGAATATGATTCTCAGTTTCTCCAACAGGGAATGGGCATCCCAAGCGCATCATTGGCACCTAAACTCCCCTGCAAGAGACCGCTGAGAAACAGCGTGGCTCATCCAACAGAGGAGTCCGCGGAGATGAACGGAGGCTTTAACTCCGTGTAGACTGAACTCTGGCGGCTCGGAAATGTGTGCTCTAGCACTCTTACCGCCTAGCTTGGTCTGCCGATTTCGTAGACGAAATCCCATACACGTCCCGGGTAGAGAATAATCGGCGGTGCTTCCAGGCTTCCGCTGTAATTATTCTTTTCCGGCGAGGCGTCCGAGTCACGTGATGCGCGACTCGCATTGCATGCCGGTAGGTGTAGTTTTTTTTGCATGCGGGTGTCGCACACGGTCTGCGCAAGGGGGGGGCAGGCAGTGTACTTGCGTTCGTGATCCTGACAGCACATCCCCCCTCCCCGGGGACACTAACTGCCCGAGGGTTTCTCAGGGTGTACACGATGAAATCTGGCCACTAATCTAGGAGCGTGTACCGCCCCGACCGGTTCCCAGGAGTTTTACTCAGGACCATAGCCTTTCCAAGCCACCAAATACCACAGCTTCCCCCGTATTCTTTTGGCATCAAGAATACTCCGAACCTCATATTCTTGATCTCCTTGAACCCAAACAGGATCGGGCCTCTTTTTCACCGGGCCATGTGAGGGTTTCAGGAGGGACACGTGAAACACCGGATGAATCCGGAAATGGGTTGGCAGCTTCACTTTCACTGCTACTGGATTTATGAGCTTAATCACTTTGTAAGGGCCAATGAACTTGGGGTTAAAAACGCTGTACCTTTTAAACCTTATGTTCCGAGTTGACAACCAAACCCAATCCCCTCTTTTGTACAAAGGACCAGGTCTCCGATGTTTATCAGCTTGAGCTTTGTATCTATCTTTAGCCTTGAGCAGATTGTTACGCGTGGTCAGCAATGTTTTGCGCATAAGCTGTAATCTTTTACGTAAGTCTGGGTGACTGGTGTTAGTGCTAGGGACGATTAGGGGAGTGAACCGAGGGTGAAACCCATATGTGCTGTAGAATGGGGTGAGCTGTGTGGAGGAGTGTTTGGCACTGTTGTATGCAATTTCCGCTACCCACAACCAGTCCACCCATGCGTCAGTATTAGTATCAACGTAGCACCTTAGGAACTGTTTGAGGGTTTGGTTTAACCTCTCGGTTTGTCCATCGGTCTGTGGGTGGAAACCCGTAGAGAGTGAAAACGATATTTGGAGTTCGGAGCACCACGTTCTCCAGAAACCCGCAGTGAATTGGGCCCCTCTGTCCGAAACGATGACTTTAGGAAGGCCATGGAGCCGAACAATGTTGACTAACAGCAGCTTAGCCAACTGGCTTGCTGAGGGTGCTTGTTTGCATGCTATGAAATGGCCCATTTTGGACAAATAGTCAATGACTACAATAATGGCAGTGTTCCCTTGATCCTTGGGAAGTCCCACGATGAAATCCACTGAGAATCTTTCCCATGGTGTTTCAGGTGTGGGCATGATTTGTAGGAGCCCCTGTGATCGTTGATGGTCGGATTTCATTTGAGCACACTTTGGGCATTCCCGTACCCACGTCAAAATGTCTGGACGCACTGTTGGCCACCAAAACTGGCGTAGCACTTTCTCCAGGGTTTTTGTGCCTCCCAGGTGTCCGGCACATGGGTTATCGTGACACCATGAAAACACTGTTCTGCGTAGCATACCTGTGGGAACCAGTACTTGTTGGCCTTTTATGGGGAGACCTTGTCGCATCTGCCAGTCCGGTCGTCTCTGGAGCCAGCTTTTCCACGCAAACGTGCGTATTCCTGTTCGTACCTTTTGTAGGAAGTCATCGGTTTGTACGGCACACACCACTTTACCGGGTTCAATGATAGAACCCTCTGGTGTGACGGTATGAAGCGGAAAGGAGTCTTGTCTTGTGAGGGCGTCTGCTTTTTTGTTGTCCACGCCAGGGCGGAAGGTCACCACAAAATGATATTCCGCGAAGAATAACATCCACCGGAGCTGGCGGGGTGTGAGATGGCGAGCGGCCCGCATGAACTGGAGATTACGGTGGTCTGAGTAGACTGTTACCCGATGCACCGCCCCCATCAACCAATGCCTCCACTCCAGGAAGGCGTCCCTGATCGCTAGGAGTTCTTTTTCTGCGATCGTATAGTTTTGTTCTGCGGCGTTCAACTTCCGGGACATGAATGCAATGGGATGAAGGCACCCGGTGGTTTCCTGCCGTTGAGAGAGCACAGCTCCCACTGCTACATCTGAAGCGTCGGCCTCCACGATAAATGGTAGATCAGGGTTGGCATGAGTAAGAATCGGAGCCGACGTAAATGACTGTTTTAGAAGATCGAACGCCTTTTGTGTTTCTTCAGTCCACCGGAACGGGGTCTTTTTTCGTGTCAATCTGGTGAGGGGCGCAACCATGTCTGAGAATTGTCGTATGAATCTTCGATAGAAGTTTGCGAACCCCAGTAGACTCTGGATCTCCTTTACATTGTGAGGACAGGGCCAGTCAACAATGGCCTTCACCTTTCTCTCTGCCATGACCTGCCCAGAGGGAGTGAGCATAACCCCTAAGAACTCCACCGTGGTCACATGAAACTCACATTTTGTGATTTTGCAGAATAGACGATGGTGTCGCAGCGCTTGTAATATCAGACGTACATGTATTACATGTTCTTCCTCCGTCGTGGAATATATGAGAATGTCATCTATATAGACCACGACGAAGTGGTCCAGGTACTTTCTGAGGACCTCATTTAGAAAAAATTGAAACGCCGCAGGGGCATTACAGAGCCCAAAAGGCATAACCAGATACTCGAACAGTCCATACCTCGTTTTGAAGGCGGTCTTCCATTCATCGCCCTGATGCATTCGGACCAAGTGATATGCCCCTCTCAAGTCTAGCTTCGTGTAGATGACCGCAGTCCGCACTTGTTCCAGGAGCACAGGGATCAACGGAAGTGGGTATTGGTTCCTTATGGTTATGGCGTTCAATGCTCTATAATCGATGCAGCATCTCAATTCTCCGTTTGCCTTTGGAATAAAAAAGAGGGGAGAGGCGGCTGGAGATCGGGATGGACGTATGAATCCCCGTTCTAGGTGTTTGTCCAAATATTCCCGTAGGTACTTGTTCTCTGGTACCGTAAGAGCATATATCCTCCCACATGGGATCACTGACCCTGGGACCAGGTCTATACGACAGTCGTAGTCTCGGTGAGGAGGCAGTACCTCTGCCTCTGTATCGCTGAAGACATCATCGTATTCCGCATAACACTGTGGCAAGATCACGTTCTTTTCGGCAGCTGTTGCGATGTGGTGTCTGGTTGCTAAGATTTTCGACGGTCGCATCGCTTCCTGGAGGCAGTGGCTCTGGCAATAGGTGGAATCCATTTGTAATGTCTTGTTGGTCCATTGAATAGAAGGTTCATGTCTCTGTAACCAGGAAGACCCAGTATAATTCCATACTGTGGAGCCCGTATGATATTGAAAGACAACCACTCTTTATGGTATTCGTCGTAAATGAGCTCATACTCAGGGGTACTATGCCGAATGGGTCCGGATTCTAAAACCTTCCCGTCCACTGCGTACACCAGTTCTGGGATAGGCTTAGGGATCAGGTGTACCCCTAGACGTAGCGCCTCTTATTGGTCCATGAAACATCCGGTGGCTCCCGAGTCGACCATAGCTCGAATGTGTTTGGGTTCTTGATTAATTACTATGGTTAGCTTTATGTAGAAATGATCCGCTTCCATAACGGCGGATGAGTTCACCGAAGGGATCGCACAACCGCTTGAAGACGTCCCTTCCTGAGTCGTCAAGCGTGACAGTTTTCCTCCTTCTTTTCAGTTGTCATTGCGGCTGCTTGCCCCATTCGAGGACGACCATATTTCGGCTTGACCGGACATTCACGCAGGAAATGTCCCTTTTTTCCACAGTACAAGCATAGACCTTGTCTGCGACGATGGTCTCTTTCGCTAAGAGTTAAAGACGCTCTCACTGTTCCAATCTCCATGGGTTCGGGTTTAGGGGTGCTTTTATCGATGCCAGAAGCGCGCTCACCGTATGGTACGTATTTCTCTTTCCTTTTGTGATCTCCTCTGCGTTCTCGCATCCTGTGATCTAAGCGGAGGGTGAGGTCTATGAGAGCCGCACAGGTGCGGGGTTGGGGATCAATCTGGGCTAGAACATCTTTTAGCTCGTCCGTGAGCCCTTGGTAGAATATAGCCGACTGCTTGGCTTCTGGCCAGTCGGTTTCTGCCACCAGTCTCCGAAAACTGTTCAGATAGCTTATCAAATCGGTGTTTCCCTGACGTAGCTCCAGTAGATCCCTGTCCGCAGAGAAGGTTTCGGCTCGTCGATCAAAAGTTTTTCAAAGCTCTGCTTGAATTCGTCCCAGTCGTAGAGTAGGGGATCGTCTCTCCGCACAATGGGAACTGCCCATTGTGCGGCCTCCCACCCAGATAAGAAATCAGGAAAGCCACTCTGGCTTGGTTAGTGGCGAACATTTTCGGTTTGCAGGTATAGTGGAGTAATACTTGGGTAAGAAAAACTTGTACTTTCTTATTGTCCCCATAAAACCTCTCCGGAGGAGCCAACGGTATCTGGGCAGGCATCTCCACAACTACCGATGCTGGATGGGGGGTTTCCCCTATATTAAACGGGTTACGTTGTAGTCTATCTACTCTGACATGTAGGGCCGCTGTTTCTTGACGTGAAGCAGCTAGTTCTGTTTGAACAAGCGCCAGCGCCGCCATCACGTCCTCCAAGGTGGCCATCTAGGAACCCAGCACGACCAGGAGGAAGCCAATTCGTGGGCCGATTATTCTGACAGGGTTCTCTGTTCGATTCCTCGGGGTCGTGCTGATGCTCAAAGGGGGCCCACCTTCTGAACCACCCCAAGTCTGGAATAGCATGATGCTCTCAGACTATTGAGGTAATTGAGCGGGGAAGGAAAGGGTAGGAACTGCGTGGAGGGAGATCTGTGAGGATGACAAGACAACAACGTAAGTTTTTGCTTTCCCTTACCCCATCCCGTTACTATCAACTTTACTCTACAACCCCTACCTGAAATAAAGAACAGTGAAACGGTGACATCAGAAGAGAGCAGAGGGTGATGACCTGTTGCAGAACACCTTTTCTAAATAAATGCAAGAAAAGAGAGTGCGTTATAAAGAAAGGTTTCTATTCTCCTCTACGCCCGCACTGTATTCTATTGTTTTCTTATGGGAGTGAAAACACACCTTTTCTTTTCTAGATCCTGTGTCTCGATGTCTGTGATGCAAAAGATGTGACCCCTCTATTCGATCTCTCTCTCTGAAGGGACTAGAAAATATAAAGAAAGAACAACCAAAATCACGTAATTCAAAAGGAGTATGATGGACCCTGGACAAACAAGGCTTGACTTCTTTAACCCTAGCGAGGAGCGCTCAGGAGTGTTAACAGTCACACGATTCTAGCGTCTCATCAGCTAGTGTAAGTTTCAAAGAAGAAATGTTAATCACATAAGCATATACGGCTTGATATTAGCCCCATACAATGTCTCGGAACGTAACAAACAATGTTGCCTGATCAGGGCTTTCCATACAAAGACTGCAAAGAATGGAAATGCCTAATGCCGGTGATATCGCTGGTGCTTACTTTCCTGCATGAAACCGGAATATGATTCTCAGTTTCTCCAACAGGGAATGGGCATCCCAAGCGCATCATTGGCACCTAAACTCCCCTGCAAGAGACCGCTGAGAAACAGCGTGGCTCATCCAACAGAGGAGTCCGCGGAGATGAACGGAGGCTTTAACTCCGTGTAGACTGAACTCTGGCGGCTCGGAAATGTGTGCTCTAGCACTCTTACCGCCTAGCTTGGTCTGCCGATTTTGTAGACGAAATCCCATACACGTCCCGGGTAGAGAATAATCGGCGGCGCTTCCAGGCTTCCGCTGTAATTATTCTTTTCCGGCGAGGCGTCCGAGTCACGTGATGCGCGACTCGCATTGCATGCCGGTAGGTGTAGTTTTTTTTGCATGCGGGTGTCGCACACGGTCTGCGCAAGGGGGGGGCAGGCAGTGTACTTGCGTTCGTGATCCTGACAGTGTTTAGGGTTTAGGGTAGTGCAGTGGTGTTTGGGTAGTGTAGGGGGTCATGCTGAGGGTAGATTTAGGGTTTAGGGTAGTGCAGTGGTGTTTGGGTAGTGTAGGGGGTCGTGCTGGGGGTAGATTTAGGGTTTAGGGTAGTGCAGTGGTGTTTGGGTAGTGTAGGGGGTCGTGTTGGGGGTAGATTTAGGGTTTAGGATAGTGCAGTGGAGTTTGGGTAGTGTAGGGAGTCGCGCTGGGGGGAGTGTTTTAGGGTTTAGGGTAGTGCAGTGGTGTTTGGGTAGTGTAGGGGGTCATGCTGGGGGTAGTGTTTTAGGGTTTAGGGTAGTGCAGTGGTGTTTGGGTAGTGTAGGGGGTCGTGCTGGGGGTAGCGGTTTAGGGTTTAGGGTAGTGCAGTGGTGTTTGGGTAGTGTAGGGGGTACTGCTGGGGGTAGTGTTTTATGGGTTTAGGGTAGTGCAATGGTGTTTGGGTAGTGTAGGGGTACTGCTGGGGGCAGTGTTTTAGGGTTTAGGGTAGTGCAGTGGTGTTTGGGTAGTGTAGGGGTACTGCTGGGGGTAGTGTTTTAGGGTTTAGGGTAGTGCAGTGGTGTTTGGGTAGTGTAGGGGGTCGTGCTGGGGGTAGTGATTTAGGGTTTAGGGTAGTGCAGTGGTGTTTGTGTAGTATAAGGGGTAGTGTTTTAGGGTTTAGGGTAGTGCAGTAGTGTTTGTGTAGTGTAGGGGGTCATGCTGGGGGTAGTGTTTTAGGGTTTAGGGTAGTCTAGCGGTGTTTGTGTAGTGTAGGGGGTCATGTTTTAGGGTTTAGGGTAGTGCAGTGGTCTTTGGGTAGTGTAGGGGGTCCTGCAGGGGTCGTGTTTTAGGGTCTAGGGTAGTGCAGTGGTCTTTGGGTAGTGTAGGGGGTCGTGCGGGTGTAGGGTTTTAGGGTTTAGGGTAGTGCAGTGGTCTTTGGGTAGTGTAGGGGGTCGTGCTGGGGTAGTGTTTTACAGTTTAGGGCAGTGCAGTGGTGTTGGGGTAGTGTAGGGGGTCGTGCTGGGGGAGTGTTTTAGGGTTTAGGGCAGTGCAGTGGTGTTTGGGTAGTGTAGGGGGTCGTGCTGGGGGAGTGTTTTAGGGTTTAGGGCAGTGCAGTGGTGTTTGAGTAGTGTAGGGGGTCGTGCTGGGGGAGTGTTTTAGGGTTTAGGGCAGTGCAGTGGTGTTGGGGTAGTGTAGGGGGTTGTGCTGGGGGTAGTGTTTTAGGGTTTAGGGCAGTGCAGTGGTGTTCGGGTAGTGTAGGGGGTCGTGCTGGGGGGTGTTTTAGGGTTTAGGGTAGTGCAGTGGTTTTCGGGTAGTGTAGGGGGTCGTGCTGTTTTTTTTTTAGGGTTTAGGGTAGTGCAGTGGTGTTCGGGCAGTGTAGGAGTCATGCTGGGGGTGGTGTTTTAGGGTTTAGGGCAGTGCAGTGGTGTTCGGGCAGTGTAGGGGGTCGTGCTGGGGGTGGTGTTTTAGGGTTTAGGGCAGTGCAGTGGTGTTCGGGCAGTGTAGGGAGTCGTGCTGGGGGTGGTGTTTCAGGGTTTAGGGCAGTGCAGTGGTGTTTGGGCAGTGTAGGGGGTCGTGCAGGGGGTGGTGTTTCAGGGTTTAGGGCAGGGCAGTAGTGTTCAGGCAGTGTAGGGGGTCTTGCTGGCGGGGGTGTTTCAGGGTTTAGGGCAGTGGTGTTTGGGCAGTGTAGGGGGTCTTGCTGGCGGGGGTGTTTAAGGGTTTAGGGCAGTGCAGTGGTGTTTGGGCAGTGTAGGGGGTCATGCAGGGGGTGGTGTTTCAGGGTTTAGGGCAGTGCAGTGGTGTTCGGGCAGTGTAGGGGGTCATGCTGGGGCTGGTGTTTCAGGGTTTAGGGCAGTGCAGTGGTGTTCGGCAGTGAAGGGGGTCGTGCTGGGGCTGGTGTTTCAGGGTTTAGGGTAGTGCAGTGGTGTTTGGGTAGTGTAGGGGGTCATGCTGGGGGTAGTGTTTTAGGGTTTAGGGTAGTGCAGTGGTGTTTGTGTAGTATAAGGGGTAGTGTTTTAGGGTTTAGGGTAGTGCAGTAGTGTTTGTGTAGTGTAGGGGGTCATGCTGGGGGTAGATTTAGGGTTTAGGGTAGTGCAGCGGTGTTTGTGTAGTGTAGGGGGTCATGTTTTAGGGTTTAGGGTAGTGCAGTGGTCTTTGGGTAGTGTAGGGGGTCGTGCGGGAGTCGTGTTTCAGGGTTTAGGGTAGTGCAGTTGTCTTTGGGTAGTATAGGGGTTCGTGCGGGGTGTAGTGTTTTAGGGTTTCGGGTAGTGCAGGGGTCTTTGGGAGTATAGGGGGTCATGCTGGGGTAGTGTTTTACAGTTTAGGGCAGTGCAGTGGTGTTTGGGTAGTGTAGGGGGTTGTGCTGGGGGAGTGTTTTAGGGTTTAGGGCAGTGCAGTGGTGTTTGGGTAGTGTAGGGGTCGTGCTGGGGGGAGTGTTTTAGGGTTTAGGGCAGTGCAGTGGTGTTTGAGTAGTGTAGGGGGTCATGCTGGGGGGAGTGTTTTAGGGTTTAGGGCAGTGCAGTGGTGTTGGGGTAGTATAGGGGGTCGTGCTGGGGGTAGTGTTTTAGGGTTTAGGGCAGTGCAGTGGTGTTCGGGTAGTGTAGGGGTCGTGCTGGGGGGTGTTTTAGGGTTTAGGGTAGTGCAGTGGTTTTCGGGTAGTGTAGGGGTCGTGCTGTTTTTTTTAGGGTTTAGGGTAGTGCAGTGGTGTTCGGGCAGTGTAGGGGGTCGTGCTGGGGGTGGTGTTTTAGGGTTTAGGCCAGTGCAGTGGTGTTCGGGCAGTGTAGGGGGTCGTGTTGGGGATGGTGTTTTAGGGTTTAGGGCAGTGCAGTGGTGTTTGGGCAGTGTAGGGGGTTGTGCTGGGGGTGGTGTTTTAGGGTTTAGGGCAGTGCAGTGGTGTTCAGGCAGTGTAGGGGGTCGTGCAGGGGTTGGTGTTTCAAGGTTTAGGGCAGTGCAGTGGTGTTTGGGCAGTGTAGGGGGTCGTGCAGGGGTTGGTGTTTCAGGGTTTAGGGCAGGGCAGTGGTGTTCGGGCAGTGTAGGGGGTCTTGCTGGTGGGGGTGTTTCAGGGTTTAGGGCAGTGGTGTTCGGGCAGTGTAGGGGTCTTGCTGGCGGGGTGTTTAAGGGTTTAGGGCAGTGCAGTGGTGTTTGGGCAGTGTAGGGTGTCATGCAGTGGGTGGTGTTTCAGGGTTTAGGGCAGTGCAGTGGTGTTCGGGCAGTGTAGGGGGCATGCTGGGGCTGGTGTTTAGGGTTTAGGGCAGTGCAGTGGTGTTTGGGCAGTGTAGGGGGTCATGCAGGGGTTGGTGTTTCAGGGTTTAGGGCAGGGCAGTGGTGTTCGGGCAGTGTAGGGGGTCTTGCTGGTGGGGGTGTTTCAGGGTTTAGGGCAGTGGTGTTCGGGCAGTGTAGGGGGTCTTGCTGGCGGGGGTGTTTAGGGGTTTAGGGCAGTGCAGTGGTGTTTGGGCAGTGTAGGGGGTCATGCAGTGGGTGGTGTTTCAGGGTTTAGGGCAGTGCAGTGGTGTTCGGGCAGTGTAGGGGGCATGCTGGGGCTGGTGTTTCAGGGTTTAGGGCAGTGCAGTGGTGTTTGGGCAGTGTAGGGGGTCGTGCAGGGGGTGGTGTTTCAGGGTTTAGGGCAGGGCAGTAGTGTTTGGGCCGTTTAGGGGGTCTTGCTGGCGGGGGTGTTTCAGGGTTTAGGGCAGTGGTGTTCGGGCAGTGTAGGGGGTCTTGCTGGCGGGGGTGTTTAAGGGTTTAGGGCAGTGCAGTGGTGTTTGGGCAGTGTAGGGGGTCATGCAGGGGGTGGTGTTTCAGGGTTTAGGGCAGTGCAGTGGTGTTCGGGCAGTGTAGGGGGTCATGCTGGGGCTGGTGTTTTAGGGTTTAGGGCAGTGCAGTGGTGTTCGGCAGTGAAAGGGGTCATGCTGGGGCTGGTGTTTCAGGGTTTAGGGTAGTGCAGTGGTGTTTGGGTAGTGTAGGGGGTCGTGCTGGGGGTAGTGTTTTAGGGTTTAGGGTAGTGCAGTGGTGTTTGTGTAGTATAAGGGGTAGTGTTTTAGGGTTTAGGGTAGTGCAGTAGTGTTTGTGTAGTGTAGGGGGTCATGCTGGGGGTAGCGTTTTAGGGTTTAGGGTAGTGCAGCGGTGTTTGTGTAGTGTAGGGGGTCATGTTTTAGGGTTTAGGGTAGTGCAGTGGTCTTTGGGTAGTATAGGGGTTCGTGCGGGGTGTAGTGTTTTAGGGTTTAGGGTAGTGCAGTGGTCTTTGGTAGTGTAGGGGGTCGTGCTGGGGTAGTGTTTTACAGTTTAGGGCAGTGCAGTGGTGTTTGGGTAGTGTAGGGGGTCGTGCTGGGGGGAGTGTTTTAGGGTTTAGGGCAGTGCAGTGGTGTTTGGGTAGTGTAGGGGTCGTGCTGGGGGGAGTGTTTTAGGGATTAGGGCAGTGCAGTGGTGTTTGAGTAGTGTAGAGGGTCGTGCTGGGGGGAGTGTTTTAGGGTTTAGGGCAGTGCAGTGGTGTTGGGGTAGTGTAGGGGGTCGTGCTGGGGGTAGTGTTTTAGGGTTTAGGGCAGTGCAGTGGTGTTCGGGTAGTGTAGGGGGTCGTGCTGGGGGTAGTGTTTTAGGGTTTAGGGCAGTGCAGTGGTGTTCGGGTAGTGTAGGGGGTCGTGCTGGGGGGTGTTTTAGGGTTTAGGGTAGTGCAGCGGTGTTTGTGTAGTGTAGGGGGTCATGTTTTAGGGTTTAGGGTAGTGCAGTGGTCTTTGGGTAGTGTAGGGGGTCGTGCGGGAGTCGTGTTTCAGGGTTTAGGGTAGTGCAGTTGTCTTTGGGTAGTATAGGGGTTCGTGCGGGGTGTAGTGTTTTAGGGTTTCGGGTAGTGCAGGGGTCTTTGGGAGTATAGGGGTCATGCTGGGGGAGTGTTTTAGGGTTTAGGGCAGTGCAGTGGTGTTTGGGTAGTGTAGGGGTCGTGCTGGGGGAGTGTTTTAGGGTTTAGGGCAGTGCAGTGGTGTTTGAGTAGTGTAGGGGGTCATGCTGGGGGAGTGTTTTAGGGTTTAGGGCAGTGCAGTGGTGTTGGGGTAGTGTAGGGGGTCGTGCTGGGGGTAGTGTTTTAGGGTTTAGGGCAGTGCAGTGGTGTTCGGGTAGTGTAGGGGGTCGTGCTGGGGGTGTTTTAGGGTTTAGGGTAGTGCAGTGGTTTTCGGGTAGTGTAGGGGTCGTGCTGTTTTTTTTAGGGTTTAGGGTAGTGCAGTGGTGTTCGGGCAGTGTAGGGGGTCGTGCTGGGGGTGGTGTTTTAGGGTTTAGGGCAGTGCAGTGGTGTTCGGGCAGTGTAGGGGGTCGTGTTGGGGATGGTGTTTTAGGGTTTAGGGCAGTGCAGTGGTGTTTGGGCAGTGTAGGGGTTGTGCTGGGGTGGTGTTTTAGGGTTTAGGGCAGTGCAGTGGTGTTCAGGCAGTGTAGGGGGTCGTGCAGGGGTTGGTGTTTCAAGGTTTAGGGCAGTGCAGTGGTGTTTGGGCAGTGTAGGGGGTCGTGCAGGGGTTGGTGTTTCAGGGTTTAGGGCAGGGCAGTGGTGTTCGGGCAGTGTAGGGGTCTTGCTGGTGGGGGTGTTTCAGGGTTTAGGGCAGTGGTGTTTGGGCAGTGTAGGGGGTCTTGCTGGCGGGGTGTTTAAGGGTTTAGGGTAGTGCAGTGGTGTTTGGGCAGTGTAGGGTGTCATGCAGTGGGTGGTGTTTCAGGGTTTAGGGCAGTGCAGTGGTGTTCGGGCAGTGTAGGGGGCATGCTGGGGCTGGTGTTTCAGGGTTTAGGGCAGTGCAGTGGTGTTTGGGCAGTGTAGGGGTCGTGCAAGGGTTGGTGTTTCAGGGTTTAGGGCAGGGCAGTGGTGTTCGGGCAGTGTAGGGGTCTTGCTGGTGGGGGTGTTTCAGGGTTTAGGGCAGTGGTGTTCGGGCAGTGTAGGGGGTCTTGCTGGCGGGGGTGTTTAACGGTTTAGGGCAGTGCAGTGGTGTTTGGGCAGTGTAGGGGGTCATGCAGTGGGTGGTGTTTCAGGGTTTAGGGCAGTGCAGTGGTGTTCGGGCAGTGTAGGGGGCATGCTGGGGCTGGTGTTTCAGGGTTTAGGGCAGTGCAGTGGTGTTTGGGCAGTGTAGGGGTCGTGCAGGGGGTGGTGTTTCAGGGTTTAGGGCAGGGCAGTAGTGTTTGGGCCGTGTAGGGGGTCTTGCTGGCGGGGGTGTTTCAGGGTTTAGGGCAGTGGTGTTCGGGCAGTGTAGGGGTCTTGCTGGCGGGGGTGTTTAAGGGTTTAGGGCAGTGCAGTGGTGTTTGGGCAGTGTAGGGGGTCATGCAGGGGGTGGTGTTTCAGGGTTTAGGGCAGTGCAGTGGTGTTCGGGCAGTGTAGGGGGTCATGCTGGGGCTGGTGTTTTAGGGTTTAGGGCAGTGCAGTGGTGTTCGGCAGTGAAAGGGGTCATGCTGGGGCTGGTGTTTCAGGGTTTAGGGTAGTGCAGTGGTGTTTGGGTAGTGTAGGGGGTCGTGCTGGGGGTAGTGTTTTAGGGTTTAGGGTAGTGCAGTGGTGTTTGTGTAGTATAAGGGTAGTGTTTTAGGGTTTAGGGTAGTGCAGTAGTGTTTGTGTAGTGTAGGGGTCATGCTGGGGGTAGCGTTTAGGGTTTAGGGTAGTGCAGCGGTGTTTGTGTAGTGTAGGGGGTCATGTTTTAGGGTTTAGGGTAGTGCAGTGGTCTTTGGGTAGTATAGGGGTTCGTGCAGGGGTGTAGTGTTTTAGGGTTTAGGGTAGTGCAGTGGTCTTTGGTAGTGTAGGGGGTCGTGCTGGGGTAGTGTTTTACAGTTTAGGGCAGTGCAGTGGTGTTTGGGTAGTGTAGGGGGTCGTGCTGGGGGAGTGTTTTAGGGTTTAGGGCAGTGCAGTGGTGTTTGGGTAGTGTAGGGGTCGTGCTGGGGGAGTGTTTTAGGGATTAGGGCAGTGCAGTGGTGTTTGAGTAGTGTAGAGGGTCGTGCTGGGGGAGTGTTTTAGGGTTTAGGGCAGTGCAGTGGTGTTGGGGTAGTGTAGGGGGTCGTGCTGGGGGTAGTGTTTTAGGGTTTAGGGCAGTGCAGTGGTGTTCGGGTAGTGTAGGGGGTCGTGCTGGGGTAGTGTTTTAGGGTTTAGGGCAGTGCAGTGGTGTTCGGGTAGTGTAGGGGGTCGTGCTGGGGGTGTTTTAGGGTTTAGGGTAGTGCAGCGGTGTTTGTGTAGTGTAGGGGGTCATGTTTTAGGGTTTAGGGTAGTGCAGTGGTCTTTGGGTAGTGTAGGGGGTCGTGCGGGAGTCGTGTTTCAGGGTTTAGGGTAGTGCAGTTGTCTTTGGGTAGTATAGGGGTTCGTGCGGGGTGTAGTGTTTTAGGGTTTCGGGTAGTGCAGGGGTCTTTGGGAGTATAGGGGGTCATGCTGGGGGAGTGTTTTAGGGTTTAGGGCAGTGCAGTGGTGTTTGGGTAGTGTAGGGGTCGTGCTGGGGGGAGTGTTTTAGGGTTTAGGGCAGTGCAGTGGTGTTTGAGTAGTGTAGGGGGTCATGCTGGGGGGAGTGTTTTAGGGTTTAGGGCAGTGCAGTGGTGTTGGGGTAGTGTAGGGGGTCGTGCTGGGGGTAGTGTTTTAGGGTTTAGGGCAGTGCAGTGGTGTTCGGGTAGTGTAGGGGGTCGTGCTGGGGGGTGTTTTAGGGTTTAGGGTAGTGCAGTGGTTTTCGGGTAGTGTGAGGGGTCGTGCTGTTTTTTAGGGTTTAGGGTAGTGCAGTGGTGTTCGGGCAGTGTAGGGGGTCGTGCTGGGGGTGGTGTTTTAGGGTTTAGGGCAGTGCAGTGGTGTTCGGGCAGTGTAGGGGGTCGTGTTGGGGATGGTGTTTTAGGGTTTAGGGCAGTGCAGTGGTGTTTGGGCAGTGTAGGGGGTTGTGCTGGGGGTGGTGTTTTAGGGTTTAGGGCAGTGCAGTGGTGTTCAGGCAGTGTAGGGGGTCGTGCAGGGGTTGGTGTTTCAAGGTTTAGGGCAGTGCAGTGGTGTTTGGGCAGTGTAGGGGGTCGTGCAGGGGTTGGTGTTTCAGGGTTTAGGGCAGGGCAGTGGTGTTCGGGCAGTGTAGGGGGTCTTGCTGGTGGGGGTGTTTCAGGGTTTAGGGCAGTGGTGTTTGGGCAGTGTAGGGGGTCTTGCTGGCGGGGTGTTTAAGGGTTTAGGGCAGTGCAGTGGTGTTTGGGCAGTGTAGGGTGTCATGCAGTGGGTGGTGTTTCAGGGTTTAGGGCAGTGCAGTGGTGTTCGGGCAGTGTAGGGGGCATGCTGGGGCTGGTGTTTCAGGGTTTAGGGCAGTGCAGTGGTGTTTGGGCAGTGTAGGGGGTCGTGCAAGGGTTGGTGTTTCAGGGTTTAGGGCAGGGCAGTGGTGTTCGGGCAGTGTAGGGGGTCTTGCTGGTGGGGGTGTTTCAGGGTTTAGGGCAGTGGTGTTCGGGCAGTGTAGGGGGTCTTGCTGGCGGGGGTGTTTAACGGTTTAGGGCAGTGCAGTGGTGTTTGGGCAGTGTAGGGGGTCATGCAGTGGGTGGTGTTTCAGGGTTTAGGGCAGTGCAGTGGTGTTCGGGCAGTGTAGGGGGCATGCTGGGGCTGGTGTTTCAGGGTTTAGGGCAGTGCAGTGGTGTTTGGGCAGTGTAGGGGGTCGTGCAGGGGGTGGTGTTTCAGGGTTTAGGGCAGGGCAGTAGTGTTTGGGCCGTGTAGGGGGTCTTGCTGGCGGGGGTGTTTCAGGGTTTAGGGCAGTGGTGTTCGGGCAGTGTAGGGAGTCTTGCTGGCGGGGTGTTTAAGGGTTTAGGGCAGTGCAGTGGTGTTTGGGCAGTGTAGGGGGTCATGCAGGGGTGGTGTTTCAGGGTTTAGGGCAGTGCAGTGGTGTTCGGGCAGTGTAGGGGGTCATGCTGGGGCTGGTGTTTCAGGGTTTAGGGCAGTGCAGTGGTGTTCGGCAGTGAAGGGGGTCATGCTGGGGCTGGTGTTTCAGGGTTTAGGGTAGTGCAGTGGTGTTTGGGTAGTGTAGGGGGTCGTGCTGGGGGTAGTGTTTTAGGGTTTAGGGTAGTGCAGTGGTGTTTGTGTAGTATAAGGGGTAGTGTTTTAGGGTTTAGGGTAGTGCAGTGGTGTTCGTGTAGTGTGGGGGTCATGCTGGGGGTAGCGTTTTAGGGTTTAGGGTAGTGCAGCGGTGTTTGTGTAGTGTAGGGGTCATGTTTTAGGGTTTAGGGTAGTGCAGTGGTCTTTGGGTAGTATAGGGGTTCGTGCGGGGTGTAGTGTTTTAGGGTTTAGGGTAGTGCAGTGGTCTTCGGCAGTGTAGGGGGTCGTGCTGGGGTAGTGTTTCAGCAGTTTAGGGCAGTGCAGTGGTGTTTGGGCAGTGTAGGGGTCGTGCTGGGGGAGTGTTTTAGGGTTTAGGGCAGTGCAGTGGTGTTTGGGTAGTGTAGGGGTCGTGCTGGGGTGAGTGTTTTAGGGATTAGGGCAGTGCAGTGGTGTTTGAGTAGTGTAGGGGGTCGTGCTGGGGGAGTGTTTTAGGGTTTAGGGCAGTGCAGTGGTGTTGGGGCAGTGTAGGGGGTCGTGCTGGGGGTAGTGTTTTAGGGTTTAGGGCAGTGCAGTGGTGTTCGGGCAGTGTAGGGGGTCGGCCTGGGGGTGTGTTTTAGGGTTTAGGGTTGTGCAGTGGTTTTCGGGTAGTGTAGGTGGTCGTGCTGTTTTTTTTAGGGTTTAGGGTAGTGCAGTGGTGTTCGGGCAGTGTAGGGAGTCGTGCTGGGGGTGGTGTTTTAGGGTTTAGGGCAGTGCAGTGGTGTTCGGGCAGTGTACGGGGTCATGCTGGGGGTGGTGTTTTAGGGTTTAGGGCAGTGCAGTGGTGTACAGGCAGTGTAGGGGGTCGTGCAGGGGTTGGTGTTTCAGGGTTTAGAGCAGTGCAGTGGTGTTTGAGCAGTGTAGGGGGTCGTGCAGGGGTTGGTGTTTCAGGGTTTAGGGCAGGGCAGTGGTGTTCGGGCAGTGTAGGGGGTCTTGCTGGCGGGGGTGTTTCAGGGTTTAGGGCAGTGGTGTTCGGGCAGTGTAGGGGGTCTTGCTGGCGGGGGTGTTTAAGGGTTTAGGGCAGTGCAGTGGTGTTTGGGCAGTGTAGGGGGTCATGCAGTGGGTGGTGTTTCAGGGTTTAGGGCAGTGCAGTGGTGTTCGGGCAGTGTAGGGGGTCGTGCTGGGGCTGGTGTTTCAAGGTTTAGGGCATTGCAGTGGTGTTCAGGAAGTGTAGGGGGTCGTGCTGGGTCTGGTGTTTCAGGGGTTAGGGCAGTGCAGTGGTGTTTGTGCAGTGTAGGGGGTCGTGCTGGGGCTGGTGTTTCAGGGTTTAGGGCAGTGCAGTGGTGTTCGAGCAGTGTAGGAGGTCGTGCTGGGGCTGGTGTTTCAGGGTTTAGGGCAGTGCAGTGGTGTTCGGGCAGTGTAGGGGGTCGTGCTGGGGCTGGTGTTTCAGGGTTTAGGGCAGTGCAGTGGTGTTCGCACAGTGTAGGGGGTCGTGCTGGGGGTGGTGTTTCAGGGTTTTAAGCAGTGCAGTGGTGTTCGGGCAGTGTAGGGGGACATGCTGGGGGTGGTGTTTCAGGGTTTAGGGCAGAGCAGTGGTGTTCGGGCAGTGTAGGGGGTCGTGCTGGAGGTGGTGTTTCAGGGTTTAGGGCAGTGCAGTGGTGTTCGGGCAGTGTAGGGTGTCATGCAGGGGGTGGTGTTTCAGGGTTTAGGGCAGTGCAGTGGTGTTCGGGCAGTGTAGGGGGTCTTGCTAGGGGTGGTGTTTCAGGGTTTAGGGCAGTGCAGTGGTGTTCGGGCAGTGTAGGGGCTCTTGCTGGGGTGGTGTTTCAGGGTTTAGGGCAGTGCAGTGGTGTTCGGGCAGTGTAGGGGGTCTTGCTGGGGGTGGTGTTTCAGGGTTTAGGACAGTGCAGTGGTGTTCGGGCAGTGTAGGGGGTCGTGCTGGGGTTGGTGTTTCAGGGTTTAGGGCAGTGCAGTGGTGTTCAGGCAGTGTAGGCGGTCGTGCTGGGGCTGGTGTTTCAGGGTTTAGGGCAGAGCAGTGGTGTTCGGGCAGTGTAGGGGGTCGTGCTGGGGCTGGTGTTTCAGGGTTTAGGGCAGTGCAGTGGTGTTTGGGCAGTGTAGGGGGTCATGCTGGTGTAGTGTTTTAGGGTTTAGGGCAGTGCAGTGGTGTTTGTGTAGTGACAACGCATGCGCTGCGTCGCTAGGCGAGACCTAAAAAGCATTGCACCAAGATGGCTGCCAACACTTCCTGGATTGAAGTGTTTGCAGCCAATTAGAGCCAAGCTCGTGCTTGTGTAGTTAGGTCCCGCCCAGATATATAAAGATTTTTTTCCTTTAATATCTCGAAAACTACTGAACGGATTTACACCATTTGAAAATAAGGGCGCTTTCTGAACCAAGCACTACCTTTTTGCCAAATTTGGTGTAATTCCGTTCAGCAGTTCGGGCTGTAGCCGTGTCTAAAGTTTCCTATGGGAAATAACATGGGGAAAATGCGTTTTGGGACCCCCCTTTTTTCTCGGCCCCCGCTTGACGAATCACCCCGAACCTTTCAGGTTAGGAGCTGACCAGAGGCCCCACTAGTTTTGAAAATTTCGCGAAGATTCGTCATCCGGCGCCAAAGTTATTGGGAATTGAAAAAAACGCTTTTCCTATGGAAACTAGGTCCTAACTATAACTATCTACTGGCGACCGCCAGTAGATAATATATCTATATATATATATAGAGCAGATGCCGTTCTTCGTAACTTCCTTTCTCATGGAAAAGGACGGGACACAAACCCAACTTTGTGCGTGAAGTAATTTATTTGCTCACAACCCCACAATCGCCCTGACGCGTTTCGGCCTAAGACGGCCTTGATCACATGACGCGATACTGAAGCCAAGATGCCATATTTAAAGTGCTTGTGCAGTACACGTGATAACCAATGCATAGACATGGAAAAAATTTGCATATTCGTCTGTCAATACGCAACTATTTGTGCAACAATCGCATTAAAATTGTGCAAATACTGCCATAAAATGCATGTTAAAATACATAAAACACATTTTCATGTAAAATACTTAAAAATGTCATATATGAATATTCACATTGCATCGCAGAATTAATAGCAATATTTAAAAACATATTGTTGTAAAATATATATGTTTAGAAAAAAGATTTGGGTAACTATAATTACTAAAAATGTCGGTATAATACATTATGCATAATGAAGCTTAGACCCAATCTATTATGGCAGGCGCGTATATTTGACCCTAACGGTGTAATACCGAATGTGGATCCACTCAATATAAGGCAATTTTCATGTCAATCTATTATGTTTATTAAAATGATAAAGTGAAATAAGTTCTATCTAAGTTCAGATCCCTATTCTTAACTATGAGTAAAACAACTATACTAAACATATAAACAGAAGTTTTGTTTGGCAACTTAAAATTTCCTTAAAACTCTGTTTGTAAAAAACTAATAAAAAAAGTTAAAATTTACTTGTAGCAGCGTGATGAATAATATACATATTATGTCTGTCAATATAGAGAGCATGATGTTTTTATAATGTTTTTAATGTTGTTTTTGTTGTATTTTAGTTTTAATTTTATATTTTAATATGAAAAAATTGCCTGATTTCTTATACATGTTCTCCCAACTTAGGACATTATGGTTGTCATAGCCAAGTTACTTATAACCATGTGTAGAAATCTTCGCTTGAATTGTGGCCATTGGGGGTCTTAATATCTAGTTCCACAATATATTGCTTTTCTAGACGTCTCAATTTAGCCTCTCTGTTGCCCCCACGTCTAGTTGTTGGGATAGAATCAATCAGGAAATACGTGAGGTGTTTCAGGTCGCGTTGTGTTTGTCATAGAAGTGGCGGACTATTGGGTATGTGGAGTCATTGGTGGTGATAGCTCTCATGTGTTGCAGTATCCGCTTGTGGGCCTGTAACTTAGTACTGCCCACATACTGCAACCCACAAGAGCAACTCAACACATAGACAACAAACTCTGTGCGACAAGTTAAGAATTTGGTAATCTTAACATCTTCCTCAGAAAACGGTGTTCTATATGAGGTTTTGTTTACTGCAAATTTGCATGCCCGACAATTATTGCATTTAACAAATCCCTTGCGGGCAACTAACCAATTTGCAGATGTTAGAAGTTCCGGACTGCTCTTAACCAATGAATCCCGCATTGATTTAGATTTCCTAAAAGTGATGCAGGGATGTTTTGGTAACACTCTGCCCAACACAGGATCACTTTTGACGACAGGCCAATTTTTGTTGACAATCTTGCGTAAGGAGCTGTGCTGACGTCTATAAGTAAGAATAAGCCTGGTTTCAGACTCTTTAGCGTCAGTTGTACTGTGTTCTCTCAAATAGTTGTTTAATAGATTGTTTCTGTCACAACCATTGGCTTTTTTATGGCTATGTCAATCGTCTTTTCATTATAGCCAAGTTCAAGGAACCTGATTTTACTTGCTAGTTGAGCTTGTGCAAGATCACGTGGATTGCTACATGCACGAAAAATCCTTAGCATCTCTCCATAGGGAATACTTTGGATTAGATGCCGAGGATGCTGACTTGTCGTGTGCAATAAGCTATTGCCAGCAGTTGGTTTACGGTACAACCTAGGGCCTGATTTTGATGCGGTTAGGAAGGCCTCCTAATGGCATTTGCTCCTTCCAAATCGGATCGGGAACGTGTCTTCCCGACCCAGGGCCCAATTATGATGCGGTTAGGAACATATGCTCCCATTGAAGTCCAACCAAATCGTATCTGGAAGCATCCGGATGCATCGTATTCCGTCGGTCGGACTCTCCCGATCCGAGTGGGTCGGAAACCATTTCCAAACCGATTCGGTCAGGAAGCTTTCCAACCCGCATCAGAATCATGCCCTTAGTCTCTATTTTTTCGTCTTTGATGTACACCTCTACGTCCCAAAAATACACATTAGTGCTACTGATATTGGCAGTGAACTGAAGATTAACACTGTTTTGATTAATCTTATTTACAAAATCATGGGCTGACTGCTCACTACTGTGCCATATGACAAATAAATTGTCAATATAACGTAGCTAAAGTTTTGCATGACTATCTACAATTGCTTTGTGTTCTCTGTTTAAAATCAGTTCCTCCCACCAACCCATAGTGAGGCAGGAGTAGCTAGGGGAAAAACAGGCCCCCATAGCTACTCCTCTAGTCTGCTGAAAAACCTGACTGGAGAACAGAAAATAATTATTGTAAAGACAATATGTTAACATTGTTATAAGCATTCTGTTATGATGACACAGATGTAGTGGTCTTGTGCTTAAATAGTGTTCTATGGCTCTAATTCCATCTTTGTGGTTAATACATGTGTACAAAGGAGGTTACATCAAGACACATTAAGAGATAACCGGAGTCCCATTCAAATGACTTCAATATTCTCAAGAAGTCTCCAGAATCTTGTACAAAGGAAGGCAATTTTAACGTATTCCTGTAAGAAAAAGTCTATATATTTCGAGGTGTTTTCTAACAGACCTCCTCTTGCTGAAATTATTGGTCTGCCAGGGGGTGTTAGCATGTTTTTATGCAGTTTAGGGATCAAATATAAAACTGGCATTATAGGATGATCATTTTTCAGGAATTTTAGTTCTTGCATGCTTAACAACCCCGCACTGCGCCATACATTTAATTTAGAATAAAATTCATTCCATAACATTCTAACCGTCTGCATGTTACATTTTTTATAACAGTTAATGTCATCCAATTGCAGTGTTGCTTCCTTCATATATTCATGGCGAGACCAAATAACAATGTTCCCTCCTTTGTCTGAATTACGGACAATGATTTGTTCATTTTTTTGCAATTTTGCCATCAATTTGTTGTAACTCATTCTGCTGATATCTGTATTTCTTTTGTGACCTTGCTGTTTTATATTTTAGGCTTTTGATTTCGCAGCTCAGGAGTTCTCCAAAGATGTCCAGGGAGTCTCTTGCTGTCATTGGTTGAAAAGTAGATTTCGGTTTGAAATTGGTTCAACTGTTCCATATGTATTACCACTCGGACTACCCACAACAGTACCACTGATTGCACTTTCTTCTGCTAGTGATTGTAAATTTGCTAACAGGTCTGCATCTGCTACCGTCAACGCGCGGTCCGGTTCTACATTAGTCACTTCGAGTTGTGTAGATATTCTTTTATTGCATCATTGGTCAAAAAATATTTTTTAAGTTTAAGCTTACGAATGAATTGGTAAACATCAACTCTTGTTCATGTGAAATCGAAGTTGCTTTCGGGACAATATGAAAGTCCCAGTTACAGCAATTGTACCTCAGCTTTTGTTAAGTTCATGGGTGTTAGGTTTACCACAGTGTTCGCTTTACCTTTTACTTCCGTTGCACTCTCTTTTGTATTGTGGTTTCTTGTACGTGGTTCCTCCGCTTGCATTTGCGCTCTCTCTTGCTTGGCATTTCGTTTTTGTTTTGTTGTGATGCCTGCTTGCGTGGTCGTAAAGTTTGTTTTCTGTCTTGTGGAAGACAGTTGACCTCTTCTGCTAGGGAGAATTTGCGAAACCCCAACCACGATGACATTGCTGATTGATCAGTTTCAACTTCGCTGTCAACCGCGGAACTTAAATCGGAGGCCGAAGTTGATAATATTGTTGCCTCCCTTCCACTGGGCTGAGCATTGTCAGTTTGAACAGTTTGTTTGGTAATTTTCAATGCCTCATATCTTTTAGCGAATGTGAAAACCTGATCCTGCTCATAGTCTTGTTTATCGCGCTGGAATTTGTAAGTCTTCCGTTTTTTGATGATTTCTTCTTCTTTAGCCAATCTAACCATCATTTCATCTCGATATTTGGTGACAGTGGGAGTGACTCTACTTTCATAATTTCGCAATTCAATTCATCGATCTGCTCCTGTAGTTTAATTAGGTCACTCTCAGCGTACTTGACAAGTATTTCAACAAGTCGTCGAGAAGATTCAAGGTTGCAGTCTGCCCAGTCACGTAACATCAATGGATCTGGATTTTCGTAACTGGGGGCGATCATAATGCGCAATCCTCTGGGAATACGACCAACCTCCAAATACCGGCCCAATTACTTATGTTCCCACCACTTGGCCTGTTCCATACGCATTAATTTTTCCATTTTTTTTTAACATGTCTCTGATATTTGTTTTGCCCCCTTGGGAAGGGCCCCTTGATCCCAATCAATCAATCAATCATGTCACTTATAAAGCGCACTACATACCCGCGAGGGTCTCAAGGCGCTGGGGGAAGAGGGGGGTGGTGCTGCTACTGATCGAAGAGCCAGGTCTTGAGGAGTCTTCTGAAGGCCAGTAGGTCTTGGGTCTGTCGGAGGTTGGTGGGGAGGGTGTTCCAGGTCTTGGCGGCGAGGTGGGAGAAGGATCTGCCGCCGGCGGTCGTTTTCCGGATGCGGGGGACTGTGGCGAGGGCGAGGCTGGTCGAGCGGAGCTGGCGGGTGGGGGTGTAGAAGCTGAGTCGTCTGTTGAGGTAGGCTGGTCCGGAGTTGTGGAGTGCTTTGTGTGCGTGGGTGAGGAGCTTGAAGGTTATCCTCTTGTTGACAGGGAGCCAGTGCAGGTCTCTCAGGTGGGGTGTCATGTGGCTGCGTCGGGGGATGTCGAGGATAAGACGTGCAGAGGCGTTCTGGATGCGTTGCAGCCGTCTCAGGAGCTTAGCCGTCGTTCCTGCGTAGAGGGCATTTCCGTAGTCCAGCCTGCTGGTGACGAGGGCCTGGGTGACTGTTTTTCTTGTTTCGGTGGGGATCCACTTGAAGATCCTGCGGAGCATTCGGAGGATGTTGAAGCAGGATGAGGAAACGGCGTTGACCTGCTTAGTCATGGAGAGGGTGGGGTCGAGGATGACCCCTAGGTTGCGTACGTGGTCGGTGGGTGGCGGGGCTGTTCCCAGTGATGTTGGCCACCAGGAGTCGTCCCAGGCTGAAGGGTTGGAACCAAGGATGAGGACCTCCGTCTTGTCCGAGTTCAGCTTCAGGCGGCTGGTCCTCATCCATTGGTTGCGATAAATTGGGGGCATCATCAAACATTAATTCAGCCGCTGCTTCAAGGCTTCGTAGCACATCAGCGGTCATGGTGGTCGAGCTAAATATTGTTGATTAATTGAGTTAACACTGAGCAGCACGGTGCAATCCCTACGCTCGTGTTAACGCACACCTCCAAAACCGGATACTTCTCCCAAGCTTCCTACCTTGTTCCTTGGTATTCGATCCTCGGGTCCTCCGACACGATTTTCGATTACCACTCTGGAGGTAGTAGCCGTTTCAGGATATCCGGGGGCTGGCGACTTTCTCATCCGAGACTGCTGCAAAAATCCGTGGAACACCAGACGTAGCTTCCTGTCGCTTCTGCCCAGAAGTAAGGAGGGGGTTTGTTACTGCTGAGGAAGCCTTCTCGGCACGAATATAGCAGATGCCTTTCTTCGTAACTTCCTTTCTCACGGAAAAGGACGGGACACAAACCCAACTTTGTGCGTGAAGTAATTTATTTGCTCACAACCCCACAATCGCCCTGACGCGTTTCGGCCTAAGACGGACTTGATCACATGATGCGATACTGAAGCCAAGATGCCATATTTAAAGTGCCAGTGCAGTACACGTGATAACCAATGCATAGACATGGAAAAATGTGCATATTCGTCTGTCAATACGCAACTATTTGTGGAACAATCGCATTAAAATTTTGCAAATACTGCCATAAATGCATGTTAAAATACATAAAACACATTTTCATGTAAAATACTTAAAAATTTCATATATGAATATTCACATTGCATCGCAGAATTAATAGCAATATTTAAAATCATATTGTTGTAAAATACATATGTTTAGAAAAAGATTTGGGTAACTACAATTACTAAAAATGTCGGTATAATACATTATGAATAATGAAGCTTAGACCCAATCTATTATGGCAGACGCGTATATTTGACCCTAACGGTGTAATACCGAATGTGGATCCACTCATTATAAGACAATTTTCCATGTCAATCTATTATGTTTATTAAAATGCTAAAGTGAAATAAGTTCTATCTAAGTTCAGATCCCTATTCTTAACTATGAATAAAACAACTATACTAAACATATAAACAGAAGTTTTGTTTGGCAACTTTAAATTTCCTTAAAAACTCTGGTTGTAAAAAACTAATAAAAAAAGTTAAAATTTACTTGTAGCAGCGTGATGAATAATATACATATTATGTCTGTCAACATAGAGAGCATGATGTTTTTATAATGTTTTTAAGGTTGTTTTTGTTGTATTTTAGTTTTAATTTTATATTTTAATAGGAAAAATTGCCTGATTTCTTATACATGTTCTCCCAACTTAGGATACTATGGTTGTCATAGCCAAGTTACTTATAACCATGTGTAGAAATCTTCGCTTGAATTGTGGCCATTGGGAGTCTTAATATCTAGTTCCACAATATATTGCGTTTCTAGACGTCTCAATTTAGCCTCTCTGTTGCCCCCACGTCTAGTTGTTGGGAAAGAATCAATCAGGAAATACGTGAGGTGTTTCAGGTCGCTATTGTGTTTGTCATAGAAGTGGCGGGCTATTGGGTATGTGGAGTCATTGTTGGTGATAGCTCTCATGTGTTGCAGTATCCGCTTGTGTGCCTGTAACTTAGAACTGCCCACATACTGCAACTCACAAGAGCAACTCAACACATAGACAACAAACTCTGTGCGACAAGTTAAGAATTTGGTAATCTTAACATCTTCCTCAGAAAACGGTGTTCTATATGAGGTTTTGTTTAATGCAAATTTGCATGCCCGACAATTATTGCATTTAACAAATACCTTGCGGGCAACTAACCAATTTGCAGATGTTAGAAGTTCCGGACTGCTCTTAACCAATGAATCCCGCATTGATTTAGATTTCCTAAAAGTGATGCAGGGATGTTTTGGTAACACTCTGCCCAACACAGGATCACTTTTGACGACAGGCCAATTTTTGTTGACAATCTTGCGTAAGGAGTTGTGCTGACGTCTATAAGTAAGAATAAGCCTGGTTTCAGACTCTTTAGCGTCAGTTGTACTGTGTTCTCTCAAATAGTTGTTTAATAGATTGTTTCTGTCACAACCATTGGCTTTTTTTATGGCTATGTCAATCGTCTTTTCATTATAGCCACGTTCAAGGAACCTGATTTTACTTGCTAGTTGAGCTTGTGCAAGATCACGTGGATTGCTACATGCACGAAAAATCCTTAGCATCTCTCCATAGGGAATACTTTGGATTAGATGCCGAGGATGCTGACTTGTCGTGTGCAATAAGCTTTTGCCAGCAGTTGGTTTACGGTACAACCTAGGGCCTGATTTTGATGCGGTTAGGAAGGCCTCCTAATGGCATTTGCTCCTTCCAAATCGGATCGGGAACGTGTCTTCCCGACCCAGGGCCCAATTATGATGCGGTTAGGAACATATGCTCCCATTGAAGTCAATGGGAGTCCAACCAAATCGTATCTGGAAGCATCCGGATGCATCGTACTCCGTCGGTCGGACTCTCCCGATCCGAGTGGGTCGGAAACCATTTCCAACCCGCATCAGAATCAGGCCCTTAGTCTCTATTTTTTCGTCTTTGATGTACACCTCTACGTCCCAAAAATACACATTAGTGCTACTGATATTGGCAGTGAACTGAAGATTAACACTGTTTTGATTAATCTTATTTACAAAATCATGGGCTGACTGCTCACTACTGTGCCATATGACAAATAAATTGTCAATATAACGTAGCCAAAGTTTTGCATGACTATCTACAATTGCTTTGTGTTCTCTGTTTAAAATCAGTTCCTCCCACCAACCCATAAGGAGGCAGGAGTAGCTAGGGGAAAAACAGGCCACCATAGCTACTCCTCTAGTCTGCTGAAAAACCTGACTGGAGAACAGAAAATAATTATTGTAAAGACAATATGTTAACATTGTTATAAGCATTCTGTTATGATGACACAGATGTAGTGGTCTTGTGCTTAAATAGTGTTCTATGGCTCTAATTCCATCTTTGTGGTTAATACATGTGTACAAAGAGGTTACATCAAGACAGATTAAGAGATAACCGGAGTCCCATTCAAATGACTTCAATATTCTCAAGAAGTCTCCAGAATCTTGTACAAAGGAAGGCAATTTTTAACGTATTCCTGTAAGAAAAAGTCTATATATTTCGAGGTGTTTTCTAACAGACCTCCTCTTGCTGAAATTATTGGTCTGCCAGGGGTGTTAGCATGTTTTTATGCAGTTTAGGGATCAAATATAAAACTGGCATTATAGGATGATCATTTTCAGGAATTTTAGTTCTTGCATGCTTAACAACCCCGCACTGCGCCATACATTTAATTTAGAATAAAATTCATTCCATAACATTCTAACCGTCTGCATGTTACATTTTTTATAACAGTTAATGTCATCCAATTGCAGTGTTGCTTCCTTCATATATTCATGGCGAGACCAAATAACAATGTTCCCTCCTTTGTCTGAATTACAGACAATGATTTGTTCATTTTTTTGCAATTTTGCCATCAATTTGTTGTACTCATTCTGCTGATATCTGTATTTCTTTTGTGACCTTGCTGTTTTATATTTTAGGCTTTTGATTTCCGCAGTCAGGAGTTCTCCAAAGATGTCCACGGAGTCTCTTGCTGTCATTGGTTGAAAAGTAGATTTCGGTTTGAAATTGGTTCGAACTGTTCCATATGTATTACCACTCGGACTACCCACAACAGTACCACTGATTGCACTTTCTTCTGCTAGTGATTGTAAATTTGCTAACAGGTCTGCATCTGCTACCGTCAACGCACTGTCCGGTTCTACATTAGTCACTTCGAGTTGTGTAGATATTCTTTTATTGCATCATTGGTCAAAAAATATTTTTTAAGTTTAAGCTTACGAATGAATTGGTAAACATCAACTCTTGTTCATGTGAAATCGAAGTTGCTTTCGGGACAATATGAAAGTCCCAGTTACAGCAATTGTACCTCAGCTTTTGTTAAGTTCATGGGTGTTAGGTTTACCACAGTGTTCGTTTTACCTTTTACTTCCGTTGCACTCTCTTTTTGTATTGTGGTTTCTTGTACGTGGTTCCTCCGCTTGCATTTGCGCCTCTCTCTTCGCTTGGCATTTCGTTTTTGTTTTGTTGTGATGCCTGCTTGCGTGGTCGTAAAGTTTGTTTTCTGTCTTGTGGAAGACAGTTGAACTCTTCTGCTAGGGAGAATTTGCGAAACCCCAACAGCGATGACATTGCTGATTGATCAGTTTCAACTTCGCTGTCAACCGCGGAACTTAAATCGGAGGCCGAAGTTGATAATATTGTTGCCTCCCTTCCACTGGGCTGAGCATTGTCACGTTGAACAGTTTGTTTGGTAATTTTCAATGCCTCATATCTTTTAGCGAATGTGAAAACCTGACCCTGCTCATAGTCTTATTTATCGCGCTGGAATTTGTAAGTCTTCCGTTTTTTGATGATTTCTTCTTCTTTAGCCAATCTAACCATCATTTCATCTCGATATTTGGTGACAGTGGGAGTGACCTCTACTTTCATAATTTCGCAATTCAATTCATCGATCTGCTCCTGTAGTTTAATTAGGTCACTCTCAGCGTACTTCTGACAAGTATTTCAACAAGTCGTCGAGAAGATTCAAGGTTGCAGTCTGCCCAGTCACGTAACATCAATGGATCTGGATTTTCGTAACTGGGGCGATCATAATGCGCAATCCTCTGGGAATACGACCAACCTCCAAATACCGGCCCAATTACTTATGTTCCCACCACTTGGCATGTTCCATACGCATTAATTTTTCCATTTTTTTTAACATGTCTCTGATATTTGTTTTGCCCCCTTGGGAAGGGCCCCTTGATCCCACTATTGGTTATGATAAATTGGGGGTATCATCAAACATTAATTCAGCCGCTGCTTCACGGCTTCGTAGCGCATCAGCGGTCATGGTGGTCGAGCTAAATATTGTTGATTAATTGAGTTAACACTGAGCAGCACGGTGCAATCCCTACGCTCGTGTTAACACACACCTCCAAAACCGGATACTTCTCCCAAGCTTCCTACCTTGCTCCTTGGTATTCGATCCTCGGGTCCTCCGACACGATTTTCGTTACCACTCTGGAGGTAGTAGCCGTTTCAGGATATCCGGGGGCTGGCGACTTTCTCATCCGAGACTGCTGCAAAAATCCGGCGTGGAACACCAGACGTAGCTTCCTGTCGCTTCTGCCCAGAAGTAAGGAGGGGTTTTGTTACTGCCGAGGAAGCCTTCTCGGCACGAATATAGCAGATGCCTTTCTTCGTAACTTCCTTTCTCACGGAAAAGGACGGGACACAAACCTAACTTTGTGCGTGAAGTAATTTATTTGCTCACAACCCCACAATCGCCCTGACGCGTTTCGGCCTAAGACGGCCTTGATCACATGACGCGATACTGAAGCCAAGATGCCATATTTAAAGTGCCAGTGCAGTACACGTGATAACCAATGCATAGACATGGAAAAAATGTGCATATTCGTCTGTCAATACGCAACTATTTGTGGAACAATCGCATTAAAATTTTGCAAATACTGCCATAAAATGCATGTTAAAATACATAAAACACATTTTCATGTAAAATACTTAAAAATGTCATATATGAATATTCACATTGCATCGCAGAATTAATAGCAATATTTAAAATCATATTGTTGTAAAATACATATGTTTAGAAAAAGATTTGGGTAACTACAATTACTAAAAATGTCGGTATAATACATTATGCATAATGAAGCTTAGACCCAATCTATTATGGCAGACGCAGTATATTTGACCCTAACGGTATAATACCGAATGTGGATCCACTCATTATAAGACAATTTTCCATGTCAATCTATTATGTTTATTAAAATGCTAAAGTGAAATAAGTGCTATCTAAGTGCAAATCCCTATTCTTAACTATGAATAAAACAACTATACTAAACATATAAACAGAAGTTTTGTTTGGCAACTTTAAATTTCCTTAAAAACTCTGTTTGTAAAAAACTAATAAAAAAAGTTAAAATTTACTTGTAGCAGCGTGATGAATAATATACATATTATGTCTGTCAATATAGAGAGCATGATGTTTTTATAATGTTTTTAATGTTGTTTTTGTTGTATTTTAGTTTTAATTTTATATTTTAATAGGAAAAAATTGCCTGATTGCTTATACATGTTCTCCCAACTTAGGACATTATATATATATATATATATGGAAAAACAACTCCGCTCGTACTCGTGATGATTTCCATGAACAGGAGCCCGGACCGCCAAATTGTGCAGTAAGTAGTTTATTAGCAGCTCTCACAAACCACAGCCATGACGCGTTTCGACCCCGTGGGGCCTTGATCAGATGACGCGCCTCACAGTTAAGGGCTAGCTTTTAAACCATTTTTTTGCCAACATATTAAAGTGACAGGTGCTTTTTGGCGTAAGGTGCATTAACATAGAAGAAATACTCTACAGAAGCGGCGAATAGAATTCTAACATTTTCACATACAGGTTTAAATCCCTATAACAGTATGACTTAGTTTTTAAGACTTTAAAAACTGTATAAATCTAAAAGCCTGCTTCTGTTTTATATATATATGCACATTTTTATATAATTTTAAAATGATAAAATAAATTAAAATTAATAGTTTATTAATTTTTAAAGTAAATATATATGAATTCTTATGTATGTGTGTTTACCTTTTTTAATTAATTTTATTTATTATATTTTTTTAAATTTATAATAAATCTACTTTATTTTTTATATTAATTTTATTATTTAACATGTTTAATATGTATTATTTTATTTTATATATATATATAAAATTCGATATTTTGTACAACTATATTTTTACATCGATATTTTTTTCGATATTTTTGTACTCACGTGTTTGAGTATAGGGAGTAGATATTTTTGCATTCTATATTTTTGCATCGATATTTTTACTTCTATATTTTTAACATCGATATTTTGTCAGTGAACCGCTCTGTTAAATCTGTATACACGCTTTCTTCTAATATTCAAGTTCTGTCTTCCAAATTTGAGGGTAACCGTCATTTGTTACTTATTAACATTTATAATGATAATTGTAATGCACATTCTACTGTGAACATTTGCAAAATGTGGTACATGATGGACATCACTTTTGAGAATATGTGTTTAAGTAATATTATTTTTGTAGGTGATTTCAATATGAACAAACTGGAAGAATATAGTTCTTCAATATAAACACCTGTGTTTTCACCCAGGAACAGTCATTTTTGCCCCTTTTTAAGGGCAGAGAAGGAGCAATTGACTATGATATAGGGCTATTCACCCACTGGAATTTAATAAACGCTTGTGCGATGTCTCTATGCTGGCCCCAGTTGTTTTTCAGCTAGAGGTGTGACTAGCACAATTAATTACATCTTTATTTCAGAGGCTAGTATTCTGTAGATTACCTTTTAGCATTGATATTGTTAATGACATTTTCACTTAAAATAAAGTTTGAGTCACAAGCACATTTGAAGATTCGTGGGGAAGGGGAGATTAAAATAGGCCTTAGTTATTGCTGAAAAGTGGTACAGTTTGTTATAGTGAAGACCTACCCAGAGATTATGGAATGTTTGCATGAATCTTTTAACCCATTAGAACTTTTGGACAGCTTTGACAGATTGACTGCTATCGTTGAAGAAGTACATAAACCTGGAGGAATTCCAGAGCCTCAACCAGATGGTTAACAAAGCATTTAGTAAAGCAAATAGAATGCTACTGTCTGTGCTGAATGTTAGTTTCATGGATCTTGATAAGGTAAAATGGCCAGAATGTCACATAAGTCTACCTTAAAAAGGCATAAGTTTTATTTTCAACATATTTTTATTGGCATTTAAGAAAAGACAATGCAATTATGCAAATGATAACAGGAGCACACCTCTGTGCACACCACAAGTGCAGAGTCATAAAAGAGACATTACAGCACTAATCAACTATCAGCATTCTGCTAGACAAATATCGACTTAGAGCAACAAATGATTGAGCACTATCATCTATGTACGGGCATCCTGTAACAGAGCTACAATCTATGTTTGTGTGCATAGTACAAGAGGTGTCAGGTTGTTATCCTCCGTATTCCGGCACATTACAACCCCGTACATCAGTGTGCTCAACTGTCCATAACATCCTGGTTCTCCGGGAGGTATGGTTGCGGATACAGACATATTTATAGTGCCAGCAGTATATTAGGACATGCATTCTGTTTCCATAGAACAAAATTAGAATTAAACCACAAAGTCACCCGGTGGGCAAATGGGGGCCAGAGGATGAGGAAATATGTGGTAGGAGAACTAACAAAGGTGTAAAGTGTTGTGCCGGGGAGTGGAGGACCGTAAGGGGGAAGACTCTAGCACGCCATCCCAGGCATCTTCCACTCCGACCCATACAGGCCGCTCGGGGTGGGGCCCGCAGCTGGAGCCTCTGTTAATCATATGTTCATCAGTGTTTTGTCTGCCTCCGTAGAGAGTCGTGTATTCCAGGCTCGGAGCACGTCCATCCAAAGCTCCGCCATTGCGCGGCACCGGAGTCCCTGAGCATCCTCCCTCATTATTGCCCTCTCTTCCGCCCTGACCATGCATCTACATCTTTTTCAGGCAGTGACTGTGGGGTTCACCCTGGACATCCACCTCAGGGCTATGCGACGTTTCGCCAGAATCCATGCTAGGTCTATGAATCTGGTGCCAGTCTTGTGTGATTTGGGTCTAGGGAACAAACCGAGTAGGCAAACCTCTGCCGTACATGGGAGAGAGCGCTCCAGAACCCCATTAAGCGCAGCAATCACAGCCTCCCAGACATCCCTCAGCCCTGGGCAGTACAAAGTCTTGTGAGCAAATCCCACATCAGGTGTCCCAAATTTCGGACAGGCCCTGGGTTCCCCCCATGCATAACCCAGAGTTGGTGGGGGGTCAAATATGTCATGTGTAGATAATTGAATTGGACGTTCTGAAAGCTAGTGTTCCTAGAGGCAAGTCTAGGGCTTTCGAAAATTCTACTCCACTCTACATCCATTAAGTCCCTGCCCAGCGGCACGGTAACCATCTCCAGTTGAGCTCTGCAGAGTCATTTCACAAGATGTTGTGCTTAGCCCAGTGCCACCAGTGCTTGCAAAACTGCATGTGTGTCTGGTTCCCCCTGACTCCCAGACCATAGAGCTCTGTAAATCCTGACCATAGCGTGGTATGTCAGGTACTGACCAGGAGGCAATCCACACTGTTCCCATATGGACGTTGAGCGGTAGAAGCTCCACCAGTTGGAAACAGTCTCCCACTGTCACCAGTCCTGCCATCGTCCAGTCGGCCAATTGAGAAATTGTAAATGGAGAGGGGGGATCTCTGTGTGGTAGGCCTACTAGGGGCAGGTCTGGGGCATAAAGAGGTGTCCTAGATGTACTCCCCACACATCTCCTCCTGCACTGCAGTGCCACTCGCAGCAGTACCCCAGGGGTCGGCGTAATCACTTTCGGGTTAAGTAGCTTCGCCAGTAGTTCCTGGTGGGCAGTCAATCCAATAAGCCCTACTAAATCGAGGTCTTTACCATCTAGCCATTGAGTCACCCACTGATGCTGGGCTGCCAAATAATTCAATTCAAAATCTGGTGTGCCCAACCCACCTGTCTCTGGAGCTCTCCGCGGGACCGACATGGAGACTCTATGCTGCCCTCCATCCCAGAACAGGTCCCAGAGCAAAGAATCCAGGTCTTTAAACCAGGAGTGGGGCGAAAAGACTGGGAGATTCACAAAGTAATATAAAAGTCTGGGGAGCCTGATAATTTTGGAGAGAGAGAGAGATACAAGCCATCACCGAAAGCTTCAAGGAGCGCCAAAATTGTATGCTAGTTTTGAGGGATCGAACCACTGGACCAAGGTTGTCATCCCTAAGATCGTCTAGGTTCTGGAATACTTGTATACCTAAATAGCTGGAAGACTGGGGTGACCACTCCACACCCGCTGGCACGCTGAGCAGTCGAGTCATGCCAGGCCTCATGGGGAACAGGTGGGTCTTGGCCCTGTTAACTTGTAAGCCCGAGAGCGAAGAAAACTCCTCCAACAACTCAATAGCTTTTGCTACGCTTGCATGATCGTCTCTCAGATAAAGCAACAAGTCATCAGCATATAGTGATATAACATGCTCTCTCCCCCCCCATGGCCAGTCCATGCACCGCTCTCCGTTGCCGGAAGTGCACCACTATGGACACCATATGCTGCTGAGACCACCCCCCCAGTCTTAACCCTTGCGGTCGGACTTGTATATAACAGGCACACCCAGTGAGCCCAGCCCTCTCCCAATCCCATCTACTTCATGACAGTGTGCTTAAAGTCCCATCATAAGGAACCTAATGGCTTCTCCAAATCAATGGACATAATCAAGGCATCCAGAAATCGGGAGGTGTCTGGGTGGTGGAGAATGTGGAGAAGGTGGAGCAGCCTACAAAATACCTGTGGAGCCTACAAAGGTTCCCCGAGGTAGATCTAGTGGGTATGAAGCTGTTCTTGTCCTCATTGATGCGTTCCTTCATATGGGGAAGTAGTCTTGTCACCAGTATTTTACTAATAATTTAAAAATCTACATTCAACATAGACAGGGGACGATAACCTGACAGACCCACAACAGCAGATTCAGATTTAGGAAGGGGGACCACCATTGCTTCTCTGGACGACGTTGATAAGAAGCCCAACGCCAGAGACTCAGCAAAAACGGTTTCTGGTTCGGGGATCAGAATTGGGGCAAATGCAGAATAAAATTTTGCCGGCAGGTGTTTTCCCCCTAGCCATCTCTTTGATGGCTTGTCGAATCTCCAGCATCGTTACAGGCCCTCCAATGTCCCAACGAAGTGCCGGGTCTAAAATACGTAACAGCAGAGATGTAAGGAAATCGTTCATTGTCGCTGACAAAGTATATTCCAGCTGGTTGTAGAGAGTTTCGTAATAAATATGAAAATCCACATTACTAGCCCTTGGGGCATACAGCGGTATCCCCTCACTGCTGAGGATCTGCGTTATAAGTGAGCCTCTAGATTCCGGATGCACCTACCAGGCCAGGAGCCTGCCCAAACGTCCCCCTTCCTCATTTACCCGCTCTTGGTATTCTCGTACGTCAATGCAACAGAGTCGCTCTAAGACAGCATTATACTTGTCCTTCACTTCTAGGTGATCCACCTGTGCATCTGTGCCCAAACTATTGATCCAGCGCCAATAAGGGCGCTGGATCAATTATTTTCTCAAACCCCTGCTCCATCACTATTACCTAGGTCGTGTAGACGCTGTTCCAGGACCGTGAGTTCCCTATTCAGTTCTCTCTTCATCCTCACCATCTGTCCCCTTGCACTGGCCTCTCACCACTACTTTAAAAGCATCCCATTCGATGGGGGGGTCCCTGGCAGTACCCTGGTTAATCCGGAAATAGTCTGAAACCACTGTCTGGAGGGTGTCTCTAAAGCATGCGGCCTCTAAGAGTGTCGGATGGAGGCACCATAGTGGGACCACCGGGGGCTCGGCAGTCAGAAAAGGGGCAGCAGAGGGTTGTGATCAGACAATGTGCGCCCCAGGTATTCAGTGTGGGTGACCCAGGGGAATACTCTGGCCGAACACATAAACATGTCAAGGCGTGTGTGTATATCATAAAGATGTGAATAATAAGAGTAGTCATGGTCTTTAACATGTTGTATTCTCCAAATGTTCATAATATCCCAATGGGAAGCCCATTCACAGAAGCCCTTCAATGTCTTTTCCACCACTGTCCCATGCAGGGGGTGTGTGGATCTGTCCAGATTGACATCCGCCACAAGATTAAAATCGCCTCCTAGAAGCAAATCATCTGTCACAAGGGAAGACAATAGCACTGATAGAGCCCAGAGAAATGATAATTGATTGTGTTTATGAGCGTATACACTACCCAAAGTGACCTCCCTCCCCAATAGCTTGCCCTTAACCAGGCCCAAATGGCCCTCCGGGTCAATAATGGAAAGGATAACCTCAAAGGGCGTCCCCGATCTTAACCACAGCAGAGCACCCCAGGAATAGGCGTAGTAAGAGGTAGCGAATATATTGGCCCGCCACCTACGGCACAGACAGCATGCCTCCTCTTTAGTGAGGTGGGTCTCCTGTAGCATGACCACTTGTGTTCCCCGGCGGCACACATAGCGGTGTATACTATGCTGTTTGGATGCCGAGCCCATGCCCTGCACTTTCAAGGTCAATAATGTTATGGCTGGGATGAATTTGCCATGGTGAAAGGCCAGTACCCTTCTCCTACATTCCAACTTTGAGTCCCTCCCCACACCCCCACGGCCTCCCCAGAACCATCCAAGACCCCCCGGGCTACTTAAACAAAATTCCCCAACCATAAACTCCCACACCCAAGGGCAGTCCAGCAACTGCTGGCCATCTAAACCTGTAAAGGAAAAAAACATCATTAAGGGAGAGCCCCCTACTGAGTTTCATTAGGGGCAAACCAAGGGGGAGCTGGCAAACCAACTCAAGCAGAAAATCCAAATACGTGCGAGCTCATCCATATGAGGAGTCTGAGTCTGAGTCTGTAGCAGCATCGTAAGGAGAGCCAGGGAAGGTCCTTGTTAGACAATGTCATCAGCAGATTGCGGGGTAATGACAGGCAAGTTCCTGCCTCCCAAAGCCAAACTGCTAGAGTCAGAACTCATGGAACGGTGCTCCACCGACTTCTGCGAGATTGCTATAGCGGCAACGGCCTGTAGTGCAGCTTTCCATTCCTCCTCCGTCTGTGATGTGGAGGGCCCCCGCAAAGCGTGGCCCCCGGTGAACAGTAGATTCTGTGACTTATGCCTGGCATTCACAGGTTCTCCCAATGCCCCGCAGGAGGCACCCCTGTTTTGTATTATTCCATCCATGCCCACACTGCAGCCAGGGTGTCGCAGAAATATGTTTTGCCATCAAGCATTATGCGGAGCTGGACTGGGAACATCGAAGAGTATTGTATGCCCTCTGTAGGGAGAGCCTTCTTGGCCTCCCCAAAAGAAGCCCGGTGTTGCTGCACTTTTGCCTAGAAGTCTGGGAAAATTAGCACTTTGCTGTTATTGAGTTCATATGGGCCATTGGTACGGGGCCTCTGTAAAATAATATTCTGGTCCCTGTAATGTAGCAATTTGGCTATTACGGATCTGGGCGGTCTCCCCGGCGCCAGAGGGTGTGCCGGCACTCGGTGAGCTCTCTCCAAAGCGAAGAATTTGGTAAGGTGGTCCACCGCCACCGTTGAGGAGAGCCAGTTCTCGAGGAAAGCCACCATGTCTGTCTGTTTGACTCCCTCAGGAAGGCCAAACAGGCGGATGTTATTGCGGCGATTCCGCCGTTCCGCATCCTCTGCCCTTCTCTCCAAAGTAAGAACCCTAGCTGCGAGGTACTCAACCTTGTGAGCTGTTGTTTTCTGTTCTGGGAGGAGGTCCTCCAGCGTCTGCTCAGTCACCTTGACTGATAACTTATGGTGCTCTGCCCTCAGTAGACCCAACCCCATGGACACAACCCCAATGTCCTGCTGGAGCGTGGTTTTGGTGTCCGCAATAGCAGCCAATACCCTGTCAAGATGGGCGCGGATCGATGCACCGTCCTCCCCGCAGTTTCTCTGCTCCCAGGTGGAGGCAGAGGGGCCTCCCCTGTCTGCAAGGCATCCTGCTTGGGCCTGGTCTTACTCATCTTAGTGCCAAGGGGAGCCAATAGAACAGGCATTGGCGGTGAACAACTGTCACAGAATTTCCAAATGGAATGCCGCCACAGCCGGGGGGGGATCAAGTCCAGATGTTAGGGCCCCTGTCAGCAACAGCCGCCGGTCTCCGGTTGATCACCATAACCAAATGGCCCAGATCTATCTCCTCCAGGCCTCGTCCCTCTCCACCGCGGGGATCCACCCCGTAGCAGTGTCAGGTGACCTGTGCTCCAGACAGGCATTCAAGCCACCAACCTCCATCAGGGAAGGAGGCCCCCAAAATCCACTAGACACCAGTAGATCACGGGGGGCTGTCTCCACCCCCACAGCACTCTGAAAATAGGAAGGGAAGCCACCCAGAGTGTCCAGGGCAGGGCCGCGACTGCTGACCCCTGACTCAGCAGGTCCAGAAGGCGCCAATTATGCACGGGGGCCACACAGCATCACACCACTGTCTCACCTTCAAGGTTGCACAGTCCCCGGCAGGCTGCGCAAGAACAGTCGATCCGCACCCCTCTGGGCACATCAGACAGTCAACGCTGTCCCCGCGGCCGACTGGGCAGGTCCTGCAAGAAATGGAACTCACTGCGCCTCTCCTCCGTGCTGGAAGAACTGCCAGTGCCTCGCAGGAGAACGAAGATTCACAGCCCCCTGCTCGGCCGTGGCCATGTCTCTTTGCAAGCCAGGGGCCTCCTGCGACATCTGCCGCCCCCGGCACCACAGATCGGCAGCAGGTGATTAAGGGGTCCCGATTTTCTCGCCCCCACAGCAGCAAGGGGCCACCAGAGATCAGGGTCATGGATGGTGCAGGATTTTAGATGGGCCGGCGCAGAGCCTCAGAGCTTTGCGTCCGCCATCTTCAGCTTGTTGGCCACGCCCCTAAAAAGGCATAAGTTTGAGTTTCAAGCCAGAGCCTGAGAACGTTAGAAGACAGTCTCGAAGTCAGGTGACCTGGGCAAAATGTGGCGCATCATTAACAGTTATCTTAATGCAGATGATGAGGGGCTAAAGCATCTGAAATCCATCATTCTTCCAGATTTGTGGCTAAAACATTTTAAGCTGATTTATAATGCTACATCATTAGATTTCGCTACCGAACTCTTGTAGGTACTCACTTTGTTCTTTACGATGGAGGAAGTTAAGATAGTATTAGCAAGTACCTGTTCAAAAAAGCACATGGTACAGATGGGTTACCAATCGATTTGTTTAAAACTACCATGAACATTTGGGGCGCAGTGTTAATGAATGTTAATAATGCCAGTTGTGTGTCCCTGTTCCAAGGTCATGGTGATCAGTCATTATAATTTCTATTTATAAGAAAGGTAACTCTTTGGATCCAAAGTGCTATAGGCTGTTCTCTCTTCTTAACTCGACTGTTAAAATAGTGGGGAGAATTTTATTGGCTAGAATCCAAAAATGGGCCACAGAAAAAAATATGCAAACTGAAGTGCAATGTGGTTTTAAACAGGGGCTGAGTACAGTTTAAAAATGCTTACTTGTACATTTAATTATTGGCAAATATGTATATGATAGAAGGGAATAATTCCATCTTGCCTTTACAGATTTAACCTCAGTGTTTGATAGGGTAAATAGATCTAGGTTATGGGTGATATTAGAAGGTATGGGGTGGATTATGCCTTAGAGGACGTCCTAAAACATGGTGATCTGTCACCTGGTTAATATATGGCAAGAATGAAGAGCTCTCAAGTTTGAGATCTGAGGCCCCCTGATTACGATGCATGCCCATTCCAGTATTACTTTTTGCCGGTAACCTTGTCTTACTCCCACGTACTGCCAATCGTTTAAAGCAGTTGATTTCTTCTTATGTTTCTTTCATAGATAACTTAGATGTATCAATAAATGTTTCTAAGTCAATCAATCAATTCACTTTATTCAATCTAATTGAAACATAGATCATAAAAGTACGGACAGCATTAGAATTCAGTTTCATAAAGTGTCAGTGCATAATACGGGGAAAATAACTTTGTTACAGAGACTACAAGGAGAAAACATTATGCATAAAAATAGAGGGTTGAATAACAATATTAAAAGAAGTCAGAGAATGACGCAAAATTAATAACATGAATGCTAAAACCTCACTCAAGGGTCCGCTAAGCACTTGGTGTAATATAACAATATGGCTATCATTCTTTAATAATTAGATTAATTCTATAAAAGAATTTCATAATAATGTACCTGGGCAGGATAAAAGTATAATCGTTATTGTCTGTTGTGTTCTAAATACACTCTAAAAATGATTAGAAAAACATACAGACCATAAAAAACCTTAAAATTGTCATCAGCATGACAAACTTAAAAACCGATTAAACCTTTCTACTGATGGAATCTCTTAGTCATTATTGACAAACATAAATAAGACGCTAAGCAGTAGCACACAAGATGATCAGACAACATTTGTAAAAAATAAAGAGCTGGATGACACTGCCTGAATTTGTGTTTCTGCATGAGGGGAAGGATAAATATTTTGCGGTGCACCACATAAAATTTACAAAAGAAGATAATGTGCAAATTTGTTTGAGGAGATGCAATGCATGCACGAAGAAAGTTCCCATGGGGTGGCCCAGCATGCAAGGTATAAGGTTTAGTCAAAATCGTACTAGTACATATCGATGATGCGGGTTAGTTACAAACAATAGATAAGAATTTACATCATGGGGAGTAGAGCTTGCCTTCAGATATGTTATCACCATGGATTTGTTATAGTTATTTTCATATCACTATCCATTTTAGTTAAGAACAAACTTTTAATTATGTCTTTAGGGATTGTCAAGCAAATAACTGGGTTCGTAAACAAAGACTGCAAACCCAAGGAAGTCAGTGGGGCATATTAGCAAGAACCTGCGAAAATTATCGCAAAGCTTGCTTAGCGCGCATTTTTCTATCGCCGGCTATCGCTGGATATTACCGTGGAGATAACATGCTATTAGCAAGGTTTATCTCCAATGCGATAAAATATCCAGCGATAGCGGCGAAACCCAGCAATAACACGAGAAATCCAGCGATAGAATCCCCGCGCTAATGCTGGGGACTTAACCTTACAATCCACCTCCCATTGACTAATAGTGTTAAGTCATGTTTTTACCAGTACTAAAAAACCAGCGCTAATCGCGGTTAGCGCGCGTTTTTATCGCTCGCGGTTATTGCTAATAGGCGATAGCGATGTTAGCGACTGCTTTCAGTCGCTGTTAGGTTGGGAACGCCTCCTTTGCATGTCATTAGCGATAAATATCGCTGACATGCAAAGCGGCACCCAAACCAGTCGCTATCGCTTAAAGCTGTCGCTAACACCTGTTAGCGACAGCTTGCTGATAGGGCGATTGAAATATCGCCGCTTTATCGGCAAAAAGTGCCGCTAAAGCGGCGATAGAGCCCTTGATAATATGCCCCAGTGTGTTTTAACATACTGGATCCAGGTAACTTTATGTGCGTGGTCAAGGGTTAAGCAGTCCCTAATAATGTTTTGTGTCAAATTAACAGTTTCCCTTCTCCAAGGTGAATGCCATAATAAAATCGGGGCAAGACGAGCCACGACTGATATATAAGGGACGTTCAGCTCAGTGGGTGTTAAAGTTTGAGCAGCTTCTGGGGAGGGCACATTTTTTTTTCATGAAGATGTTTTCGATACTTTGAAGGGCATCTACAATTGCCACACCCCACACCCCTCCCCCATCTGTGGCTACAGAGATGGCTTTTGCTGTATAGATCTTTTTGATTGCCTCCAACGGCTTAGACAATAGTTTTTTAATGAAGGAAAATATGGCCATAATACTTTTTTCCAGCAGGAGACATCTATTAGCTACCATATTTGACCACATGGTCGTTCTATCGAACAGGAGTCCCAGATAGGAGAAGGTTTCTGTGATTTCAACTTCGCTTCCCGCTATGTGAAAGGATGGCGATTTTTTAAGCCATTTCCCTGACACCAAGATGAAAGTTTTTGATTCATTGGGTTGGAGATCTAACGTTGTCATAAATGTGACATACTCCTCTATGAGTTTTTGCAGTGCCACAGCAGTCCTGGCTATTAGCACTGCATCATCTGCATAGAGTAGAATAGGGATACAGACTTGATTCACCATAGGGACATCTGATGTAGAATCTAAGAGGGCTGCTTTATGTGATTTATGTAAATGGAAAATACAAAGGGAGCGAGGACGCGCCCCTCTCCTACTCCCCTGTTAATAGGAAACTGCCTTGTGCATTCCCCGTGGCTTGTGGGGAACCCCAAATATTTTGAGGAAGTGTTCCACCCAGGTATCTTCGTGCACATGGACTTATAGATTGGGGTCTGTATCCTGTTTCAAAAAGAGAGCATTGATTACAACGCAGAACTCCCTTGCATTTTTTGAGGATGCTGCATGTTGGAGGTTTTCCCATGCCTCCTCCTTCAAGGATCTTAGACTAGCCTTCTTGGTTTCTTTGTAAAGATGTTCCACACACCTGCCATAAATCCTTGTCTCTCGGATGTCTTCTAATGGCCATCTGGAGATTATTTAATGCCTTAGTGCATCCTGCATCGAACCAACGAGGTTCAGAGGAGTTAAAGGGTGTGACACTGGACGTATTAGGTTACTTCTCACTTTGCTCAATATTGTCTCAAAGGCTAGCACTACTCTGGTGGGATCTATAAACGGGTCAAGGCAGGCCATCATCTCATTCTGGCTGTTAGCTACGATCAGAGGAATCAATTTGTCCTTGTTGATCTTGGCCCATTTAAGGACTATGCCATTCTTTCTCGCTAAGTGGGGTATGGGAACTCTCCTCAAAAGAGGTCTATGTCTTACTTTCCATTTTATTTGACAGGTTATTGCTGCATGGTCACTAAAAGCTGAGATGTGGATTTTAGTACTACTAAAAAGGGTTTTTGAGTGACCGGTACAACCAGGTAATCAATGGTAGAATCCTGAGAACTGGTGCCAAATATTTTCTCGAGGAGACCAGAGGTCGTATCAACTGGATTAATGGTTTCTAAATTCCTTATGGTAAGGAGTCTGTTTAACGAGTTACCATAGGCATTGGGTAAGAAGTGTGGGGCTACCTCCCCCTCCTCATCAGTTAGACCACACGTTGGTTTTATCATTCTGGCGCAACTATGCACATTCAAATCACCCATCCAAAGGATGCTGAGAGTGTTATGGTGGGCTATCAGGGTTGCTTCAATCGCCTTCTCTAGTGAGTCGACCACCCTTGACATCTCACCCTCAAAGATGTTATTATAATAGTTAATTAGTAGCATATCGCTTCCTCCGAAGCCTTCACCCAGCAAAAAGATGATAATATGGGGACTCATTTTAAAAGCCAAAAACTTTAAGACTTAAGGTGTTTCTGATCAGAGTTAAAATGCCCCCTCTCACTCTACCTGCTCTCGAAGGGATTGCTGGATTATGGAAGGAAGTTATATGCCTAACCCATTCAGGGTCATCAAGTTTCTACCTTAGCCCTGCTATATTCCAGGTTATTATTTTTATTGAGTCATTACTGGTGTCCTTTGTGGGAGGGTTCTTCAAAGGGTTAACTGCGGGACACATGAAGGCTTGTTGGGCCACCCTATCCCTCTCCTGTCAATCGCATGCTTCTAGGCCTTCCAAGACAGTACAATGATTGCTTGTGTGTGTTGGAAAGGTGTTTTGATTCTTATGTTGATGGTAAGATAAGGGAGGAGTGAAAACACTTACATGTTCTGTTCCCTTATATTTTGGCCTAAAGGTCTATTAAAAAAGCCTAGCGGTAAAGCGTGAATCTGTGTATTGGGAGAAGGATGGTTAGGAAATATATTCAAAAAGTGCCTCACTAGATGACGGTCATTGAAATTAACTATTATGCAGTCCCCTCTAAGTGTTTTGTTGGAGTTACCCACCCACGCGACTCTCCTAGCCATAATAATATGATTGGAAAGGTCGCGTCCCCTTTTGACATGCTTAGACATCCAGTGTAAGGTTTTAAACATCAATTGCTGTGTTGACTCGCTGTGTGTGTGGTTCAGTTCAGGGGTGTTTGCCAAGATGATAACATAAGGGCAGACTGCTGGGGGGAGATCTAATGTTGTATGGGTCTTCTGCCATTTACCACCCTCCCATCTTTCCACTGATGTGGCCGCCCCCACCATTCATGGCTCCCGATCTGGATAGTGTGGGGGCCTTCTGCCCTCGGGTCCCTGTGGGTGATTGTGGAACATGACCGCTGCTATGAGGATGAGAGGAAATATGGGTGGGATGGGGGCATTGGCTGAGTGTTAATGTTGATAAAAGTCTTACGGGATCCATGGACATTGGATGGAGATTAGAATTATTGGGTCCGTCACCCACACAAAGTCCCTGTGGCTGATCTGTCTCTGTGGTGGGGTTCAGGCCCGCAACATGCCCAGTAGCTGAGAAGAGTGGATAGCATTATTGTTTGGCAAATCCTGTGTAATCTTTGATACAGTATTCTCTTCCCCTTGAATTCCAACCTCTCGCATGATGAGTGAGGCTAATTTATCTTCGATCTTTCTCAGTCTGTCAAAAAGTGGTTGTAGTAGTAAGGAGAGGGCCTGTTCTACTTTTGTGCAGAGGGCCTCATTCCTGGTCAGAATACCTGGATTTTGTTTCTGCCCTTGTGTGTGTGTCTGCTCTTGCCCCCATGGTTGTGGCCTTGTTAGATCTCCCTCCCCTTCTTTTCTTTTTCACAGGTGGTTTCATAGGGGAGCTGCTCCCCCCCTCCACTAGAAACTAGAGGGTTATAGGATTGACTTGTAGCATTAAGGGATTGGGGTAAGGGATGAGTGTCACATGTAGACATTAGGGCAGTGTTCACAGGGTCCGTTGATTGAGGGGGGATCTCACCTCTCCTACGGAGAGCTGATGTTCTGTTAGTTCAATCTCTTTTGACAGGGCGTCCGCAGCTCTTGTGAGGAAAGAGTCCAAGTTGTTAATGTTCTCACCCCTTGTTCACTGGTTTTTGCCTTCCATTTACCCATTGGCTTTCAATGGCGGGTGAGGTGGCTCTAGTGCAACAAAGTAACTGGAGTTGGGGGGGGCCCAGACCAGCCTCTTCTGGGCTCCGACAGGCGTTTGATTGGCCAGTCATTGGCCCGGGCTTTGCCCGGGCACGGCCCCGTGCATGTCTCATGCCATGGGTCAGTGTCACGCTTATAAGCGCATGTGTTGTCATGAAGGATGTTGGGGATTGAAGTTTCAACCAGCAGTGGCAGTAGGTAGTCCAATGATGCCCGGTTTCTCCCCCTCTGCTGCAGTCAGGCAATGCAGGCACAGCTTCTGCGGGTCAGTGTCGTGCTTATATGCACGTGTGTTGTCGTGATGGATGTTGGGGACTGAAGTTTCCCCCAGCGGTGGCAGTTGGTAGTCCAATGATGCACAGCTTCTCCACCTCTGCTGCAGTCAGGCAATGTGGGCACTAAGTCATATGTTCAACTAAATCAAGAACCTTGTGTGTACAGAGTCAGATTTTAAGTAAGGTTGTGTCTTTCAATCATTTGGTTTATGTTTTGATATTAGTAATAATTTTAAGAAAAATGGTATGAAATCCAGTGATAGCCTGAAAACTATATATGAGACAAAATTATATTTTAGGATTAATGTATGGCACAGGTGTCTGGGGCACAGTTCCATTCAAAAACCTTCAACTGGAAGAGAAACGTTTACTTTGCCTCCTTTGTGGTTACCTCATTCTGACTCTCCCTTCAGCTGTCATATGGAAACAGGTTTGCCATACTTAGAGGAACTTATTCATCTTGCTCTACTGCTATTTTGGGTATTAGTTTGGGCAGTATGACAAAAAGATTAATTGTAGACTGCTTTAGTACATGTCATACTAAAAAGATTCGGCTGCATGGATTTATTTCTATTCCCAATGACTATTTCTGCTAAGGATAAATGTGCGATTTAACCAGATTTTCTTACATCCCAGGCCCTGCATAGTGAACAGAGTAAGCAGGGTAAGCCATTAAAGCTCATTACCTTACTTTAACTTCAATGGGTTTAAAACCCTACTTATCTTGAGTGGACAATTGATATTAGAGGACTCTTCTCATCAAATTTACATTGGGTTTCATGCACCACTCCCTTACTTTTCCTAAACCATAGCTCATGCCGAAATTACTTGATTTTTGTTTTTGTGATGACAGCACAAGCCAAAACAGTTTTTATATTTTTTTTGCAAAATGTAAAAGGGACCTCAAATAATTTATATTGAGCATTTGTTACTTGAAATGAATTTTACAAATTGCCGGTCTACTTTTATCTTTTTACAGATCCATCCTTCATTTAAGGTCTGTTTTATGGTTAATAACTTTTAAAAACTTGTATGCATATATGATCACATTTTTTAAATGTTCCTATTTTTTTGTTTTTATGTTTTAAAGTAGGTTTTATCTCTGTGTACGATGTTGTTGTTATGGTTGTATTTACATCTGATTAAAACTAAAGGAGAAGACATCTCAAATGACATTCCTGATGACCTCATCTATATCACTGCTATTTTCATTAAACAGGCTTCAGGGCTACAAATAGCATGGAGATAACCCTGTTGGCCGTGTTTGACAATATAAGAGCACTTCTGGATCAAGGCAAGGTAGTTGCCCTGATCCTATTGGACCTGTCGGCAGCATTCGACACGGTCTCCCATCAGCTCTTACTTCGCAACCTCTACGGAAAAGGAATACATGCCAAAGCACTCCAATGGCTCAATTCATTCCTCAGCAATAGGAAACAAACAGTACAACTGGCTGCTTTTTCTTCTAAACCAAAAACTCTGAGCTGTGGTGTCCCACAGGGAGCTTCTCTTAGCCCCACCCTTTTTAATGCTTATGTTTCACCACTGGCAAAAATTGGCTCTAAATGGGGCTTTGATATTTGCTCATATGCGGATGATACGCAATTAACAATAGCCATTGGTAATGACCACGTGAGCACAAGGACCAAGCTTAATGACTGCCTTACTGAAATGGCAGCCTGGATGTCCGATCACTGTCTCAAGCTCAATGCAGACAAATCTGAGATCCTGCTTTTCGGTGGAGCCCACCACATTTGGGACGCTTCATGGTGGCCCCATTCTTTAGGACACGCTCCAGAGCCCAAGAGGTGTGCTAAGAACTTGGGCGTCCTTATGGATGACAAACTATCCATGCAGGATCACGTACGGACCCTCTGCGGGAAAAGTTTCGCTTTGCTAAAACCCCTAAAAAGGCTCTTTCCTTGGATCCCTTTGGACGATAGGAGGACAGTTACTCAAGCACTGCTTGTTAGCAGAATGGACTACGGTAATGCCCTGTTTGTGGGCATGCCAGACTACCTGTTTAAACGTCTCCAGATGGTACAAAACGCTGCAGCTAAATTGGTCTGCAATAAGGGCAGACTAAGCTCAGCTACTGAATGCCTGAAGCAACTTCATTGGCTGCCGGTGCGCCAAAGAGCACGATTTAAGCTCCTGGGGCATACCTTTAAGGCATTACACCGCATTGGTCCTAAAATTCTCCAAGATAAAATCCGATTCTACATCCCCTCCAGATGCTTACGGTCACAGCATCTTGCGCTTGCAGAATCAAAAGGATCAAAAAGGTTAAGACCGGGGGACGCACCTTTTCGCACCTCGCGGCCTTACACTGGAATGGGCTGCCAGTCGAGCTTCGACTTATCAATGACTATAATACCTTCAGGAAAAAACTAAAAACACATTTATTTCCCACCTAAGCAGACTCTTACTTCCTCCTGCCCTTCTTTTCAGTACCAGACCCCGCCTCCTTAGCGCCGTGATATCCCGTTGGGATGAATGTAGCGCTATATAAATAAATAAATAAATAATCTTAAAAAAACTTAAGTTGGGGGTAAAGGGGATATTGTCAAAAAAAATATAAAGTAAACAGTATACAAAGCCGCCACCGCCTTCCCCAACATATCATGGTCTCCTCCTCATTTCTTGGATTCACCAAGAAGCTCAAGATCTGGCTATTCAATCAGTCTTCTTGCAGCACCATTGAGACCAGCTGTATTCAGGCCCAGCCTCAGCACACGTCTACACTCACCTGCTCAGCACCTGGTTACCCTGACAGATGACAAGCAGCGCTTAACAAACCCATCTTACATTATATTACAAACCCATCTTACATTATATTATAATACCATTTCTGTCTTTATAGAACGCAAATAGCATAGGCCCTGGAGCTAAGTCGAGTTCTGTATGGCAAAAGTTATATGGGGCACGGTTTACCTACCACTAAGGGTAAAGGTGCACTGAATACTCTATGTTAAATGAGATAAAGGATGACAAAATATGATGTTAGCTGCAGAGCCATGTTTCTCAGTAGGCTGTGGATCGAACACAAAGCTGATTCACAAAGATCTGTGAGAAAAACAAAAGCTTTTGTTCTGAAATAATTATTCAACTTAACTATATTTTGTGCACTTGCATAGAGAGATTTTAGGCAAACGTGAGATTCATAATGTGTGCATGTTTATTTTCAGATCTTCCCTGATGGTTTTGAGACATTACACATTGTTAATTAATGTACAAGGCAGGGTAGATTTACTTATAGATGATGAAAATCACAGTGTGGTTGTAACGAGGCCTCTAAGATTGTACACGTTTCTGACCTTCTCAGTAATGTGTGTAGTGTATTTTACCAAAATATGGAGGGTTGTTGGTATGGACTGGCTAATGGTGCCTCATCAGTGGCTAAGGCATGTCAACCTCTTGACTCGAAATTGCGGGCATGGGATATTTTTAAGAGGGGATCCCATGAAGGTAAAAAGAGAACAAACACTATTTTGTAGGGTGTTTAAGATCTAAAAAGCGGGTGGTCCAATTAAAGCGTATGGAGACATTTTGTTTGTTAGGCAGTTGAATATCACTAAAAACAGGGTGACATCCCCAATATGCGGGTTAGTTAAAAAATGTATTATGTGTTGTTCTTATTGCATACTTTTATGCCCACATATCTCTTGGTTGGCTATAGAAAACTGGGTACAGGTGTAGCTTGTTAAATTACTTCCAGTCCACATCGTCTACAGGACACAGTCACAATCATTAGATGATGTCATCAGTGATGTAATCAATTATGTAATTTGAGATGCAATTTGAGTTGCCCTCTGTGATGCGATTTGACATGTCATGAATGTGTGGCCATAAGCAGAGAAAGTTATAGTAAGTTGATCAAGCTATAACTGGCGAATTTCTGTGGTTTTTAAATTTCAAACATTAGTTCTTGTCTTATTCCACCAGCTAACTGTAACATTACTTTAACCTTTGTTTTTTCAGTAAATAGCAGGTTTTTTTTATCATGTTTTTAATGTAGCATGTGTAAACATTCTTCAGTCAGACCTTGTACCCAACTCTCTGGAAGCATCCAACCTGACTCTCTCTGCACACAACATCTAAATGAATTCGCAAGAGATGAAACACTGGACATTACATCCGACCATTTTTTTTCATTTTTGTGCTGTATAAAAGATTTAAAACATTTTTGGTTTGAAACTTTTTCAAACTTTTTTGTTACTTTATTAGCCGTGCTCGACTGTAGTTTAACTTTGTAGTCATTTTTTATTAATCTTTATGTAATATAAGTTGGAAGCTTAGTCCTGCGCCCAACTCTTTTTGTTGTTTTTTTAGATTATCTTCTATAGCTTTTGAAAAAAATTATTTATTGGTCTTCCCAGAAGCCACTACTTTGAAATTGTGTTTATAGGATGAAACACAATGCTGCATATTGTTGCTGTCCTCCTCTTGCTATTGGCGCTGTACTTTAAGTAGTGCAATTTTTGTCCTTCTGCTTCCTGTTGTGTGCTTTCACGCTCTCCACAAGCTAAGTGGTTGGAATCCATAATGCATAGGTACTTCCACATCCTGCTAGCACCCATTGAGTACTGGCCCTGTTTTCCCCAATGGAGCATCTGTTTGCACAAGGTATATGTAATGTCTTGTGCATTTTTTATTTATTTTATTGTCCAGCTGGTCAAGAAAATAATTTTCCCACCAACAATTCTTTTTCTGCCCTAGTTTCTAATGATCCAGCTGCGAAAGGGCCGGTGGAGGGTGCAATTGGTGGCTGCTGCTGTGGAATTTTCCCTGAGACCTTGATGGACTACAGTTGTCTACACACCAATCTGCCTCTGTAAACCACCAATGAGCAAATGGTGTTCAGGAAATTTATTTGCGGTTTTTACTAAAGGCTGTGGATTTAATTGTTGAGTAGTGTTCCCTGAGTGGCCAATCAGATGGATACTTATATTTTTTTGGGGGGGATGTCCCTTGGTAACATGATACTCCAGCGGAACACAAAGTGCCAATAATAGAGTGCCACATCACTCCTGTGAGCCATTTACTTCCTTTCCCAGGTCGTGCTGTAGTACCATAGAACCCAAACGTTTTTTTTAAAGTTTAATTTACTGTGAAGTGGGGCATTTTATTTTAAGTTTGAGCCTAGTGGTTTGCTGACAGGCCCAAATAGCTAGGAAATGTTGTAGCTTTTGTTAACATTTCAGTGTTTGTATGTGTCACAGTACCTAAATTGTATACTGTGGTACCAATGACTCACATTTAAACTATATCTGATTGTTTTCTGAGATTGTATTCAACCAATTGGAGTCCCATTTCTTACATTAGGGATTTGTATATCACTTGGTTCACACCTTCTACAGTCTATACTTATTTTTGAGGATTTCTTCTTTTTTGAAGAATAGCATCAGCAGGAGACCACGCTGAACATCAAAACCCTGAATAGGTGGAGGAAGAAACATAGGACCTTCTGAGTCCATAAATTGGGAGTTCTTTACAATTCCACCCATAGATAAGTAAGTCTATGCAAAGAAGGTGATATGTAAAATATGTCAGAAGAAGTTTAGCTGAGGAACAGGGAAGAAATACTCCTTAATTACTTCAGGAATGCACAAGCAACAGAATGCATTGCATTCCTGGCAGATGAACACTGAAAAGAAGGCAGGAGGAGCAGGGTGCCTGCATCTAGGACCCCCCTCCAGCACGTGGAGGCGTTAGGAGACCCACTTTCTCCAGATGTCCTAGTGAACACATAGCAGGGCTAGAGCAGAAATATTTTGTTTGAACTTCAGCAAAGTTTTCTCTGTTGCCAAACAGAGTGCCACTGCTCGGAAGAGCCAAGTGGCAGCTAATCAGTACACTTGTAAAAAGTCTTGTTTTATTTCTCTTATCCTGTTTTTTTGTTACTTTTAGTTTAGTTCCATAAAAAAAAAAAAATTACAAATAATTAAATATAGCCTAAAAAGTGTTAAAATGGGTTCCTTTAGAACCACCTTTATTGGTTTAAAAATAGAAGATAAAAAATGTTGTTTGACATATGCATCCTAGCTGTCAAATTTGCAAAAAAGGGTCACAACATGGGCACTGATATTTGCAAATTCAATTATATTTTTTGACTGTGTGTAGTGGGGATTGGCTGCAGGGTTTGGCCTGTGGCCCGGCCTTGTACCCAAACCCACCCTCTAGTGGCCAACCCATTGTGGTGCAGCCATTCTCCCCTGTGCATGGCCTTTGACCTTGTGCAGCAGAGGATGGTAGTAACGCCCAACCCACTGCGGGGCAGTCAACCCATGCTGCACACAGCCTTTGGCCCATAGAGCAGCCAAAGGCTGCGTGCACACTGTCCCCTCAGGGATCAGTCCTTTACAGCTACTTATAGCCTTTGGCCATGCTCAATTGGGTTTGGCCGCAGGGTGAGACTGTCACTTTGCTTGAAACTTTGTGGTGGTCCGACACTGACTGAATGTCATGCTGTAAGGATATATCTTTCATAGGGCCTGGAACAATAAGAATTCCAACCCTCACTGAATATATTCTTACTGCTTTGCCAATCCTTTCTATGTTTGTGCTCAACTCAGACTAGTGGAACAAGTATCCTGAAGAAATACTAACACCTGGTTGTTTTGGAGAATGATGTAAAATGTTTACAGTGGAACAAGTAGAATGTTCAGTTAATTTTTCAATTTTCCATTTTTTACTGATTGTTTATGCCTAATTACAGACAAAAATTGATCTATTACTTTCTCATCCCAGACTTGAACCACTCGAGTAAACGTCCCTATCCAATGCCATGGTTAGCCTATACAAGCTTTAACACTGTTATGCATTCCACATGGCTCCCGTGCTTCTTAAGCAACCAAAAGAATGAGCCTGAGAGCCTTCTTTCTATTGGCTCAGCTTCTGCTCCCATGAACTCTAGTATGCACTTTCAAGGAAGGTATTTGTGGTCAGGTGATCTCTTTCTTAGACAATTCCCAACTTCAGTCCTCAGTCCTAGCAGCTCTGTCACCTCTTACCCAAAAAGCCTGACTACGCTCCCAAAACTCAAAAGCATCCAGTGGGTGGGAGAGTACACATTTTTCAAAGGCTTGTCGGTCTTCAATTTTGAGCTGTTGGGCTCAGGAGATCAGAGGATAAGGACACCAACATAAATTTCAATATCCTCCAGAGGATTTTCTTTCTTCAGATTCTATTGTCAAGGGGTAGTCTCCACCAATAGGAATTGCTAAAAGGGGCAATCATTACTGTTCCTTCAGCAAAAGAAAAACTAGGATGAAAGTACATTTTTCTCCTTGTACGTCAGGTATTTCAGATCAGTTCTGGCTCTAAATTCTGTGATCATCAAATCGTCAGGATGATTTCTTTTCAACTCATCTTACTACACATGAGGACAGATTACCTAGGATCCCTGGATTTTTTGGATGCATATCTCCATTTATCAATTCATCATTGGTCTCAGAAGTATCTTTGCTTTTATATTCAGAAGCAAAATTTCCAATTTCAAATCCTACACTTTAATTTAGCATCATCTCCAAGAGATTTTACGATGACTCCTACCACCATTGGTGTGGTATCTTTCTTTTCCCATATTCTGATCATTAGTTAATCTCTTTCTCTTCTCTTTCAAGGCAAGCAATGATGTCAACCATGTGTGTGAGAGATGTTTCTATGAAATACACAAAAGGTGATGGGACGATACGTGCAAAAATATCTAACCACTAGGAATTGCTCTGGGAGGCCTTTCAGCTCATTGTTATTTTGCTCATCATGCCACCTCAGTTTGGGCCCATCCATATGCAAATCAGCCTTCCCCGTGCTCCCGTAAAATGAGTACAGCCAGAACTGCCAGGCAAGGTCCTGCCTGAACCGGAACACAAGCAACCCTTGACTGGTTTTGCCCTGACTGGGGCTCTTCAGTGAGGTGTCTTTGGTTCTAGTGGCACAGCGAACATGGGACCCACATCTGGGCATACCGTTGCAACTTATGGCATTGCATAAATCAAACAAATGTTGATGAAGGATGCTTGCAATAAGTCTAACCACTGAAAATCGCTCTGGGTAGCCTTCCAGCCCATTCGAAACCAGTCCTAGTTCTATCAGCATAGTTTCTTCTGGGGAGGGAGAATGAGCTTGCTGACCATTAAATCAATCCTTTCCATCTTTGATAAACCTTTGCCTCAGTCTTGTCCCATTTCATCAGGTAACGGAAAGGTTTGGCAGGCCTTGATGAGACTGATTCCTTCATCAAAAGCATGGGTAATAGAGCCTCTTGCTTTCATTTGACCCCAAGGGTCGCAATGTGCATTTTCTGTGATTCTGAGGCCAGTAGAGAAACTCTTGTGGTTCCTTGTTGGTCTCGTTGTTCATCGTATCCTCTTCTACTTAAATAATCTATGTGTCCACAATGGGTGTTTACCACATCTTTCTCTATTCTCAGGGTGCCTTGTCTCACAGAATACTTTCTGTGCTACCTCCATCTGGGGGGTCTGGAACTTGAAAAGTTGAATGTCCATGATCAGGTTTGATCAGCAGACGTTGTGTCTCACATTCTAAAATCCAGACAACCAGCTTCATTGAGGGTTGCTCTCAGCATTGGCACAATTTTGATAACTTGTATCTTGGAATCTCCTTCACGCGAGCCATGAAAGGTGCAGTTAGATATGTTGATTCTTCATAGCCAGTGGGAAGCAAATCAGGCTTTTAGATGTTGAGATGTCTAATCATTTTCATTGTTAAATTTAGATCTGTGGGTACGTTTTTGTTTTTAGGAGACCTGTTATTTATCCCCCGGTGTCATCTTAGGGCCTCTGTCTGTAGTACTATGGGTATTACAGGGTTCACCTTGGAGTCATTAGAGCCATTATGCCTCCAATTTCTCTCATATAAAGTGTTGGTTTTGATTGCTGTTTGTTCTGGACAGAGATTTGGTGAGACTGGGGCCCTATTGAGTATTGAGCACTTTCTTTGTTTTTTCCTGATAAGGTGGAATTATGGCCTAGCCCTATATTTATTCCAAAGAATGCAATCTTTCTCAACAGTAATATCCTGTCGATGCCTCAGACAAGGTATATTATGATCCCACAAGAAGGATCTGCCTGGGGCTATTCAGGGCAGCTCTATGAAGGAAATTTCTCCTATGGGCCAAGTTTCGTAGGTGCACAAAAGAAAATCATTTGTCTTACAGCAACTTGGTCTAACCCGCAGACACACTGTTGTCTCGAAGTTGGAGGAGGATATTCTGTTGATTTTAGTTTTCATGTAATAATTTCTGTGATTTCAGATGATTAGTAGACAGTTTTTTTCTTTAAAATAAACTCACTGGGTGCTGCATTTACCATTGTGCAAATTATTAATGCATTTGTCGGGATGCTTCCATTTCCTTCTGCTTGGGTACATCCTCATGATGTTAAGGACTGGAACTAGGTAGACTGACAAGGAGGTAATGGAATGACCTGGAAGACCTGGACTCAGAATAATAAGAATTGCTAATAAGTAGCTGGGGCTTTCCCCTCCCTGGATGTATTCTTAAAAATGTAAAAACGTTTATTTGATTATTTCCCTGTGTCAGGAAGCCTTTTCCGGCTGTGCAGAGTAAAAGCGTCAGTCTCCCTTATTCCACTGTTGGAAGGCCTGCTCATTTGTGTCTTGCACATGATGGTCAATTAACAAATCACAGTTTTATTTTTTGTGTTATTTACCTGTGATCCTATGAGCGAATGGGTGGACCAACTGTTTTGCTGAAGACCCACATAGCTGTTGTCTTGCACATTTCTGAATGGATGTAAACAGTGTAGGGTGCTTCCGCATTACTTCTATTTTCTTCCTGCTTTGGGGCCCACACAATTGACCGCCAGGGAAACTGAGGCACAGGCATCTCCAAGCACAACCAAAAACAAAAGTGACCTGAGTCAGTACATCCAGTAAGGCATACGTCATGGTCCTTTGTCATAATGGTATTACTGAAGACCATGTCAATGGAGGATTGAAAATTGATGGGCCTTAAGCGTCCAGCATTAGAGGCAGATGTTTTTCTCACTGACACTCTTTTCCTACTGCAACATCCACTTCTAGAGGGTCTGGTCGTCCCTGTCGAGGCAGGGTTAGTGGCTGTACAAATCCCTCCTCATATAAATTAGAGCAGTTGTCAAATCAAATCAAATCAAAATTACTTTATTCGATTAATACAATATTAATCATAAAAGTTCAGAAATACATCACAGATAAAAACTCTAAAAACAAACAATTCATGTCAGCAAATGATAATTTTCCTAGTTCTCAGAGACGCATTTAAAAAGGAAGAAACACTAAAACAGGTTAGAGGGTCAGGCAGCATTCTTAAAAAGTATAAGGCCGGGCGACATTGTCTGAAATTAAGCTTACGTAAAAGAGGAGTTAAAAACCTTTTCCGATGATTATAATAAAATGTACAAAAGAAGAAAATGTGCAAATCAGTTTGACGAGAGAGATCATCACAAGGGCAGCAAGGGAGATCATTAATAGAGTAGATATCAGCAGGATGGCCCAGCATACATGGGATATAATTAAGGTGAAATCTTAACAGAATAAATCTGTGCCGAGGAAATGTTACAAACTCCAGGTAGGAGGATAACCCCTCATCCTGCAGTGGGCCCTCCATGTATTCCCTTATAGTTGGTTTGTTATGATTTGCATTCATTCTCGCATCATTGCAAAGGCTAAAAAACAGGTTTTTAAAACTTTTTTCGAGATAGATACACAGTTTCCAGGTAATTCGAATAGACTCCCTAGATCTAGAGTAAGTAGGGTTTTTTTCACGTATTTCAACCATTTAATATTTTCTGTATGTTCTAGGGCTAAACAATCCATTATTATTTGTTGGGTAAGGGACACAGTATCTCTACACCATATTGAATGCCAAAGAAGAATAGGAGCTGCTTTAATCTGATCAGTCATATAGGGGATGTTCAGCTCTTGATGTAATTTAAAATTGGAGCAGCTAATAGGAAGGCTCAACATTGATTTCCAGAAACTATCCTGTATTATTTGTAACCCCTCTACGGTAACATGACCCCACACTCCAGCACCGTATGGAGCTACTGCACTAGATTTGGCCCAATAGACCTTCCTTAAAATATCTGGATTTCGTGTTCCCAATTTTTTTTTAAAAGGAGCGAATGGCGTTTGATCTCTTTTGAAGCATGATCCTGCGATTCGCCACCATATTCGTCCAGGATACTCGATAGTCAAATGTCACCCCTAGATAGGAAAATAACTCTGTCTGCATCACTTTACGATTAGAGATAAAAAGGTAGGGGGGGTTTTCAACTTTTTTCCTGCAATTAAAACAAATGACTTAGATTCGTTTGTGTGGAGATCCAGACTTTCATAAATCCTACATAGTTATTTAACAGTTTCTGGAGCGACCTCCCATGCGCCCAATTAAAACTGCGTCATCTGCATACAATAAAATTGGAATGTGCATCTTAATTATTCTGGGTACATCTATGGCTGATTTGAGCAGTCGAGACTCCACCCCATTTGTATAGAGCGAAAACAAAAAAGGTGCAAGAATGTACCCTTGCTGAACACCTCTAGTAACTGAGAACCATCTAGTGCACTCACCCTGTTTGCCATACCTTACACATGCTTCGCTCATCGAATACAATTGTCTTATGAAGGTAATTATTTCCTGGTCTACCCCCATTTCCCTTATGATCCTCCATAAATGGGAATGGGATACACAGTTGAAAGCTGCGTTAAGATCAATGAAGGCCAGATATAAGTTGCCTTGTTTAGCGTGGGTGTACTTCGCTATAAGAAAACTCAGGTTCAGACACTGATCTTGGGTGCCCCTACCTTTTCTAAAACCATGTTGTGCCGGGATCAGAATATTGTTTGCCAGTGCCCTTGTCTCCAATCTATTTAATAGCACACTTCCCATGAGTTTAGCCGTGCTATCAAGGAGGGAGATTGGCCTATAGTTTCTGGGGTGTAGTTTATCCCCTTTTTTGTGAATTGGAATTAAGAACTGCTTTATGCCAAGATATAAGTGGTCCCTCTTTGGCTATGGCATTGAATAAGTTGGTAAGTAGGGATCAGGGCGATCTGTGAAAAAATCTATTGGGGTGCCATCTATACCCGGAGCAGTTGTCTTCATTACTGCTCCAGCCCATACACCTCAAAAATCTAGATTATTCCAAGAAAGCAAGACAAAAACTTTTAGAATTTTTCAGTATGGAAAATATCAATCACAGACTCTTAGGTGCTTAAAATTGTGAGAGATAAATATTGGATAGTTTCACAGTCCCCCACAAGAATGTATTTTAAATTGAAACTCATATTCCCAAACCTATTATTCAAAAGAAAAGCCTTCTGGAGAGAATTCAGGAGCAATATTTCAGGTTTCACAAGAGGAGACCGGACAACGCTGTTGTACCATCATGTTCTTAGCCCAGAAGTCTTTGGGATATTTCTGACCAGTTCTGGACCTGAAAAGAGTAAACAAACATGGTGTATCAGAAGTTCGAGATGGTAACTTTAAAACTATTTTGCCTGTGAGAGCTCCTGGAATATTCCTAGCATCTCAAAACTTGCAAGATGCATATTTCAAAATCAGAATTCATTAAAGTGTGCAGAAGTATCTACACTTTAAGTACTGTGAGTCCATTATCAATTCAGAGCTCTCCCATTTGGGCTGATATCTGCTTCAAGAGTGTTCACCAAGGTATTAATTAGCCTCTCTGGTAGATGCACTTCACTCACAAGGTATTTTGGTGTGTCATATCTGGACAACTGGTTAATTTGTGCTTCTTCTTTTCCTGAGGGGTAGGAAGCTAATCAGCAAGTCTTCGAAGTCCTGAAGGGTCATGGTCTTTTCCTGAATGAATAGAAGTCTTAGCTGTTTCCAACTCAAACTCTTGAAATTTATAGGGGTGTTATTGAAAACAAATCTTGGAAGGGTTTCTCTTCTTCCTCAAAGACAAGTGAACTAGATCAACCAACTCAGAACTCTTCTTCAGTGATTATAAGTCCCAGCCAGGACTTGGTTTATATTCCAAGGTGATTTGATAGCAGCTCTACTGCTCGATACTTGGGCACGTCTCCACATGTAACCTCTAATTTATCACCTGCTATGCCATTGGAATCCCAGTCCTGGTGTCTCCAGAAATAGCAGTTCAGTTTAGTTCAAATAAGCTTTATTTAATAGATTAAGTCATAAAAGCATACATAAATAAAACAAGAATAATTACATTTGACCACAATAAAAGCATTAAAGTGCATATACATATTGAATAAGGGTCACAATGGCACAACTAATTGGAATGATAAAATGAATAAAATACAGTATTTCATAATTTAAAATCATGTAGGGAAGAAATAAACACTATCAAAAAAGGGAGATCCGGATGTGGGTACAACTTATTAGAGAGTTAATCAACGAGAGATAGAACTAATTAAAACACAATTCATTACATTCAGGGTAGCAGCCAATATTGAATATTACAAACTTGAGACCGTAAAGTTCTTTCATGCAGCTCTTGCTCTAATCACCCACATCCACCCCAAGAACTTCTCAATAGCACTGGCGTAAGTTAGAATTGGATCAAATCTCAAAATCCTCAGTGCAGTCCACCTACGCTTCTGCAAGTCCCTAATAGCTTACAGAGGGGTTTAATCAATCTCTGGTGACGTGCAGTATATCCAGGACAAGCAAAAAACACATGGCAAATGGTTTCTTTGAAGATCTTACAAGTAGGGCACAAAAGGTAAGTGTTTAGGGACCATTTGCTGGTGAAGGTTTTTAGGGAAGAGTTCCCACCCTAAATTGGATGCAGAACTTCCTGTCCAGAGGCACTGTGATAGCATCCCAGTACAACTCCAAGAGATTATTTAATCTGAAGTCTAAAAACTTTCCAATTAATGACAAGTTGACAGCTGAGGTGATAACCAGCTGTCTAACCCATAGCCATTAGTGTTCCTTTAGGGACACTGCTGTGATGGATGTGGCAGATAGCTGATTATCCCATAATATGCGTAGGCCAATGAATATAAGTAGTTTTTAATCTGACGAAGCAATGACATTTTATTATATGTATCTGCCTCTAAAATGTCAGTTAGCGCCACCCTACATGGGGTCATTTCAGGTTGGGACCAGAGCCTTATCCAAAACAGTAGAGGCTAACGTCTAGCCTTGTCTACAAATGAGTTCCTACACATGTCAAGCATCAGTGGGAGAAGAGGAGTACTAGCTGGAAGACGATTCAGGCTTCCTAGGAATTTGTCATCTGAGCTTGCAAGCAAAGTTAGATCCGAGAAGCCCCAGAGTTTAGAGCCTAGTGCTTTGGCATCATATATATATATATATAAAGCCGGGACGATGGGTTTTGAATTGGAGGTGCTATGATCTTTTAGTATGGCACCTGCTATTTGTTTTTGTCTAAGAGTTGACAACTCCACTTGGGGTTTCCATGCAAAATTTGAGGAAAGGTGACCCCTAAGTAAGTAAAGACATCCACCCTCTCCAGCTTGGTGCCCCCCAACTCTAGTCTGCGCTTAAAGGTTTTACATTTCTGAAGGGTCATAAATTAGTTTTAGCTCAGTTGATCTCAAGTCCCCCGGATTTGCAGAAATCTTTAAACAGAAGCAACACTTGCTCTAGACCACTAGGTGTTTTAGAGATAAAGGGTATCATCTGCAAACAATAACATTGGTGTTTTGATACTAGACAAAGAAGGTGCATCAGTGGGAAGACCTGAGAGGTGCTGTACAATGAGATTTAAAAATATTGAAAATAGAGTGGGGGCAGCAGAAGCCTTATCGAACACCTTTAAGAATAGAAAAACGCTCTGTAAGCTCTCCCTGTTGCCCTAAGTAGACCTGCGCATATCTGTCCTCATGCATACAGATGAGGATTTTCAGGAAAGTCAATGGCATGCCCATACAAGAGAGGACATGCCACAATTTCTTGCTGGGGATGAGATCGAAGGCCGATTTGAGATCAACGAAGGCAACATATAATCTGCCACTGTTGATCACGACCGCCTTCCAAAATAAAAGAAGGAAGCATAAGACCTGGTTCATAATGCTTACCCTCTTACAGAATCTAGCCTGGAAGGGGGATAAGATATCATTATCATCTATCCAGCTCTGTATTCTATCCAATAGAAGGTGTGCAAAGATTTTGTGGGCACAATCAATTAAACTGATTGGCCTATAATTACATGGGAGGGCTTTATCACCTTTCTTGTATAGTAATGACTACAGATCCCCTTCAGGATTCCGGGATGTAAGCTCCCCCAGCAATGGCATTTGCCAAAAATAAAAAATACATGGACCAGTTCTCCCTGTCCTGTAGAAATAAGTCAGCAGGGATGCCATCCGGGCCAAAGCCAGACTAATTTCTGCCAATTCAAAGGTAAGCTCCCTCAATGCCGTGGAATCATCTAATGGCAGAGCAAACACTTGATCATATACTAAGGGAGTCTACTCGGGTAGTGAGTACAATGCTGAGAAGTGTTCCACTCATACAGAAGAAGATACAAAGTTAGAGGTGGAAGGCAGATGACCCATTTACCTAAAGCCCAGAATTTAGTTGAATCCTTAGCAAGGCAAGCCTCTTTCAGGTCCTACCATCTCCCATCATCCCATTCCCTTTTGGCGTAGGCCTGGGCCAATTTGTAGGCCTTCCCGACTGTTTGGATATGGGAAATGCCCATAGATTTCGGTGCCTCACCTAACTGGCAACGTAGGTGCCTTCAATTCACAATAAAACACGTTTTTTTTTTATTTGACTTTCCCGAAATTTACTGGCCAGGACAATCAAATGTGTTAACAACTTTTGGAAAAATTGAATATGAATATCAGCTATGGTCTCTAGCCCTTTGTCACATGCAGTGCTTTCATTCATCTCGACAAAGGTTAACTGTAAATCAGTGCAAATTCTAAATAAGCGTTCAGGGGTCTCTATTAACTGTGACCATTCAAGGTGATATGTCATTGGTAGGGTAGATTTCTCTTGTGCTAGCTGCAAATTGGTGACAATTCGCTAACCCTGGGCAGAAAGATTTCATAGTAAGACAAGGGATTATGATCACTTTCTTCCCTCTGATTGACAATCATGTCGTTAAGGCATGGTCACAGATGTAGGTCTAGTATAATATAATCAATACAGCTTGAGTGAGGTAGGTTATGGAAAGTGCTACCCCCCTTTCTATCGGATTCAGTTCTACCATTCGCTGATCTAAGCCCATATTCCAATGTGAGTGATTTTAAATGGAGGGCTGTCTGAGTCCATTCATGAATCGGGGGCAAGTCAAGCTGTGGTACTCCCCAAGTCACATCTTCATCCACCTCCAGGTGAATATCATCCATGTCTAGGGGTTCAATGGTGGAGTTAAAATCACCTGCTACGATTAGATATGCTTTCCCTCAATGTTTTCTTCAAAGGTCCTCTAAGATGGAAATCGTTTCTGACCTTAGCCCCCCCTTGACCCATCTGCCATAAACAATATATATATATATATATATCGTAAATCCACTTCCACCTCTTCAAAGGAAGAAAAACTCTTGCACTCCAGTCTCCGTGTATAAACCACTTTGTATTTTAATGGCACGTAGCAAACACCTACGCGTTTCAACTCCTCCGAGTCTTGCTCACGGTCAGTGAGTCCTTCATCTATGTTACAATTTATACATAATACCCGTCCTGCTTGCAATGGTACATTTTGGGAAATGTAGTGTTGATACATTTCATTATATACATATATACAGTACAAATTCAGTAGCATACCTCTGATGTTAAAACAAAATAACCATATTTTGCAAATCTATACTTGCATACTTTGAACAACTCCTTTTGTAAAGATCTTTTATGATTCCTCTGTTAATCACATTCATTAGTTGTCTATCGTTTGTGATTTTATTCATATGTGGGCTTAGTGCCCATACTGAAAATTTGTAGATCTTATAGGTGCAGGATGAGTACCTGTCTTCAAAACATGTTATCTCGAAGAGACATAATTCATGGCCACTTATTATTGATCTTATCAGAATCATCACTACAAGATCGTTAGTATGCAGATTTCTATGGGGATCTTAGTGATCCTACATGTTGGGTAAGCACTACACCGCAATTTTTCACAATGGTGGTCTAATTACATGTCTCTTCATCTCTACATGAGTCTACACCATGTTATTTAGACACATGTTGCCTATACATCATGCCTGCTGGCTGTTCATTCAAAAATCATTGCATTTCTTGTTTCACAAGTGTACATATAGCTCCTCGTCCGAGTTGAGACCATATGGTATCTTGGTGTGTAGTCTTATTATGAATCTACTTTCCAATCTTCGTAATTGTAACGTTCGATTGCCTCCTCTCCGGTTCTTCAAGACATGTGCTAAACCGTAGTATCTCAGGGTTTTCCAGTTGTTGTCATTGTGTTGTTGAATGCGATGTTTGGCAATTGCGTAGCTTATATCTTTGTTTTGGACAGCACGTGTAAAAATTCTTTTTTCAAAGGACAGATTGTGCTGCCTATATATTGAAGGCCACATTTGCATTCAATGGTGTATACCACATATTGAGTACTACAGGTTATCTTTTGTTCAATCATGATTTCTTTCCCATTTTGATCTTTGACACTTTTCATATTTTTACCAATTTTACAAGCCTTGCAATGATTGCATCTTATAAAACCTTTGCTTTGTTGTTGCAGTCAGTCTTCAGGTTGTTGGTCTGTGAAGTGACTTCTCACTAGCTGGTCTTTAAGGGAACGTACTTTTCTGTAAGATATCTGTGGTCTTTTGCCTATTGTTTTCGCTATGTCCTTGTCACTGGTCAGGATGTTCCAATGCCTATGGAAAATGTTATACACCAGTTGATGTTCTTTATTGAACGTTGTTATCATCCTGATGGGTTCTTTAGTCATACTGTTTTTGCCTGGTTTACCCATGAGTGTTTCTTGTCTTGTTTTTCCTTTGGCTCTTTGGGCACCTTTTTCAATATATGCTCTCGGGTATGCTTGTTGATAAAACCGCTTTTTGACTTTTTGTATTTGAGCATCCATGTCTTCTGTTTTGGAACAGTTTCTTATAGTTCTTAGGAACTCCCCATAGGGGATGTTTTTGATGAGTGATTTAGGGTGGAAACTGCTCCCATGCAAGATACTATTTGTTGCTGTAGGTTTCCTATACATGGTGGTTTCCAACTTCTGGTTCTTGATATATACTTTATTATCTAAGAAGTCAATTTCACTATTATTGATGTTATGTGTAAATCGCAGATCGTAGTCATTGCAACTAAGCACTGAAAAAATTCCAGAAATTGTTCTTTTGATCCATCCCATATCAGAAAGAGATCATCTATATATCGTAGCCAGATTATTACTTTAGACAGATGATGTTCGTTTGCTTCACTCCATGCCACTTCCTTCTCCCACCAACCCATGGTCAGATTGGCATAGCTGGGGGAGAAGGAAAGCCCCATTGCGGTCCCGCAAGTTTGTTGGTATAATTGTTGATTGAAGTAGAAGACATTGTTCTGTAGGCATATATCAATCATCTGAAGGAGCATCTTTGAATGTTGTTTCTTTAATATGTCGTTGTTTTAAGAAATACTTTACTCCATTTAGCCCTACCTCGTGTAGAATAGAGATATATAGGGAGATGACGTCAATCGTAATGAGCAGATAGGTCTTTTTCCATTCAATACTCGAGATTATTTTGAGAAAATCTCAAGTATCTTTTAAGTACAATGCCAACGTGGAGACCATAGGGAAGATGTAAAAATCCACATATTTTGAAATGTTTTCAAACATGGATCCACAGCCAGATACTATGGGTCTGGCTGGTGGATTGATGAGTGTCTTATGAATTTTTGGAACAAAGTATATGGTTGGCATTATTGGATGTGTCGTAGTTAGGAATAAATATTCCTTGTTGTTTAACAATTTGTCATCAAGCCATCACTTGAGTTTGATGTTTAAATTTCGCATCATTGATTCCATAGGGTTGTATGTTAATTTTTATAGTTTGTTTGGTCATCCAATTGCCTGTATGCTTCTTTAAGATAGTCTCTTTTATTTTGAATCACGACATTGCCGCCTTTGTCTGCTGGCTTCACAATTATTGTCTGATTCTTTGCTAGATCTTTTAAGGCCATACGTTCATGTTCAGTGAGGTTCTCTGTGGTATATTTTTTGTCAGTTTTCATTTTCATTTTTTTAGATCGTTTATGACAGCATCGTGGAAGATGTCCACCTTGCTACCAGGAGGTAGTCCGGGACAGAATTTGGATTTTGGTTTGAACGAGCTATGTTCATGATTGCCAGTGTCCCACTCTAAGTGTTGTAATATTTGAGTTTCTGTCATGTCTTCTTCATTGAGGTCATGCATAAGATCGAATAGCGTTTTTATGTCACTAATTTGCTCTGATGTAATATCATCTGTTGGTTCTGCACTGGTGTTTTCTTTGGGTTTCTGTTCTTTGTTGGAGAAATACTTTAGAAGTTTCAGTTTTCTCATAAATTTGTAAACATCTATTTTTGTTTCTACCAGACCTATATGCTGTTCGGGGCAAAACGAAAGACCTTTGTTGAGCAAAGAGATTTCATATTTGTTCAAGACATGATCTGATAAGTTTATTACTAAATTCTCAGTCTTGTCATGTTCCTCTGTCGTTGGTAGTGTGTTATCCTCATTCATTTTTTCTGTCGATTTCTCAATGGGTAGATTCTTTTTGCCACCCCCTCGTCTGGTTTTTCTGTATTTTTGGGGATATTTCTTGTAAGGCCTCCACCCATTTTGTGAACTCGGCCTCTCCCTTTTGATGTTTGATTATCCAAATACATCAGTTGCATTTCCTCCAGTAATGTTGCTCTTGTTGCCCCTTCGATCATGCCTTCTCCCTCACTGAAATCTGTATCGGATTCACTGATTTCTATCATTGCTGTTGCTGTATCCGGTTTGGTGTGTGTGGCCTGTCATTTTTTCAATGATTCAAAACGCTTGGCAAAAGTATATACTGTTCCGTTTAAGTAATCTCTTTTGTCCCTTAAGTATTTGCGTTGTTTCCTAGCCTCTATGTCAGATTCATGTTTTTCCAAATGTTCTACCATCTGTTTCCTTAATTTGTTTGTTTCATCTGAGCTGGAATGAGATGTTATTTTGTCTTCGATTTCTTTGATTGATTTTGTTAGATCATCCACATCTCTTTTAGCATATTTCGTGATGATTCTCATCATGTTTTTGGAGCATGTCATATTGTTTTCGCTCCATTCCATTAGCATCTCTGGTTTTACGTCTGGGTGATTTGGCATTGTAAATATACGTAAACCCCTGGGTACTCTATCCATTTCCACATATTTCTCAAGGGTAATTATTTCCCAACTCTTCGTTATCTCTTTGCGATACATTTTCTCTACTTGTGAAAACAATTGTTGCAAGTTTGCTGATTGTGTCCCCATATTAGGGTTACTGCTCATTGATGTACTTTGTTTTGCTGTGAAAAGCGTTTGAGCTTTCAAAGCTCGTTTAGCGGCTCTCGCTTCCATTCAATTGTAGAGGCTGCTACTTGTTGCTCACTTTTGTTTGCTACAAAATGTCAATGCTAATGATGTGGATTACGGAGACTCGCTTACTATTTACAAAGTAAGCCACATCGATATATATATATTAAATACCAAATTCCCTAAGGGAATGCTGTAGCACTCACGGTCTATGTCTTTATTATTTATTGACAAACGCGTTTCAGCGATTCCGCCATCTTCAATGCCTTTAGTTTATAATATTCACTCCATATTTAAAACATCCCTGTCCTATTCCCATTAGACATGAGCGATGTCATGATGGAAAGCGGACTGCAAACTTATTTTTCACTGTTCGTTCTGTGTCCGCCATCTTGACCTGTCAATGATCTCACAGTGAGTCTTCCTGCCAGCTCAAATATTCCGCTGTAGTAACAATTATCCCTTCAGTAGAAAGCTGTTGTACAGGAAGCATTATTTTTCTTTTTGGCAGGTGATTTCCATCACCAACTGTGGGCTTTAACCCTCGCCCTGCCGTGCTCTGAACTTCAACAGGTCCGCGTTCGTTGGAGCTGGTTTATATATATATAACAAAAGATGAATCACCACTCCATTAAAAACGGCAATAATCCAGCACTCCAAGGGGCAATTTTCACTTGAATTTATTTAGTTACAGTGACGGCATCTGCGCGTTTCGGCAGCAACACGCTGCCTTGTTCACGATGCAGAACGCCATTTTCACAAACTTTAAAATACTTTCCGTAATTCATAAACAGTGACAAAGGAGAACAAATCATTAGCACATTGGAATTTGTCATTTCACAGTTTTTTGTGCGCCATCTTAGAACATGTTCAGATCATAATACTTAATATACGTTTTTACAATTTTCAAGTGCAAGTGCATAAAGGGTATCCCCGTCCAGGTTGAGCAGTATAATTCATCACTTTCTCAAAACGTCACGGCAAGTGGAACCCTAAGAATCTCATTTCCTTCTATATACATAAAAACAATTTTATAACATGTCGCATAGCTGCCCATAACATATTTAAGATTTGTCCTAAAATCCAAATGACAAAAATTATTTTCAATAAAGTGCAAATGCTCAACCATATTTGTGCGCTCTTTTTCCATTTATTTTATACAGTACAATAATAATAAAGTGCTAGTGCTTCCGTATATTAAAATTCATATACTTCTATATATATATATTAGTCATATATAACGTGCTTAGTGCAATTTTATTCATATGAATAATTGAAAGTGCTAAATCTAAAGTGCAGAATACTAAAGTGCCAGTGTCCTTTGTTCTTCTCCTTATCCTGTACAAATCTTTATTTTAAACTAAAAATGGTTTTTCCGAATGTGCAAAATCAGCAGCTCTCCTTAATACAGGCAAGTGAATAAATCTTCATCTATATTTAACCCATTTGGCTCTTTGCTGTCTAACTCCAGTATATAGTACGTTTCCAGCCTTCGGAGTTCTTTCTCCCTATTCCCCCCTCTCTTTTTTCTGGGGACTTCAGCTATACAACTGTATTGCATCAGTATGGGATCACTTTGATGATTCTTTTCAAAATGCCTGGCTACCGGGTAACTTCTGTCTCTATTGGTTATCGCTCTTCTGTGTTGAAGTATTCTTTTATAGGCAGGTAAGGTGGTACTGCCTATATAAATCTTTTCACAGGGGCATTTCAACATATAAACTACAAAGCTTGACCTACATGTTAAAAAGCTCTTTATACTGATGGTTTTATTAAAAGGTGTTTTAAAATGTGTAATATTTACTCCATGCTGACACGCTTTACATTTAAAACACTTTCTAAAACCCATTCTCTGTTGTAGCCAAGAGGAGGTACCTGTACTCTCTTTATACTCACTTTTGACAATCTGAACTTTTAACGACTTAGATTTTCTATATGTTATTTCAGGGTGTTTTTAATCTTGGGACCCAGTACCCGATCTCCTCTGATAAGGTGCCAATGTTTCTTTAATATGGACCTTACATCCTTGTGCTTAGTGTTAAAAGTCGTTATAAACCTCTGTGTTTTTAAACACCTTTGTTGATTTTTCTTCTGCTGTGTTTTAGATGGTTCAAACAGTACCTTTTCTCTGTCTAGATTCCTTGCTTTCTCTGCGGCCCCCCGTATGATTTTTAACGGGTAGCCCCTCTGAATAAAATGTCATCTCCTGTTCTACTCTCTCAAATTCTTCTGGATTGCTGCAGGTCCTCCACGCCCTATAATACTCACCAAAAGGAATACTCCTGATGAGTGGCACAGGATGGGAGCTGCCTGTATGTAAAATGGTATTTCCAACGGTGGGTTTACGAAAGATGGTCATTTTCAGTTTCCCTCCCTTAGGTTTTATTCTGATGTCAAGGAAATCTATTGAGGTTTTACTGTAATGTCCCACAAATTTTAGATTAAGATTATTGGAGTTAATGTCATTGATAAATAAATCTATATATATATATATATTCCATATGAAGGTGCTCGAAGAGTGAAGGCGCCACTCATGACGCATTGCTTGCATACGCCCATTGGGGCGGGACTATAAATAAAATCACAAGCGCGATGAGACTTCCACAGCTGTTTTTTCCCCCAAATGCCGGGCCAGTGAACAAGGGAAAGAATCCCAAAACGCGTATGGCAAGGATGGCAAAGAATAACGCTGGGAGGGCATGTCTGAGTGTGCTGCTGTCTACCAAATAAAGAGGTTTACTTCACGTCGTGAGTGGCGCCTTCACTCTTCGAGCACCTTCATATGGAATATGTTAGCAGCTTGCTCTGGCCGCGAAGATGCCCCACTGCAGACGAAGCAGGTCCGTGCGCTTTGACTCTGAGGCGCAAGAAGGAACGACGTGTCCGTTTGGTTGGGCACAAGTGTAGCAGCAACCCAGCCTTGCATGTAACAGCGACCCGAAGGGAAACTAATAAGTGGAGGGAAAAGTATAGCGGCATCCACTATGGAACAATAACACTTACCTGAACTATGTTAACCAAGATGCATTGCTTGCATACGCCCATTGGGGCGGGACTATAAATAAAATCACAAGCGCGATGAGACTTGCACAGCTGTTTTTTCCCCCAAATGCCGGACCAGTGAACAAGGGAAAGAATCCCGAAACGCGTATGGCAAGGATGGCAAAGAATAACGCTGGGAGGGCATGTCTGAGTGTGCTGCTGTCTACCAAATAAAGAGGTTTACTTCACGTTGTGAGTGGCGCCTTCACTCTTCGAGCACCTTCATATGGAATATATATATATATATATAAATTTGGCATTGCCTAATTTATGTAAACTGTGAGGATATTAGCCCAATCTGTTTGCAGCTGTTTGACAGTAAAGTTTAAGGTTAATCTAATCCATGTCGTTAAACTGCCTGCTAGACGTCCTGCAGATCCACATGTCGCAGGGATTGAAAAATGAAGATAACCTATCTCAATGACAGGCTCCAGGGCCCAGGTTTCCTGTAATAGGCAGATATCTTTAGAATCTATATAAGCGTTCCAGTCCAGGGAAGCAATTTTCGAGTTTAGGCTCACCACATTTCATGAAATAATGGAAACCAGTTCTACTGACTGAGGGGCGGTGGAAGAGGAATAAGAATTTGCCGTTTGCGTAGCCTCTTGATGTGGAAGATAATGGGTGGAGCGATACAACGGGATGATCAGAGGGAACGGCAGAAAGGCAGGCATTTTGTGTTGTATCAAGATGTTAGGTGACAAATTAGACACAAGCTTATCACTATCATCAAGTGGGTGGGGTTCAGCTGGCAAAAGGGAACTTAAAGGGAAATTTATTAGTCAGTCTACTTCCCACATGGGAGGTTCTCTTGAGAGTTTGGTGGGGGGATACACCCATCCAGATTTGAATCTGTTCCTGTGATCTGAACTTAAAGCGCATATCTGAGTCACTAAGGTAGGAGGTCCTTATGTCAAATGCCACTAGGACATCTACTAGATGTCTGCTACCAAGAATTAGCTCAATGGCATCATAGTTAGAGCCAATTTGTGGGTCCTAAATGCACCCAGACTTTCCTATCTTATTAGGGAACGACAACCTCTTAACTTTTGAATCCAGTGAATGGATTTATTTGTAATGGAATCCTCACTTTCTTTATTGCAAATCTAGCTAGGTTTGGGAACATTGATGATCATAAATATTGGACATCTGCATTGTAGAGCTGGGGAGGCCCTCTGGAGGCTACCATACGAGAGAGCTACAGAAGGTGGCTATTTGTGGTCCACAGCTTGTCTAGTTACAGATGAAGGGGCAGGGGGTCGAGCAAAGCGATCATTCGAAAACAGTCTAGGGGTCCATCGCTACCCCATCTTCTTTAACCTCTCTTGTATTTTGGGGACATTTCTATGCTCTTTGGTAAGGGATGATTGGCTCTGGCCACAGATTTTTCTGGCCTTGTTTAAAGACTTTCCCTCTAGGCTAGATTTTGGGAACAATAGTGTCAGTTGAGGTATTTTTTACAGCAGTTAATTCGATTTGGAGGATGGATAAATGAGTGACCATTGTTCTCCCACCTCCTTTTCAGTTAAAAAATGTGGTGTGTTAAAGTAGCCAATTCACATTTAGAATGTGAAGTATTAGGTTGTGCCTGACTAAGATTATCATTAGGCAAGAGTTGTGGAACAGTCCGAATCTGCACTTCAAGGAGAAGGAATCGAATACTACATGGAATCGAAATAGTCTGTGAATGTGTGCTTGTATTCAACATACCTGACCCATTGTCTAAACCTGTATCAAGTGTGTAAGGGATTACTGTTAGTTCTTTTCATTGTGTTCCCTTAGGTTGGCCTTGAGCAACCCCGCTTACCCTTAGTACCCTTAGTGCTTGACCGAGCGCTTGATTTAAGGTCCTGCAGATGGTTTGCCTTCAGGATGACACCTTGGTTACCGTGGGAGGCTACAGCATTAGTGTTGTTGAAATCAGGTCTATCATCCCCTGGGGGAAGTGTGTCTGAGCTAATGAGTGTCTCCACTTCCCCAATTGGCATAATAGATTCCTCTAAATGTGCAATTGTCAAGTTTACTGGTGCTATTCAAATGTTTGGCAATACACTGTGGGAGGCCTGTAGCCTTCATTTTGCCTATACTACAAGTGCCTGATAGCTAATTAAATATTACACAGAACGTGTACAATGGCATTGCGATCAACTTCAAACAGCACCGGAAAAGAGAAATAACCACTAGCAAAAGTCACAAAAAGTACACAAAGCCATAAGAACTAAAACAGCACAAATATACAAGAACTTTTGCAGCCAAATGGGGAGTTTTTATCAAAAGAGATGCAGGCAGGCTATACAAGTAGAAACAGCCTGCAGTCAGGACCTCCAGTCCATGTTAAATATAAAATCCAGCGGACACAGTATTGTTGACAATAGAAGTACTTTATCATGCCAAGTCCAGAGAATGCAGCCAAGAGGGGTGTCCCAACCCAGCCTCCGTCGGTCTGTGACGGGTGCAGATGGTCCCACCCTTCGCCCAGGTTTTGCCCAGGCATGGCCCGCATGCGTCCCAGGCTGCTGGACTGGCTTGCACCTTATAAAGCGCTGATGAGCATCAGATGGTGGTGTGCAGGGGGTTGTGGGGCATTAAGTCCCTTGTGTCAGCGGAAACAACTGCAGTGGCTCCCCCTGCTGGAACATTGGTGCTAGTCCCATGCAATGGCAGTCTTTGTGGTAGCAGGCTCAGGTACAAGCCCCAATAGCAGAGAGCAGCCCAGCAGAAAAGGCAGCTCCAGAGATAGCAAACAAATGACATTGGTGCCTAGACCATGCCAGTCTGAACAAGGGTTGTTCCATAGCTCTGTTTCAGGCAGTGATGGTAATCACAGATGCATGCAGGGTGTGGGGGGGCCAGTATGTTCACACAAGTAATGCAGGGCCATTGGTCAATAGAGGAACAAAAGACTTATAGGAAGTAATTCGCAGCAGTTTCAAACTCTGATGGTGTTTGCCCCAGTGATTCACAAGCAAACTGTACAAAGCTGTTCGGGCAATCAAGTCACTTGTATATATGGGAACCATTTAGGTAGCACAATAATACAGAGTCTATGTCATTAAGTACAGTAGATAGGCTATAAGGCAGAGGATTCTCCTCTCTCTCAGCGACATATCTTCATTGGAGGGAGAATTTACTTGATGACAGATTAATCTATCGAATCTAACCTTACTGACCATTCAAGAGAAGTTTAGGAAACCTTGGATAGACCTTTTTGAGACCCAAACAGCAATCTACTACCTATATTGTGTTATCTCCTGTCAGAACCAAGAGTGTGGACAGTGGCTGTGAAGCAGGGTCTAGTTTTACCATATAGTGCCCCAGGCCCATTCTGTCCACATCTGAAGCATGAGAGTCTCAAATGTCCATGCCAGCCCATAGACAGGGTTGTGCTAAAATTGTCCACACTGCCTTGAGCGTCTACAGAGGCAGTAGGCCTCACACCCTCCTGTAACCTCAGATGTATCTCTCCTATGAAGGCCAATAACCTCAGGTCACTGTCTTTCTGATGAACAAGTCTCCGAGCCCCTGTCCTCTGCGTGTACATCTTTTTGAACATCAAGAAGATGTAGCAATAACAGGATGCATCTGTCATCTAGAACAACAAGATGGGCTAAGAGTAGGAGTGGGAGCCAACTGGGACTTTCTACAGCTTCGGAAACTAAGATAGCAACAGAGCTTAAAATAAACAATAGCCTTATAAGGAGCTTCCGCCTTAAAGCTTCCGAGAAGTGACGGAAATTGTTTTTGATTAAATATGCAACTTTTTGTTATGTTCTGCGGTCAAACACCTGCTAAAGTATGATATTGCGGTCAATGGTTCCTCATTAAAAGTGTATAAAAGGGCCACTTACCGACCCATTTGTTGATCACTTCACACAGTGTTTTTACATGGTGAAGTGCTCCCGGTTAACCGTTTTATTTAGCATTTTGATTGAGATTATAATGCTTCAATGTACTTTGATATTCATTTTCTCTCTCTCTCTCTTTTTCTTTGCATTGCCGTGATTTTAAACTTACATGTTTTTGCTCATGATCTGCGATGTGTCTTTGACACTTGTAACTTACTAGATTGCATAGTGTGATTTTTGATTAATGATGTGTCTTTGAAATTTATTGTCTAAATTGTTTGAATAAATAGTGTCACTCCTGACTCAATTCCTGCATTTTCAGATGTGTGACTTGTTAATTCAGATAGTACATTTTGGTACTAATTTATGTGGTAAAAACCACACTCCAACAGATGCAATGATCTTCAAGTGGCCAGAGGGTCTGCAATATGTTTTCTCTCCATTTGCTTCTATCAGCAAAGTGCTTAGAGAGATCAAGTATGACAAGGTGGAGTTGTTGCTGGCGGTACGAACAAGGAAACAGAGGCCATGGTTTAAAGTTCTCCAGCAAGTGACAACACAGCCTCCTTGGATATTTTGAGTGGTTACAGATCTGACTCTGTCTTTTATTTATCAAGTGGCCCCCGGGATTAAGATATTGAGAGGGTAAGACTGGAATCCTTGAGTTCTTTTACAGAGATAGCTCGATCTATACAAAACACCACAAGTGTCAGCACTCTTAAAGTGTATGAGACAGACTGGAAATATTGCAGTGTATGGTGCCTTTCCAATAATTTTAAACCACTCTCCTGGGAAGATGGTAAAGTCCTTGAATTTCTGAGGGATGGTTTTCATTTGGTTATATCTGAATCTAAGTTGACTAGCCAATGGCTTCAGTTAGGGTGATAAGGGGGTCATCTTTAGAGCATATTGACGGTCTGGAATCAAGGCTTGTAAAGGCTTTTCTGATGACGTCTCCAGTGGTTCACTTTCCAGTGCCATCGTGGAATCTTCCTTTAGTGCTGAATGCACTACAAAAGAAACCCTTTCAACCACTGGATTCAACCTCCTTAAAATTCATGGCATTGAATTTTTGTTTTCGCTTGTGCCTATTTACTCAGGACATAGGTTGGTAAAAAAGGAGCTTTACTTGCAGTTGATCCTTTTTTATGTTATTTCCATATAAAGTAGTGTTAGAACCAGATCCTATTTTTTTTAATCTAAGATCCTATCGACATCCCATATGTTGCACGGCTTAGCCCTTCCAGCACTTTTTTCCCTCTCCATCTTTTCCCAGAAGTGTTTTTGGCAAACATTGGACATCCAGAGCACTTAATCTATTTCCCTAGCCTGAACAGCAGAACTTTGTAAAGTGGATTTTTGTTTGTTTCTTTGGGTGTGGCTAACAAAGGTTGCAGACCTACTACGGTAAACTTGAGCAGGTGGATTAGAATGGCTACTTCCTCAGCCTATCAAAATGAGGGTACTCCTCTTCTATTTGTAGTACAGGGCTGTTCTTCCTGAAGTGTGGCTTCCTCTTGGACAGCTTTTAAATGAGAAACAGTAAAAGACATTTGTGAAACTTTTATTTCTGATTATAAAGGAGATTAACTATTTTGTCCATATTTGGGAATGCAGTTTTGTCTTCAGCCCACAATTTTTAATTGTCTCTGTGAAAGTTTTTTTTTACTATTTCTACTTTTCACTTTGGGTGTTGCATTTTCAATTCACCTCTTTTCGCTGCATCATGTTTTTTCTTTTTTACTTTGTCTTGGGTATGTACTTAATTGTGAGGACTGCAACAAGGAGGACAGATGAGGAGACAATGTCTTTATTACTTACTGGCTGGGCCACTGGAATTATGTGATTCTGTGGCCTTGGCGATTTGTGCAAACTTATGAATTTGCCGCATTTGCCACATAATCTCTCATCTGCTGCACAATCTGCAGATTTTAACAAAAAAAAGTGTTTCTAGTTCAGACGGATAAAAAGTTACAAAAAATATGGCCACTCAGGTTCCCTTGCACTGGAAGGCTTTTTTGCAAACGTTGACTGGTCATCTTTCTGTTGCTTATTGTTATATTTGGCTGTTAAATTGGTACTAATAAGGTAAACTCTTACCCAGACACTGTTACCAGGTGTAAAAATAACAAAATAATGAAGCAATACTATCACAAAATGTGTTCGTTATGCTGCTTAATTTGCCTTCTCTTGTGCATAATTTAGTCAATACAGCCACATAATTTGGTCCTCTTCTGCCGCATAATTCCAGTGGACCTGCTTGGTGGTAATGTTCATCATTGCAATTCATAGTCTTCCTCATCGCAGTCCTATTTTGACTCCCTCACGCCCGTTTGGCCAGTGAGGAGAGAGAAAATTTAAAAAAACTAGAGAGGAAGTAGATTGATGGAGAGAAAAGAGAAAATACGATATTTCATTAGAAATCAAGATTGCCTGTAAGTAATCGAGGCATTTTGCAATGTACTTAATCTTCCTTCTTTATTAACAGAACTAAGACGAAAACATGTATCTAAACGGCAGTATCTGTACATGTATAATAAATATAAAAAATCTTACTGCATTTTTTATAGAACAAAATACAAATGTATATAAAGTGAGAACAAAATAAACATGGATAAATACAGTGGATATGGGAAAAGCCCACTAAACCAGGAGCCTTAATTACATTTCAGTATATTTCCAGGAATTTAGAGTTGCTTACTATTTACTGCTGTGATATTAAGGTCTCCCTGTGATTTGTTTCTGAAATTTGTGCAAGATGACATTTTTGTTGCGTTATTCATAAGCATTGCAGCCTGAAAGACATGATGGTGTAATGCACCTCTCACTCCCACTGATGATATATTGAAATGGATGGCCTCGGAATGCTTCCACTTAGTTGCCTGCTAATGTATTCTTCTTTCATGGGAGTTCTGTGAGCTGACACCCTCTATAAATATCTACAGCATCAGGCTCATTTCATCTGACGATGCAGATTTGAAAGTGTTTATCGATTGCCAAATGATCTCCCTTGACGACCCACCAGCGACCTGCAGTAAACCATTCCTAAAAGTGTTCCACACTTCAGCCTGGCACAGGTGACAAAGAGCAATTAGTCTCGAAAAATACATATATGTCTTCTATACCTATGTAAAAAAGTGTAAATAATAATCTCAATATAGATTAGGACTGTGCTTTGTACTGTGATCACACTTATTAAGAGTTACAAATTGAGTCTTTCACACCCTTTGTTTATTTGCGAATTACTAGTCACCATGACATGATATGGTTTGAATTGGGCGAGGCCTGGAAACCGAACACGTTCTGAACTGAGAGGCAAGACACAAGACAAGATTCACAAGAGTGGCAGTGCACCTTGACCTTGTATTAAAAGGGATCAAGTACTCCAAATGCATAACTAATGAAGGTGTGGGAATTCGCCTCAGCAGGTCCCTTCATTATAAAGTCTATTTGTAAGTGAATTGTGTTACTTCAAATAAAACTTTGCTCAAAAAATCTGTGGTCCTTATTTACAACAAAATGACGGGGCGCCACAAGCTATTTTGCTGCACCAAACTGTGGGACAGATTTACAAGCCCCTTGCGCCACTTTTGCGTCATTTTTAACATGGGAAAAGTGACGTACGGGTGGCGCAAGGGGCTTGTAAATAAGCCCCTGTGTCATTTTAAAAGCACAGGAATGAGTCATATTTACAACAATATGACGCATCCCTGTGTTTTCCCCGGCGCTGGCACACAATTGGCTGCCATGCGCCAACGCAGGCACCCTTGCACCATGGCGCAAGGGTGCCTGTGTTGCAGGGATGAGTGTTTTTGTGGAAGAAGGAACCTCTTCCTGCATAAAAACAATCATAAGGGCTTTTTCCTCTTTCTATGCCTGCTGCAGAATGCAGCTCGCATAGAAAGAGGAAAAAAGGAGGAGAAATAAAAGTATTTCTTCTCGTTGTGCCTCCTTACTCCTCCCCTGGGGAGGTGTAGGATTCTAATGCATTCCTAGGTTTACGAAATGTTGTAAATCGGGGAATGCGGCAGAATCCATGGGTGTTGCATGGGAACACAGCAACACCTATGGCAAGCCCCTTTCATGCAAAGTGATGTGTGGAAAGGGGCCATATTTACAAGGCCATGAAAATCCATGTAAAGTGGCTTTCCGTGGCCTTGTAAATATGGGGCAGCACACAGCGCAGCCGGTGCGTCAAAAAAAGTGACTCACCGGTGGCGCAAGGGTCTTGTAAATAAGCCCCTGTATTTATAATTCCTAGGCAATAGAAGGTTGGGTGTATTATGTTACACGGCACTGAAAGTATTCACAAATAACGATTTATTATGTTTCTGACTTAAATGGAATATGTGTGAAATGTTGCAACACAAAGGAAACACCATGTAATATGTGAAACTGTGTTTCATCAAACTTGTTTTTGAAGAGAAATATAATTAATCCTTTCCCCCTAGCCCTCCTTAGTGCCTCTGACACGTTCTTCATTTTTTCAATCGAGGAGATTCCTCCAAGTCCTGGTAACAGGGACCCTGAATAACTCACATTTATTCTTCACCCGCAGGAAATACAGAAAACGTCCATCCATTTCATTCATTCATTTAACCTTTCGGATTAAATGGGAACAGCTTCAATTTTTAAGGTTAGACCTCATTTACACACACCAATACATGTTTAACAGGTCACAAGTGAATAGTCTAATCAAGATTAAGCCTTCAATATTATGGGTGGTTACATGTTCCTACAGAGAATCTCCTCTATATCTCTCAGATAGGATAGATTACTACACTACCCACTCCACTGCTTATGCGTTAAGATCGACCAGTCAAGGTTTAATGTTGCCCCCTACCCCCCAGTTACTGATGCATGTGCGTGTGGTGCTCATTTAGGCGCCTAATCTCTGTAACTCACTTGCTTCTGGCTGCTGGCACAATGACAGCATCTCAGGCACTAATATATGTCCACCTGTTTAATATACAGATTTTACTCAGAGGATCAAGTTCTATATTAGTAATCTCCTTCAATCACTACCCAATTATTTTAGCAGCTCATAGTGAACAGTGAACATAAGAGGGTTGCAAACCAAAGGCTGTCATTACAGTGGCACTAATCTCACAGTCCCGTCTACTGCGTACAAATCTATGTGGGAAAGACGTCAACCTGCTCTGGGATCGGTTATTAGCACATTTTGTAATTTAGAAGGGGGCACAACAATGATGCATTCTGCTGTTTTTTCTTCTGCAGTGATGGCTTTGCTAGTGCGATCATCATGGCTTCGCCCTGCCCATTTTTCCAATACATGATGAACGTCCGTCAATCTGAGCGAAGGTCTGACTGCTAGACATTCATTGAGTCAAGGTCAAACAGTCAGGCGCTTTTAAGGCACTCATGTGCATGCCCCACCGAGCCAGGTTTGGCCTGGCTGGAGATCTCACAGCCTTTATAGTATTGACATTATCAGCCCGACATATCCCAATGAAGATACTTCCCAATATTTTAAGCCCTTAAGTTCCCAGGACTTAAACCGACTGTCGATCAGAGAAGCCACAAATCACCCTTTCCCCAAGACTTCACAGAGTGTGGTCGGATCAGCAAATCTCCCTGGTCCCACCGAATCCTGTGGCAGGTTAGGAAAGGTCCCCCTCTCCCTTACTGGCTGATGCTTGTCCAGGTTAGACAATGAGGAGAAGCAATAGAATTTTTTCAGCTCCTGATGTTTGTTCGAAGCCTCCCGCTCCCTCCCAGGCATCATACTTCCACGGCCATCAGCTGGTGTTTGCTGCCAATTTCTGATGCTGCCTTCTATGTGGAGACTTTATCACTTCTGCGGCCGTCCAAAGAAGTGGTTCACAGAATTTTGAATGTATATATGAGTATTTATACAATGTGTACTTGTGAATGAATGTGTGTGAATGACTGCTCTTGTGGATGCTTATGGATTGATGACTGTGTGTGCATGTGCAAGTATGAGTGTACTAGTGAATGGGTGGGTGTGAGCATATGTGAGTATGTATGTATGTGGGTTTCTCATTGAGATGAAAGAACCTCTTACTGCCCCACTACTTTAAAAGTTAAACAGCTGTCACTGCTCTTCCGTGTTTGGTACAATCTATTCTGATAATTATCTTTGCCCCCCAGCGGCGGACGGCATTGCTAGCAGTTGGCGGGGCAAGTGGGTCGCATGGGAGGATGAGGGGGGATTGCGGCAGGTGGTCGCACATAATACAAAAAAAAAATAATAACTTACCTTTCCGCCGGGTCCCGCGTCTCCGCTCCAGCTCCTGCTCTTCTATGGAAGCACTGCACAGCCAGGCCCCACTGACCAAACACAACGCTGCAATGCAGCATTGTGATTGGTGGGCACCCAGGCTCCATGACCAATCACAACGCTGTAATGCAGCGTTGTGATTGGTTGTGAGCATCCTGGTTGGATGCCCGACCAGGGAATGGGAGCCTGGGCTTGTTCTCCATGCAGGCTGTAATGCAGCCTGCATGGAGAAGGGGAAAGTGCACATGACTGGTTGGGCCGACCAAGCAGTCATTGCGCACTTGAGTGGGCAAACCAGCACGCCCCTGCCCTGCTCCGTGAGCAGAGCAGCCCTGCCCACCTGCCCGCCCGCAAAGGAAACATAACATGATAATAACTGAAAGTTATTATAATGTTATGTTTCTCCCTCTTGCACTGCTTGAAAGCAGTGGCGCGACGCTCCTCCGCCATAGCAGAGGAGGCGCCACTGTTGCCCCCCCAGCACATTAAAAAAGCACACTTGTGAGTGATTGAAGAGAGGTGAGGGGTGCATTTAAAAATAGAGTGGCCTTTCTACTTCAGTCTTGCCAGTAGGAAAATAAATCTTGCCAGAGGTTAAATAGGCAAGGTTACACCTCTGTGATCCACTTGCTATGATTTTGCAGCCCACCACCATATTTGAACATTGGCCATGTCTGTCAAGGCTTTATGCACGCATGATGTATGTGGTCTTTGTAAAAATCAAAGCTAGTTAAAAGGCTGTACAGGGTTAAAGGGAATCAAAATGTCAACAAGTGTGTTACCTGGGTTCTTAGAGTGGAAGTGAACTGTTGCAACATTCTGATGCAGTGTTCTTCCCTAGCGAACAGTGTAGTCCAGGAATCAGATATTATGTGACAACACAAGCGTGGTTTGAAAATTAGGGACAGTCAGTACAGGTAATACACCTGAGAGAGACAGTCCAGGCTGGTGTGCTTTTATGTATGCCTTTGTGAAATGAGATGCCAGTGGTGACACTTTAGCAGATCCTGTCCAAGAGTGGGTCACAAAAGCTTGTGAGGTACCTTTTTCTTCTTACACCTTTTGGTAAATGTGTCATAATTGCCCTTAGTCTGACAATGATTGTGAGTGTGTGTTTTCGATAAAGCATAGACACATAAGGATATTTTTTGACAAAGGGCAGGATTGAGTGGCAGGTGAGCCTAGGCCTAAATACTGCAAAGGCCCACATTGCCAAAATTGGTAAGTTTCCATGCACATTATGGAGGAGCAGGGGATGTGCTGGTCAGACGTGGGTAGATAGAATGGTGCACCTGCATTAAGGCCCTCTATTACTGTTCCCTAAGGTGTACCAAAATCACTAGTGACAGGGTGACTGGGGTAAACGGAACGTAATCCATAAGGTGGCAGACGCCATCTTTGAATGCAGAGCAGTGTTGGGGTGTCAGCCACACATGAGGAAGTCTCAAGCGACAGCTCCAGCACAACATATCAAAATTGACAAATGTGCAAAGGCGACCCCCAGGAAACTGGAGGCGGGCAAATCCACTGAGGATGACATGGAGTCCCGGCCTGTCTCGGATCAAATCCTACAACCATTTGTGATCTGTGGGCCTCCCTGGTGACCCAGATAAGAGGGGTTGGCCTGGAGGTGGGATTACTTTGTTGAGATATTAGGAAAATCTCTGAGACTCACTGAGGTTGAATAAAAATAACTAAAAGTGACCACTAATTTCAATCAATGATACAGGATGTGACTCACTTAAAAGACAAAGTGGCATAATTGGAACGCAGAGCAAAGGGTAGGACCAGGTGTAATTACTTGCACTTTGCCGGGGCAGAGGCTTCTGACCTGACAGGATCCCTTGTTTACTGGCTCTGCTCCTGAGTACCTGCTGATGTTCTGTCTCCTTGTTTTGTGATTGACAGGGCTCACAGGTCCCTGGCGATGCAGCCAACCCCAAGAGCACCCCGCAGCCCGTGATCACTCCTTTATTTAATCATTCAGACATAGACACCATTTTGCGACAAGACCGATCACCTACAACCATACAACTGAATTAAGCTCGTGTCAGCATTTACTGGCTGTTGCAAAGTTTTATAGGCCCTGGTGTTGGAGAAATTGGACATTTCATTTTCCACATTGTAGATCCTCAGCCACATAGGTTAATATTATAATAGATTATGAAATCATAACTACTGCAAGGGATAACTGAAAAATATCATTCAAGGACATAAGATAATAGTATTGATAAATCCAACAACATGCTGTTGTTGAATTTATACTAAAATATACAGAAAATAAGTTACAAGACTTTCTTGTCTGTAAGCCAAAATGTAACCTTCCATTGGTCTGCCCTGATTGGTCAGAGTTAAGTGGATTAGCCAGGCTGCTTTGATGAAGTAATAAGTGGAGCCCAGGGAGAAAAGGCTTTCTCTTGAAAGAGGACCCAACTCCACAGGAATGCCAGAGCACAGGTGAGAGGTGGTAAAGCATCAGCTTCAAATGAAGCAGGGGGCAGGCAGAGACAGCCAGGTCCATCTACCCACTTACACTCTGAACCCAGCCAGATGGTAGGCTTAAGGAAGGAATTTGCAGATGTAGGAGGGAGGGGAGCTATGGAAATGAGCCATCCTGGAGGTTGGTTTAGCGAGATCTTGCTCCTCTGCTGAGACTTCAACTATATTGAATTTTGGAAAAATAGTGCTTTCTCGGAGACCATTGTACCACACTTTTGAGGGAATAGTCCTCCTACTCGATCCCAGAGAACACTGAATAAGTATCTGAGAGGCGCAGAGCCTCTCAGATCTGTTGCTTGAAACTTAGAGAAGAAGAAGGGTCCATGCTAGAAGTTTGATTTGAGGCAACCAGGCCCTGCACTCTGACTGACTGCGCCTGCTGCACAATCTGGAACTACAGCTGTGGACCTAACGTGCCTCAAGATGACTAAAGAGTGGATTCCCTGCAAGCTACAGGTTAACAGAGCTCACCTGGACCATCACCTCCAAGAATCCCCAGCCTGGAGAGTGTCCAGTGAATTTGTAAGGGTTTTGTCCAAGTGGATTGTGGGAACTGAAGTCCCAAACTTTCAAGGACCATCTTCGAAATTCCAGACCCTTGGATTGTGTTTTGGACTCTTTCGGACCCCAAAAGGAACTTCAGGAAGAAGTTCCAGAAGTTTGGAGAAGTTGGAGCAACTTTGGAAAAAAAGCTCCATAAGTGGACCGACTCGACCTGACCAGCCAAGCCGGTGACCATCAACCACGAGCCGGCCTGCCCTACAGGTTCGTCCCTCTGAAAAGCTCCGGAGGTCCAACCTCCGGAGTTTGACTTGTAGCTCATCGAAAGTCAGGCCGAGGAACCGTCACCGAACCCGGCCTGGTGAAAAGAATCGAGGGGGGAAAAGGTCTGTAAAGTTTCTAAGTACGAAGGTAAAAGACTTGACCGGCTCCAACCGCAAGAGTCAAGTCACCCACCTTCAACTGCTAGCCGTCCTGGATCTCTTGTTTGTCTGGAAAGCTCCGGAGGTCCGACTTCCATAGTTTGACCGGGAGCTTATTGAAAGGCAAGCCAGTGAACCCTCAACAAACCCAGACTAGTGGAGAGCATCGAGGGACCCCGGTAGAAAAAACTCCAGGAAAGTTTCTAAATCAGAAGATAAAAACTGTGACGAGGCCTATCGCGAGACGTAGCTGTGCAGGGTTCCATTGTGGTTGGCCTGAAACTTTGACTTTGTCCCGGTCTAGCACGACCAGATTTCCCAATAGGCACTATAGGTTTCTATGGGCTATATAGTGCTAAATCTTTGAAAATTCATATTTCCGGTTCCCTACATTGGATTATTTACGTTTTGGTGTAATTTTAAAGATACAAATATTTCCTATTTCTGTAAATTAGTGTTGGATTTTTATTGTGTGTTGTGTCTTAATTATTTAATGAATTGGTGTTTTTAAATCCTTTGCATACCTGTCTCTGAAGTCAGGCCTGCCTGCTTGCAGCCAAGCTACCAAGGGTTGCATGGGAATAATTTTCTGAGACCTATTCTGAGCTCTAGACTGTGTTAGTGGCCTTACTACCACTGGTAGATATATATTTACCACTACTAATACCCACTTTCCAACACCTGGACTACACCATGAAGGTACAACAGCAGCGGAAATCCTTGACAGAACTGAAGCAAAAACTGAAAGCGATGCAGCTGACCTACATGTAGATGTTTTCTGCAAAACTAAGTCATACAAGCCGGAAAAACACACTTCTTCAATACTTCACAAGCGATATGTGACTGGCTAGAGATATTGCATTCTGAATGTGATGGACAATGACGAACAATGTCTTCAAAGAACAAACAGGAGCGTGGACGATGGGGATGATTGAGAGGCTTAAGGAAACATTGGCAGCAAGGCTTGAGAGCAGACAATGGGGACTTATTGGATTTAAGACGGAACACAGACAATGGAGAATTGAACAAAGTGGGGCAAGCCACAGACACTCAGGACTCCCAGAGATCGCCATCGCCTTCTTCGGCATGAACACTTACTAGAACTTTGATATCTTTTCTGTGTTCTAGGTTCAATGGTGTTGCAGGCGGGGCCAATTGGGAGATAAGGAGGTGTTTTGCCATTTCACTTCATGCACCTCTAATTGAAACAGGACTATGAAAGCCAGAATTCAGGTGAACAAAAATATCCTTTATTTGGTGCACTGCTCGGAGCATTTTCATGGCAACCCACCTCGCACTGGTTACTTCCTTAGTTAGAAATGGGTGACAGATACTTCATGTTTTGAAGTGTAGGGAGGGAGATTAGTGATAAAATCAAGAGGGAAGCATAATTTATGCAGCTTAAACGGTGCACTCCATCCATCCTCCTTCTACGGAAGACACATCTACTCAGCAACCACAACCCTTTTCTTGCTCAAGGGAGTTACACTAGTGTGTACCATTCAGGATGCACTACTGCCTCCAGAGGCACCGCTATATTGTTACACAAATAGTTTCCAATACAGGTTACAAAGGCACACCATGATGACCAAGGTAGATAAATGGTGGTGGATGGGAAAATGGGTGATGCCCTCTGGACTTTTGCATCAGTTTACTTCCCTCCCACCCTCGTAGATGACACACTAATAAAACTCACAGTGGTGCTCCTTCGCTTCCTGATAGGGCATGCAGTAATGGGGGGACTTCAACTCAGTCATGTACCCCCGGATAGACACCGACAGTGCTCAGCCCTGAAAGTCTCCTATTTTAGGTACATGTCCAATCACTGGTTCTATCCGATACCTGGCAACAGTTGCACTCACTTCTTGGAAGTACACCTTCTACTCACATCATCATAAGATGTAACTCAGAATAGATTACATCTTTATGCCCTCAGTAGACACTTACAAATAGGTTGAGGCACACATCTTACCAAGAGCCCTCACAGACCGTGAACAGATACATCTTACATTAAAGCTGCCAAACAAGCATCAGCTAGACTTCTAGGGCCCTGGCGATGCTACCTTTGAGGTTTTTCTTCGGCACCACAAAACTGGCTGCTTTGAACTTCATAAAAACACAGTTGAGTCTCCTATTACTGTCTGGGGGCTTAAAGGTGGTGCAATGGGGTAAGGTGATCTCATACTAGATAGCCAAAAAAAAGTGTAAACTAAATGAAATATCTGACCTGGAACAGGCAACAGAAACAGCTCAAAATGAACTGGTGGAATCAATAGATGGCCACCTGGTTCATAAGGTAGATTAGTTATGGTTGTCTCTTAGACAGAAGCTGGTACACTCAGCATCCCTGCTATATACGGCGTCTCAATTACAAATTTATGGAGTTAATGATAAGGATAGAAAGCTGCTATATTGGTTTGCAGTTAGAGATGTTGCACTATAGTTGGTGCCATCTGTGGCCTCCCCTACTGGGCAAGTCCACACGGAGCCCGGCTTGATAACACAAGAGCAATCAGTAACTCTGGCAGAATCAGAATTATCCACTGGGGAGACTTGATGGTCCCCAAACCCTCTAATGATGACCATAGGATGATGGAGGTACCACTGGCCGTGGAGGAAATTGCTGCAGCAATGAACTCCATTCCCTCAGGGAAAACACAGTGTCCAAATGGGTACCCCTTGAAAATCTTCAAGAAATACTCCTCACTTCTGATCCCGCCCATGATGGGAATGCACAGGAAGGCCCTCAATGTTGGAGAACTTCCATATGACGTGGGGAGTGATAATTACTGTACTGCTGAAACCAAAGAGCCAGCCAAGAGGTGACAGAGAATCAAAGATCCTGGCAAATTTGGGCATACGGACATAATACACTATGATCAAAATGGCTTTATGCCGGAACTCAGTCCACACCACTGTCTGCGACAACTACATAAAGCACTCACACTCTGATAACATTGGATCGAAGGGCGCTGGTATCTCTGGACTTTGATAAAGCCTTCTATTCGGTCTGTTAGCGCTTCATGTCCCATCTACTAGAGTGCATGAACTTCAGCCCCCCCTTCTGTAAATACATTGCACTACTCTATGAAAAGTCCCAGGCTCAGGTTTGAGAAAAAGGGTGCTCTCTCAGCCTTTTTGGTTGAACGTGGCACAAGGCAAGGATGCCCAATGTCCCCCTTCCTATTTGCTGTTATCAAACCATTAGCAGAAAGGATCAGAAGAGATGCTAAGCTAACTGATTTTGGCTGGTCGGGTCAATTGGAAGATAGAATATACCTATATGCAGATGATGTCCTGATATATCTGAGTAACCCAGAGACCTCGTTAGCTCACTTGTTACTGATTTTTCCCATGAATGACTGTCTATTTACCAACAGGGTAGACACCGCCATTGCAGTAGAATGTATAACCTTGAGAAACATGGTGTTCTAAATCTACTTTATTCACCTTACAAATACAGTGCTCTCCCTCTGACAACACGGACACCCTTAACTTGCTGGCATCAGGCATTGAAATAAATACAATGGCACGGTGTGCCGATGGTGGCGACACCCTTAGAGGCTGGGACTTGTCTCAAACTCATGACACAATTAGAGGACTTTACTGGATGGGACATTTTAGGGATTTCAAGCTTGTTATATATGGTAGGGAAGCTCTATGCACTTCTTCCAGCAATTGATGGCTACATACGTTAGGTAATGGTAGAATTGACTATGCATTTTCACCACAGTGTGTAGGTTGCAGCTAGTATGCTCTTTAGCACCTTCAGATTGTGATTATTTTTAGCAAATTGTTTTTTTTCTTTACAACTTTTGCTTAGAGTGTACACTGTTCTCAGTAGATTATTTTTAATACTCCATGGTGCATATCTCCTGAGAGTTTCACTGTTTGCAAAGATTGTGGTATAGAATAAACTCCCTTCATAGAATAAACACTGTTTACAATACCCAGTTGTCTACTGATATCAACTTCATTTCTCAATGTAGGATCGGTGAGTGTCAAGGGCTTGGTACAAAAAAAAGCTGTCTATAATAGGGCATTTTCTTTTGAACTGCCATTCACTATTTTGGCTTTCTGTCAACAATTGTATGGATGTTGAACACTGCAGCTAATGAGTGTTTCTCGTATATCCGTGTTTGATTGCTAATTTGTTCTTGCTACCTGTAAAGTGTATGCTATAAGCTCAATGTTGAATATAATGCTTGTTTTCAACATATAAGTGAGTTGTTTTGTGGTGGCAGGAGTAATGGGTGCTTTTCTCCTGTGCTATTTTGTACTTACTATCAGGCCTCTAATGTGATACTACTTTATAGAGAAAAATGTGTGAAAGTGAAGTTTGAATGAGGTCACGAGTGATGTGATCAGTGATGTTATTTGAGATGCCATCAGTGTTGTCAGAAATTATGTCATAGAACATGTCATGAGTGATGTCGCATGTGAAATCATAAGCAGTGCATGGCGGGGGCACAAGTTATGGTTAGCGCTGCTAACTATAACTGCTGAATCTCTGTATTATTTTAGTTCAAAACGTTAATGTTGTCACTGAGAAATTCACTTAACTATAGCGATATTTTAACCATTGTTTTTTTCAGTGAATTTCTAAGGTTTTTTAATAAATACAAAAACACATCTTTTTATCGCACCTAACTATAACATTACTTTAACCTTTGGTTTTTTCAGTGTATTTCAAGGCTTTTTTAAAGCAACTGTCTTTATTTAGAGTAAGAAGATTTCACCCTTTTTGCTTTATTTCCCTATTGGACTTTGGTGAGAGTAGACATATTTGGCTTGCTCTCCTTTCCTGTTACGCTCTCTTCACAAAGATGCCTTCATCAGATTCAGATGATCAGCTAGGAGCTTCTGCACTAGCTCAGCCATCTCAGCCACCCAAGGAATCTTTGGTGTGGCAATTCTTTGAAATGAGGCCAGGTAGCAAGACAGTTTGTGTGAAGTACATTACCTGTAAACATTGCAGCAAAGTGTTTATCTGGAGGGGGCAGAAATAAACAGTATAGCATGAGTACCACAGTGATGTGGAGACACCTGAGGTCTATGCATCCACAAAGGCTTGCATGGGCAGAGTTGACTTGTGCTGCAAAGCTAGACAACTCTACAGGGGCTTCAACATCATTTGCTCCAGGAGATACTGTGCTTATGCAGGTTCTAAGTGCACAAGCGGACAATAACCCTGCTTCTTTTTTTTAAATAAAGCACAATTTTGCTGCTGTGTAAGCAGATCATTTTTTCATCAGAGACAAGCAGGTCTGATCAGGAGAAACTTCTCCAAGAGCACAAGTGCCCCCAAGCAGTAGTTTCTTTAACAGGTTTTTGTATGTTTTTCTTCTTTTTGATTTTAAGGAGATGCTGTTGGTGTTTGTTTAACACTTGAAGTTATATGTTTTGTCCTACCCTATTTAAGAAAGTTTAAAATACGAAAAAATATTTAAAATGTTTGAAAACACAAAGAAAAGTATAGTTGTTGAAAACTGTTAACAAAAATGGCTCTTTGCAGAGCTACCCTGTAGTTTCATGATCTATGTTGTTTGTACTATGTTTTCCTTCTTTTCCCTTCTTCAAAGCTTTTGCGAGACTCTCATGAGAGCCAGGGAGACAATCCCTTGCATGCAGTCCGAGGGGGCAGTGCTTCCTGGTTTGATTTTGCAAGCCTCTTGCGAGATCATACTTTTTATAATAGACTTTGCATTTACACTGAATATATCCTGATGCAGTTTGTATAATTTATATACACCAGAATAACAACAGTGTGTTTAGTTTAATGAAATGCAATCCATTATATGATGGTGAGAGAAAAATAAATCACGTAGGCCCTCATTACAATACTGGATGGACAGACCGCCCAACCGCAGTGGTTGCGGATCAAATCCAACTGCCAAGGCTGCGAACTAAACAACACTGCATTATGATGCAGCCAGGTGTCTTTTCCGACCACACGGTCGGACAATGTTCTGCTTGAAGTCCAGCGGTCGTAACACCAGCGGTACGGAACCCGGCGGTCAGAAGTTATTCTTCATGAATCATGTTGCATTGCAAAACATTTGAAATAAAATTTGACCTCCAAAATGTCCAGGCATAGTGCACGGCAGTCGAAGAATACTTGGCATGGATCGAGGCGGTCCCAAAGCTCTGCCCATGAACCACGGTGCATGCAAAGCTTTTACATTGGATGATTAAAACTAAAACACAGCTGATGTCTCTTACCTAAGTGAACACACCTACAAATCTCTTTTAAAAACACACCTTATCCCAGACCATGGTCCTTTGCTGCCACATACATCAACTGCCAGACAACCTCAAGATCCTTTCAAGCTCTTACACTATTTCCACATACACCCACACACTTTTAACAATTTAATTACCATTGAAATCCTTGTTCACAGTACCCTTTTTTCCCCCAATCACTATCACCCACCTTTCTTGTTAACTTCCAATATGTCACCTGTAAAAAAAACACAATTTTATGGCACAGAGTTGGGAGTGATGGTTGATGAAATCATTGGAGTGCAGCCACAGATCTTTAGAACTAAAGTCCAAAAACTTCCCAAACTGGACGAAATGCTATGTGGGTCAGGACTGTCACCAAGGTGAATGCAGTGGGGAGCACTGTACGTACTAAGGAGGACATCAGAAAGAGGTGGCATGACGTTAAGATGCGAATAAAGAAACTGGCCTCCAGGCACCATCTCGCAACCCTCAAGACCGGCTGTGGTCCTCCTGGGCCACCTTTGAAAGTCACTGCCTAGGAGGAAAAGGTGCATGCCATCCTTCAGTTCGAGGGTTTGATTGGAATAACTGTGGGATTGGAGACTGGCGAGTAACATTAAAACAACTTACCATAATTTATAACCTGTAAAACCATTCATCACAGCCATTTTAATTGTAATTTGCAAGTGTTCATGGTGGGGGGCTGGGTGGGTCAAGTCAACTCAACTCACTACATCTCTTGTCCAAACAACTAACCCAATGAGCCTGTCACCTCCCTCCAGACCCAACTCTCAGCCATCTTGTAGCTCAACTCCAACTCACGTGCAGGTAGCCAGTGCACAAAGGGGAGGTGGGTGAGTCAGGGCAACTCAACTCACTACATCTCCCAGCAGGCCTTCTTGTCCAAAACAATTAACCCAAAGAGCCAGTAACCTCCCGCCAGACCCAACTCTCAGCCATCTTGTAGCTCAACTCCAACTCATGTGCAGGGGGCCAGTGCACAAAGGTGGAGGTGAGTGGGTCAGGGCAACGCATCTCACTACCTCTCCTAGCAGGCCCTCTTGTCCAAAACAACTAACCCCAATGACACACTGCTGTCTGTCCTGAACCTCTTGTCAGCTATGCATGAGTAATGTGTCAGGGGATAGATGGGCAATGGAATCCCACACACCCAATGCACACTACAAGTCCAAAATAATTGTGTCTTTGAACATGTTAGCTAGCCACATCACAATTTCGGTCTAACATTTCACACATTATTTTCAACAGGTTGATCTGGTTCGACTTCCCTGAGTCAAGAAACCACACAGACCCCATCTCCACCCCAGGATCAAGCCTTCAGTGATGCTGGTTCTCCAGGATGAATGGATGGGGAGGACCTAGCTGACCCATCTGGTGGGCCGGGGTAGACAGCAGCAGTGACTCTCAGCATGGCCACAAACACATCTTACACGCCAGCAGATACATCTGTGCTGACCTCTGCCCCAACAACCAGTGCACCCAGCACAGCCCAAAACATCTTGTGCTTCTCAGTCGAACCTGAGGAGGAGAGCATCACCAGCCCTCCCAGTGAGGATGTTGGAGCCAGTGTGAGAGTGCAAGCTGTGTTAAGGAGACAGGTATGTGGAGGCAGGGGTGGTGGAAGGGTTACAGGTGGCCAGCAAAGTGAGTCCAGTGAAGCCGAGACCAACCTTGAGAGTCTCCTTGGCGTCTCTGTGGACAACCAAGGAGTGATGGGCCAGAGAGAAAGGGACCTCTGGGAGATAAAGCAGCTACAGAGGTCTATAGATCAGTGACTTGAGTCACAAAACAACCACATTGTTGAGCTTATCTGGGTTTTGAGGGACATAAGTACAAAACCCAGCAGGCCTTACCCACCAACATCTGCCACTTTGTGTGGTACAACATCTCACCCAACCACATCTGCGGCTGCCACACAAAGTGAGGTCCAGACTGAAGCGGAGTCCTCAGACACCCCTGACTCTGTAGCAGCAGATCCCCCCACCCCCGTCGTGGTCTAGGTCATCCATGTAAAGCTCCTGGTGAACCAGATGGCAATGCACCAACCACTGCCCCGAAGAGGCTTCACACCTGATGTCCCACTTGGTGTCCCACATCTTAAATTTTTTGCACTCTCCCATTCCACAATAGCATTTTGGATTTGAGGAGTTTATTTGGACTTGGGCCTAGAGACTGTGTTGCTCCTAACAATTTTATTTTTATCAATCAACACTGACTGCCACCTTCATTGTTTTATTCACACCCTTTTAATCTTAATATATCACTTTGAACACAAATAAAATCATACTTCACGATGTATTTTGCTTCTGTGCCTTCATTTACATTCTAGCAAGGTACTGAATGTCCACATGTGTAATTTTAAATCTATCTAACATCAATTTGAGTTAGTAACAACATGTGGAGTTTCCATTATGTCCACGTGAGTCCCACTACCATCACACAGAAACACAAACACACAAGTGTTTTGGGTCATTGTAAAGTTCTGTTATGATTTTGAAATTGTTAACATTCATCATGTCTGTCACTGATCTATAAACAGGAAAGTGTGAAATTACTAGTGTCATACAGAACAATGCTCATGTTGAGACTTGGACAAACCGGAAGGAGGTGATACATCTCACAATGTTTCCACATTTAGCAACATATCTGTTAGGTAATGTCAACAGCTAGGGACATAGAAAATCACTCACACTGAGAATGAAACATCAGCGAGGACTAATAAAAGTAGAAACATCACAAATGCATGTCTATCAGCACAGGTCGCATCATAATCTGGTTAGCATCCTCTGGAAATATGTCTCACCATAAATTATTAGTGGTGTCCAGCATGCACTGTGTTTTACAATTATCATAGACCTCTTAAGCTACATCCAGTCTATACACATAAATGGCTTGGTTATTGTGAAACGAGAAAGCTATGTTCGGGTCATACTACCCCAATCTTGTGGAGCACATGATGACACACATATGGCAATATAGGAAACACACAAGTCTGAACAGGCACAATGGATTTATTGAATTTCCATCCGAACACAGTGGAAGTAGGAATTACTATAAGTATAATTGGCATCAGTCTGTGGCAAACATATCCAGGAATAGTCCTTGTCCACTTGTTACTTTGTAACAGCCTCCTATACAGCTACAACTCAGAAATGCCCAGTAGAGAATGACATGTTGAGACTACCTAAGACAGTTGATAAGTGATAGATCCATACCTTGACAACCAAACAGTGCACAGTATCTCATCATAATTAAGATGCACCCTTTAACATATTTCAAGCCAAGAGTTGTCATGAGCAAGCTCCACAAACATCATGTGCACACAGTGATCAAAATCAGTACATACCAGACATATAGCCAGCACCATTATCATCACATTACCACACCTGCTGTCACTGTAAGAGGATAAGTAATCACAAGACACGTCATACTTACACTCATGAGAAGAAGTTGATGATGACCCACTGATGCATGTCAACTCCTTCCTCTTCACCATTTTCATCTTCATTTTGCATGTCTGGATCCTCAACTGGCGGCACATTCTGTCCTCCATCTTCTTCAATGAGAGGGATGTTGTGTTTCAGAGCAAGGTTGTGGAGCATACAGCAAGCAATGGTGATCTGACAGACCTTCCTGGGTGTGTAGAGGAGGGCCCCCCCAGTCCAGTCCAGACATCAGAACTTGGCCTTCAGGAGCCCAAAAGTCTGCTCCACTGCCCACCTATTTCTTCCATGTGCATCATTTAACTGGACTTCCCTTGGTGCCATTGGGTTTCTCAGTGATGTCAATAACCATGGCCGGTTGGGATATTCTGAGTCTCCTAGATGGAAGATGCACAGTAGTGTCATCAATGTCAAACCACAGTACCTCATCATACTACATGGCATCACCTACACACACAAACACTTGCACATGCCATATTCACTAACAAGCGCAAGGCCCTCTCCAGTAGTAGTCATGACATACATTGTGGGACGTTGCTGTTATGCAGTATGAAGGAGTCATGTGCGGAACTGGGAAATCTGGAACAGACAAGTGATATGTATAAATCAGCTAAACAAACCACTTGCACGTTGATAGAATGGGTATGCTTCCGGTTCCTATACACCTGTTCATTGCCTTGTGGTGCCACCAAGCCAACATGTGTGCCATCTATTGATCCAATGACATGTGGAAACTGAGCCAATCCATAAAAGTCTTCCTTCACATTGGGCAAATCCTGACGCCTTGGAAACTGGATATAGCTGTCCATGTGTTTCAACATGGCTGCAAGTACATCACGTAGCATACGACTAACCATAGGTTGTGACATACCTCCTGAGGTTGCCACAGTAAACTGAAAGGAACCTGTAGCAAAAAAATGCAGTGCTGCCATTAGTTTTACCTTTGGTGTCAGAGCCATGGGATAGATTTGACTAGCACATAATTCTGGTTCCAATTGTGCACATAGATGCTCTATTGTCTGAGTATCAAGACGGTACTTCATGATAACATCTCTTATAGTCTGGAGGTCTGGGTAAGGTCAGTATACTGGAGGCTGTTGTCTCCTACCTCTGCCACGGAACGTATATGTGGAATGGAGAGACCTGGATGGAACCTACAATGTCCAAACAAAAAAATCTGATAGTGACACAAAGGATGTGACATCACAATAAGTCACAAGTTACCACGTATGCAGCTCTTCACGTCATGGAATACTGACTAATTTCATTGAAGGATGCTATAAGTAATATGTTAGAAAAAGTGATGTATCGCACCAAGATACCTTCAACATTATCCACCTGTGCCACTCACTACATACATAAAAGATAATTGTTTCATTGGGAAAGCAGCAAACAGGTCTAAACATGTCAACAAGGACAATGGAGAAGAAAGTCCAACATTACAGGACATGCAACCTCTGCATATTTGAACCATGTGGTAGGCATGTCCGAACAATGCGGTCACATTCATTGGTTCGAGTTGCAAAATACGACCGCCATGTTCAGATGGTATGCCTTGACCAGCATCGCGGATCGCATGAGGTGATGCATGTATAGGATATGCCCAATCATTGTCTGCCGGCTGATTTGAACCGTGCGGTAGGCGTGTCCGAACAATGCGGTCACATTCATTGGTTCGAGTTTTAAAATGCAACCGATACGGACCATTTGTACGTGACTGTCTACAGTAAACACCGCCTGTGCTCAAGCTATAAAGTTTGCTGATGCTAACATTTCCAACTTGCTTCAAGACACTGCTGCAAACAATCCAATCAACAATTGTTGCTGCTGTTTGCCATATCTGGGAACCAACATGTCACAGTGCACAGGGAAGAGGGCCCCTCCCTTCACTCCAGAGGAGCTTGAAAAACTGGTAGAAGGGGTCCTTCCTCTGTACTGCCAATTCTATGGCACACCAGAGGAGCAGGTGAGTACAGCACCATCTTATGTATACTATTTACACATAGAAATAGTATACATAAGCTGGAAGCACGCCGAGATCACCGCCTTACTCAAGAAACCCAAGGCAGACCCCAAGGACCTCAAGAACTTCCGACCCATCTCTCTGCTCCCGTTCCCCGCGAAGGTCACCGAGAAAATCGTCAACAAACAACTGACCCGCTACCTCGAGGAGAACAACATCCTGGACCCTTCCCAGTCCGGCTTCCGCAGCAACCACAGCACCGAAACCGCCCTCATCGCCGCCACCGATGACATCAGGACCCTGCTAGACAACGGAGAAACAGCAGCCCTCATCCTCCTGGACCTATCAGCCGCCTTCGACACGGTCTGCCACCACACACTACGAACACGCCTTCACGACGCCGGGATCCAAGAGAAGGCCCTGGACTGGACCACATCCTTCCGATCCGGCAGAACACAAAGCGTCCGCCTCGCCCCCTTCCGATCCAAGGCCACCAAGATCATCTGCGGCGTACCCCAAGGCTCCTCCCTCAGCCCAACGCTGTTCAACATCTACATGGCACCCCTCGCCCACGTCGCCCGACAGCACAACCTCAACATCATCTCCTACGCCGACGACACCCAGCTGATCCTCTCCCTCACCAAAGACCCTCACACCGCCAAAGCCCACCTCCACGAAGGAATGAAGGCCGTCGCTGAATGGATGAGGACCAGCCGCCTGAAGCTGAACTCGGACAAGACGGAGGTCCTCATCCTTGGTTCCAACCCTTCAGCCTGGGACGACTCCTGGTGGCCAACATCACTGGTAACAGCCCCGCCACCCACCGACCACGTACGCAACCTAGGGGTCATCCTCGACCCCACCCTCTCCATGACTAAGCAGGTCAACGCTGTTTCCTCATCCTGCTTCAACATCCTCCGAATGCTCCGCAGGATCTTCAAGTGGATCCCCACCGAAACAAGAAAAACAGTCACCCAGGCCCTCGTCACCAGCAGGCTGGACTACGGAAACGCCCTCTACGCAGGAACGACGGCTAAGCTCCTGAGACGGCTGCAACGCATCCAGAACGCCTCTGCACGTCTTATCCTCGACATCCCCCGACGCAGCCACATCACACCCCACCTGAGAGACCTGCACTGGCTCCCTGTCAACAAGAGGATAACCTTCAAGCTCCTCACCCACGCACACAAAGCACTGCACAACTCCGGACCAGCCTACCTCAACAGACGACTCAGCTTCTACACCCCCACCCGCCAGCTCCGCTCGACCAGCCTCGCCCTCGCCACAGTCCCCCGCATCCGGAAAACGACCGCCGGCGGCAGATCCTTCTCCCACCTCGCCGCCAAGACCTGGAACACCCTCCCACCAACCTCCGACAGACCCAAGACCTACTGGCCTTCAGAAGACTCCTCAAGACCTGGCTCTTCGATCAGTAGCAGCACCACCCCTCTCTTCCCCCAGCGCCTTGAGACCCTCGCGGGTATGTAGTGCGCTTTATAAGTGACATGATTGATTGATTGATTAGAAGATGAATACACATGTGAGACTACTCGTGATGTTACAAATGGGCTCAGTGAGATACATTGCTTCAGTACAGGCCCTTGGCTCATGCAGGCTTCCGATTTAAATTTAAAATTGGTTGTAAAAATGTACATTTCAAATATGCCTTTAAATTAGGGATCTTGCGAATTTGTCTTTGTAGTTTTAAACAACATCTTCACCGGTGTGAGATAGTGCAAAAATGCAGCATTTACAATGCCATGTTGAGGTTGTGCCAAAAAAACCTTGCCATATATTGCATACTGTGTAAGCCTTGTCCGCAATCATGTGCACACAGACACATGCACAGTTTGTCATAGGGCCATTTCAGGAATCTGCATGTCCATTGTTGAACAGCCTTAGATTTAAATACACGTGCATGGCAGGTCTATTGTCATTTTAGCAAACATAAAAAGGCCATCTACTAAGTGCAATGTGGCTATTTCCATTTTGACCATATGCGCTGGTAAATATGTATCTACACTGAACAGGTGTCTGTTCTTAGGAGCCATACAAGTGTAGGCTCCTGGAGGTCACATTAGTGTATTTCAATAATGTTAAATGATTTGCATGACACATGTGTAGATGGGCAAGGGCATGTGATGTCAGGGCTGTGGTGTGATGCTTTTATACAAATACGAGATTGTTGGTAGTACACAGAATGAGTGTTATAGTTAACAGGAAAGTGTTGTCAGTAAGTTAGCATGTGTAAATCAAAGATGTTATGTACCCAATATTTTCCATTGTTAATGTTAGCTGTGTTGTAGCTCTGTATCACCATAGCTTATGACTTCAAACCTGGCTTGGTCACTCAATATCTAGATCTGTCGCAACCACACAGGTTAGGGTACATCTCAAGGAAAAATGTGGAAAGCCATTGCCCAAGGGGTGCCGTCCGTGGGGGTTGCTCATCGGTGCAGTGTTCACTGCAAGAAGAGGTGCGAGGACTTTCGAAGCTGGACAAAGAAAATCACAGAGGTCAAGCTGGGCCTGTCCTCCCCCAGCAGAAGGGGCGCTCACCGAAACCTGACCCCACTAATGGCCCTAATACTGGTGGTGGCATTCCCCAAACTTGATGTGCAGTGGCAAGCACAACAGCAGCTAGGAGGGGGTGAGTATTTTTCTTCAGTGTGATGTCATACATGACCATGATTTTTTATTCACTTACAATCAGCTATGTACCATTTTCAGGTAAGATATACTAATTTTTCACACAAGGAGGATGTATTTGCATGTGTATTTGTGGATATAGGACCATGTAGTAAGATAAATATACTTTACAAACCAGCATGATTTCTCAAGCTGAAGGTCAAAATGACAGACCAAAATAGTAATACAACATGTCTGGCTATATGCAGACATTTACTACATCCTCCTTGGTAGGAATTCCTTAAGATTCTCCCAGAAAGCACACTTATCAGCCTTGTGCCTGACGTCTTGCAACTGTGTGTATTTTGATGTTGGACCACTCACTTATGGCATGTAATATGAAGACACTGCACATGCAGACACTGAGCACCAATCTTACTTGTTAAGAGGGCAATCTAGAGTAGCAAGATGTGGGTATGAAAACACATGTATGCCTAAGAGTTGTAGCTACCTTGTTGGAATGTGTGAAGACCTAAGTTGCACTGGCATATGTACCACAGCTACATACATACTGAAGAGTAGGTTGACATAGTGCTCACAAATCTCAACATTATTTTGTGTGTTGTGGAATGTGTACGTGACAATGTGAGGTCCAATTTGGATCTCATGTGCTACATTTTGCCACTATGTAGCGTACTCTGAAGAGGCAATCAATGGCATCCTCTGGCTTGCAATCTGACATAAATAGTCACATATGAAATGCCTAAAATGTATGATGTGCAGTTCACATTGATTTACATTTGGTTTCTCTGAAGATACTACCACTTCTCTGTAGCAGGGACCAGACTTTTATACATGCATTGTGTCACAGAAACGATAAATTTAGGCCTTCATTACAATGTATACATTAGGGGCCTCATTAGTCCGATGGCGCAATATTCCACGGCATATTTACAAAGCCACGTAAAGACACTATACATGGCTTTTCATGGCCTTAAAAATCTGTGCCCCTTTCACGCAGACAACTGCGTGAGAGGGGCATTCCATGGGTTTTGCTGTGGGTGTTCCCACACAACACCCATGCTGTGGGTGTTCCCACATAAGCATTCCCATATTTACCAGACATCATAAACCTGGGCATGCATCAGGATCTAACCCCACCCCAGGGGTGGTGTTAGGGGGGCACAGTGAGGAAAAATGTTTTCAGGTCTCCCAGTGCTTTCCTGTTTCAATGTTTGCTGCAGTCTGCAGCACACATAGAAGGAGGAAAGTGGATCACTTGATTGATTTTGTGCAGGAAGGTGTCCCTTTCTACATGAAATCAAACAGCCACACAATGCAGGCACCCTTGCACCATGATGCAAGGGTACCTGGGTTGGTGCATTGCGGCTCATTGTGTAGCAGAACAGGGGAAATGACTGGATTGTGCGGTATCACATAGATATGGTACATACCTGCCCTTTTGTTTTGACACAGGGCAACGCAGCAAGATTCCTTGCGGCACTGCCCTGTGCCAAAACTTCATAAATGGGGCCCTAGGTTTATATAGCTGCATCCCAGTAAATGACATGTCTTACCATTGGTATGCAATAAGGACCTAGGGATACAGATTTGTGACCACATTTGTTTGACAAATGTGGGTGGTTAATGTATTTGCCCACATCTGTAGTTGTAGGTGACAAAGGTGATGGCAACACATTTTGGGTCTGTGCACGCCTCAATATAAATTTATCTAAGTCCTAATGGCACTGTTGGGGCTAAATTTTAATAGTTTAACATTCTTCCTTAGCAACTAAAGTGTGATGTGCAATGAAATGTTTGTGTAGTGTGGTCAGGCTGTTTATGAAATCAATTTTGTCTTCTTGTTTCAGCATCAACCCAGGGCAATGAAGGAGACAGGGGCGATACAGGTGGGGATGCAGCGGCCACAGTGTTACCATACTACCAAGTGACGCAGAGGGAACCAGTGGCTTGGAGGATGGTGGGAGGATGGTGGGAGTGTTACAGAGGAGCTACAAGATGACTCATCAACGTCTTCATCTAGCTCCAGTGGACATTCCCCAGTGGTGGTGGTGGAATTGCCTGGACCTCCGTCTGCTACATCCCCTACCATCTCCATCCTCCCTGCTGCTCCCTGCTGCTCCCTAAACAGCTGTTAGGCCCCACTGAAGAGTCTCCTTCACCCCAGGCACCTCACCCCCTGCTTCTGTCTCCCCTGCTGCCCTGAATGTGGAGGCTGTTGACCTTCTGAGGCAGATCTCTGTGGGTCGGACAGCAAAGTTGAATGCCCTCCAGGTGCAGACATCCCAGCAAAACATGATGGCGTCGTTCCTGGAAGGAATTCATGCTGACATGTCTGGCTTACAGAGGTTGTTTCAGGCCCTGGCTTCCACACTCACGGCAGCCTTCTAACATTCCCATTTTCTGGCCCACCTCATGCACCTTCCCCAACCACTATCCCTATCCCCCAAACTGTGCAAAGTGCACACAGACGTCACACAAGCACATCAACAGTCACACAAAGCACACGTAATGACAAACATAAGTTGCCAAAAACAAGCCCACCCACTCATCAAGCAGTGACCACACTCACCACCACTTCCACGACTACACACACACATAGCACATCCACAACACCAGCCACAGGCACAACACCCATCAGCCAGACAGACACCACACATACTACAGCAGCCGCAGACTCTTATCTCAACACACACAAAGGCCACATCCACAACACCAGCCACAGGCACAACCCCCATCAGCCAGACATACACCACACCTACCACAACAGCCACTAATTCTCTATCAACACACATAGAAGCCACATCCACAATACCAGTGACTCATACTTCACACACTTCCAAACAAAAGCCACATCACACCACAAAACATACATCACACACCCAGAAACAGACAGACACTGCACATACATCCACATCTCATACCTCAATTCCTTCTACCTTCAAACCCAAAGCCCCTGCCATTCCTCCTCCCCAGTCAGAGGACTCTTACCCTGTGTGCCCTTGACCTTTTCCCTACAACTCATGCACCGCCACACAAATCCAAAAAGTCTGGATTGCCTGCCCTACCGTCCCCTTCAACATCAACAACCACCAAAGCGGGCCCCTCTGGTACCCCAAAATCACCTTCCTCCAAATGTATGAAGAGGAAAAGTAAACAACCGGAATCTGGCCCACCACCCCCAACCCTCAAAAGATCCTCTTCTGCTACCTACCCCAGTTCTTCAGCCCTCAAAACAATAAAGAAAGTAATCACCCGTCCCATCACAATCACTACCCTGAAGGGATACAAGATTCCAAAAATGCTCCAACCCACCCCTCCCAATCCTGATGTGCCCTCTCCCAAGCCGGTAACCACACCACCCAATACCAAGACCGTCACTCCCACCCACATACTACACCCAGCCTCAACCCAAAATGATCCTCCCCTGTCCAATGCCAGCCTCCCCACCAAAGAACACCCCACCCCAATGACTCCAAGATGCCTGGACTGCTCATTGAATGGCCCTTTCCTGTTGATGGTTCCCTGGCAGTGTTCTTAACGGCAAATGTTGTGGCATAGCTGTGTGCTAATGCACAAGTACGTAATTGGACTGGCCATTGGCCTTTGTCTTTTTGACCTAGTTTAATTGCTTTTAAATAAAAAACAACAATGGTTCAAATCTGTCCTCTTACTTTTTCCACACATGTTAGTAGATAGCCACGTAACTCTTTTAAAGCAGATGATAGTAAAATGCTTTTAATGGTAATGGTGCAAGCTGATACATTAGCATTGTTGACTGTAGTTGCACCTTGATATACCTTATGAAGTGGCCAAGGACATGGGTCGATGTATCATGGGTAAACATGCATTGAATGTTCAAATTGTGTCTTACTTTTGTTTATGTACCATCTGGCATGGTGATTAGGTCAAGTTGCTTTGAGCATTGTTCACATGTTAATACTTTGAGCATTATTAGAGCTGTGTGTTTGAAGTGTGTCCGATCTGTGATGAGTAGCTATGACTTTATATATGTTTAGGTAGTAAAGCAAGCTCTTGTATGCCTGTTACTTTTGTAGCACATGTGTGCTTTTTCATATGTGCTTTTCTCATTGTAATCTCAATGGTTGTTTGACCAGTGTTGGCGTTGTGGTGTTGTTGTTATTGTTTTCCACGTACACATCTGCCACATGGCTATGTATGAAGTATGTGTACATTTTTGGTAGCCTTTTCTAGGTCATGACAATTATCCTATGCACATGTGAACAGAGCTGCAGGTGCTACCTGCACTGTATCCTTGACTTGGTACCTTCCAGGAGTACAAGTGACTTTGATAGTCACATCTTTCTGTTGTCTTTCAAATGTTACCTTAACATATCTGTGTTGTTAATAATTGGCTGAACCCATCACCAGACCTATGTTCACCTCTTCTCTCTCAACCTCACCCTCTTCTTTATCTGCCTCAGCCTCTTGCTCTCCACCTCATCGGCATTAATGTTTGCCATGGCCTACACTCTCTCTTTGCCTCATCCTCTCTTTCCTCCTCACCCTTCTCTTTCCACATCACCTCCCTCTCTTACTACACCTTGCCATCCTCCCACTGTGCAATCAGACTAGTCTCTCTCAACCTCACCCTTCTCTTTCCACCTCACCATTCTTGTCTGTACTCCCATTCCTCTCACTCTGCCCCATCCTCCTCTGTCTTTCAAATCCAGCCTTCTTCTCGTCACTGCCTTCTCTCTCATGCGCGCTACCTTCCCTCTCTCTGCCTCACCCTCCTCCTTCTATCCCAACTGTGATACACATCAACTTCACCTATCTCTGCTTCACCTTCTCCTCTCTTCACCTTGTCTTCTGCCAGCATTGCCTTCAGTTCTGCTGCATATGGCATAAGAATTGTGTGCCTGTAAATGAAGCATAATCTCCTAATGTATAAGCGTGTGTGAGCATACTTGTGTGGTTGGGCAGGTGTGCATCATCGAATCTTGCACTATGACTGCCCTGGACATATTCTTCACTGAACAGTGGAAGCACCAAAGTCTGGCTTTTTGAGAGCGTGCAACATCTACAACAACCTTGTGGCCATATTTATTTAGAACAGAGTAAGGATCTGTGCAAATTTTGACACTTATACCTCGAGCCATATGCAGTATCCTTACTCCAGGAAACAGTGATAACAATTGGAAAAGTTATCAAAGTTGGCAACCTGAGGTGACCTGACCAACCATGTTGCAACACATATCTGCCCACCGTGTTCAGCTTTGAAGGCTGAGGGCTGGACATCTCACTGGGTGGTTATTTTTTCAACAAGATTTGGATGTAGATTCTTAAGCTGAGTATATTTTGGGGTAACTAAGAGGAAATGTTCAGCTGGTGCAACTGCCTCAAATGTGAACTCTCTCCAGAAATGTGACTTCCATGCAACTGCCTATATCAAATTCTCTTCCACTTTCACACAAGGCTCTCCTAGACTCATCCCCCTCTATAATTTTTCTCCAACACTGTCCCTTTGGTTCTAAGATTGACCTCTAGTATCTTTACCCTCGTTCTCTGGTTCCTCATCCACCACTGACGATTTGCTCAACACCATTCTCTCTGATCACCTTCCTTTTTCTTCAAATTCATCCGTGAATATCCTCACCCTTTGCATCCACCCTTGCATAATCCTCTCCCTCTACTCACCTATCATTACACCCATCAGTGCATTTACCACACTACCAATCACTTTACTCATCCTTCTCCTTCTACATTCAGCTCCATCATCCCACTTCCTCAGATGCCCCTTATCCTCCTTCACCCACCTCTCACAGCAGCTCTATCGCCTTATCCATGAAAAAGGATTTTTTTAGCCTCTTATTCCTCTCTTACCAACTACCTCTGTCACTATTTTTTATATTTGCACACGTACTCGCTCCTTTACTCTTTGTTTTTTTCAATATATCTTTATTGACCTTTTAATCAAACAAACCACACTGATATAGGCATGTACCAAAACATGAGTATACAATACTGAGTGTTCACCTTCCGAATACAGCAGCCCGCAGCCCAAGTACAACAGCAATAAATACCATTTTTATTTGGATGTCCCCTCCCCCTGTATCGTCTGTATAATGCCTCTATCGTGAACAATCATACAGATCCCTGCCATGGCCCATACCCCCAGGCTTCTGCGCTACGGATCAACTAGCCTTCCTCCCCTCCCACCCCCGTCCTGCAACATAACCCCCCACCCGCCGCCCATGTCTGGTGTATAATCCCTTATGATATACCCTGGTGGGCCCAGCCTCTCCGCTCCTTTTTACCTCTTCCAGTAGAGCCGTGCTACCCTGAGTCTCTCATCCCCTCGGTATTATCTGGCTCTTGTCCTGAGTGTATGCTCCCCCCCGCTACGCCACTGTCTGCTCCATCTGTTCCCCTGTTTACCAGCTCTGCCACCATTGCCCTCCAGGCCTGTACGTCATCGTCTAGCTTCTCATCACGTCTGGTCCGCTGCATTCGGATCACCTCGGCAGTCGCCCACTCCTGCATATCCCGCACCCACTGCGACATACTGGGCGGACGGCGACCCATCCACGATATGGCTATCCGCCGCTTTGCAAGCACCAGCCCTAAAGGACCAGCTTTCGACTAAGACTCTTATTCTTGGGTCGAGGCAACAATCCCAGCAATAGCACCCGGATCTCTCCTGCAATCTCCCACCCTGTCGCCCCCTCACCTCCTCCATAACTTTCGCCCAGAACCCCTGCAGCTCAGGGCATGTCCAAGCCATGTGTATGAACGCAGCCTCCGACTCCCCACACCGAGGACACTGCCCCGACCGCTCCGGGTAGATCTTGCAAAGCATTTTTGGGGTCAAATACGTTTGGTGGACATAGTTGAATTGAATTAATTTAAACCTCATATTTGCACTCGCTTGTTTGACCCCTTCATGAATCTTGACCCAGTCCCTGTCGGTGAAACTGTCCCCCGTCAGCGCCTCCCATTTTGCTTGGATCGGCAACCCCCCCATTCACCCGGTCATCCCGGATCGCCCGATATAAGTGTGAAATCAGCCTGTGGCCTTTAGCCATCATTAGCTGAGTCTGTAGCATCCGGGAGACCGAGGGTTCATCCGGGAACGTGGGCCAAAGGTCCCTCGTCACCTGTGCAATCTTTTCATACTGTAGGAATTGCCCGGGACCCATCTCAAACATCTCCCGAGCCTGTTCATGTGTGATATATCGTGCATTATCATATAAGTCGCCCATAGTCTGGCAGCCCCCTCCCACCATCTCCGCACTGACATTGATGCGGCAATCTGCCGGAAAGGCTGGCCACCCATAGGGGCATGTCCGGCGCATACGTAGCCCTCTTCAGTACTTTCCGGACCGCCACTTCCCACATCTCTGCCACATGTCGCACTATGTAGGGGCATGCCGGAGGCACCCCCACCCTCATCATAAGTAACTCAGGCAGCTCCCTTTCTCCTAAAGTTCCAGCCAGCAGGGTCTTTTCCCAGTTGTTGTCCCCATCTAACCAATGCACTGCGTGCTGGAGCTGTGCGGCAATGAAGTAATATTCCAAGCTTGGGACCTCTAATCCCCCAGCCTGCCATGTTCGTTGCAGAGTAGCCAAGCTAACTCGTTTGCGTTTGGACCCCCATAGCAAGTCGATGATGAGCTTATCCAGTTCAGTAAAAAAGGATCGGGGGATCCGATAGAAGGAGTGCTGCATCGCATACAAACACCGAGGCAGGACCACCATTTTTGTCAGCGCTATCCTCCCCATAAGAGACAATGGCAACTCCCGCCAGAAACGTACCGAGACTCTCAAACCCTCCACTACCCTGCCGATATTATGCGTCAGAAATTGCTCAGCGGTTTCTACTAGCCGGACCCCCAAATAGCGGGGTACGGACCGAACCCATGGATGTCCCACCTCTGGTAATTCCTCGTCCAAGCGGAGGGCCAATCGTCTCAACTGAACCAACTTGGACTTCCCCTGGTTGATCCGCAAGCCCGTCACACTCCCAAACCCCTCCAAAGCACTCAACAGCACAGGCACTGCCGCGCCCGGGTCCCTGACGTACACCAGGGTGTCGTCCGCATACATGGACACCACGTGATTAGACTCGCCAACCCTGATCCCTAATGGTGCCATCCTTGTTCGGAGATACACCGCCAGTGGCTCCAACGCCACAGCGAAAAGTAATGGCGATAGAGGGCACCCCTGCCTGGTGCCCCTGTGCAGTCGGAAGGCCTGAGACACTAACCGCCCCACTCTAATCCTAGCACACGGCTCCGAGTACAGCAACTGCACCCATTGCAAAAACTGGCCTCCCACTCCCATTGCCCGCAGAACCTCCCAAAGATATGTCCACCCTACAGAGTCGAACGCTTGTTCAATGTCAAGAAGTACCAGCCGCGCATTCCTCCTGCTGGAGCACTGACGAGTGCCATACATGAGACAGGCGTCTGAGGTTCATGGCCGTGCTACGCTGAGGAATGAAACCCGCCTGGTCCGAGTGAAACCAGACATCGCAGGTATGGTTGCAAGGGCATGGCCATGATCCTGCTAAGGATCTTCATGTCGAGGTTAAGCAGGGATATGAGCCTATATGACCCTGGAAGTTGATCGTCCCTGTCCGCCTTAGGAAGCATTACCACGACCGCCTCATTCATGAAGGGCGGGAGTGCCCATGACTGGAAGGCTTCGTTGTATACCTCAAGGAGGTAGTCTGCCAAGACATGCGCAAATTTATTATAAAATTCTGCCGGAAGGCCGTCACTAGGCTGATTTCATAGAATTGATCCCTCCCAGGATTTCCTCCTCGAAAGTGGCGTGTCCAGGATTTTCCCGATCTCAGCCTCCAAACAGGGGAGCTCTAGAGTAGTAAGGAAGTCCCCCAGCTCCTCCCGTGTTGGGGCCTGGTGCCCCACGTATACTCTGGCCATATGGTCCGCTAGAGTATCCAGAATGCCCTGCTGGCTGTATACCGTATGTCCATCCGCAGTCCTCATCTGCACTATAGCCGAGGGCTGCATCTCATTACGGATCAACCTTGCCAGCAGCGCTCCGGAGCGATCCCCTTTGGTATGCAGACGCTGCTGGTATGCGGTGTAATGAAACTTCTCCATGCGGCACAATGCCGCCAGAAACTCCTCCCGTGTCTCCCGCCACTCAGTCCAGCGGCAAGGCTCTGATGGCAACACCTCTTCCAATTCAGCCAGTCGTCGCTCGTCGGTCTGCACATCCCTTTCGAGTTGCTTCCGAGCGCCATAAGTCGTGCTAAGGCAAACCCCCCGGACAACCACCTTCATCGCTTACCACTCCATGCCCCGCGACGTTGTCGAGCCCCAGTTAATCCTAAAATAAGACGTAAGTTCCTCCTCCAGCTTCCCGACGAAGGGCGGATCCGTAACCGCCTCTGACTGGAGCCGCCATGTAGGGATTGCTGCTCTGGGTCTGGCCATACTCAGCGTCGCCAGCAATGGGGAGTGTTCCGATATATGCCTCGGGAGATACGTTACCTCCTCCACCCTGGACACCAAAGTCTGCGATACCAAAAACTGATCCAACCTACTGTGCGTGCTGGAAGCCAGGGTATAACAGGAGAACACCTGCGATGCTGGATGCCGGGTCCACCATACATCAAGCAAGCCCATCTCCCTCATCACATCCTTCAGAGCCCCAGTCATGCCTGGCTTGGTATTCGTGCGGGGAGGTTCACGATCCAATGTCCCATCCAGGACACAGTTAAAGTCCCCTAAGAATATATCTTCTCCCCCCAGGTATGGGGTCGCTACCTTCATCACTGCATAGAAAAAGGCGGGTGCATCCACGTTAGGGGCATACACATTTATCAGGCATACTTCCTGTCCATCCAGCCTACCATATAATACTACATAATGTCCCTCAGGATCTAGCGCGTGATGTAAATGTTGAAAAGGGGTCACAGGGCCACCCAGATCAGTGCCCCCGTGCAAATCCTGAGAACGAGGTGGCATAAAGCTGTCCGCACCACCTATGTCTGATGAATGGCAGCGTCTCCCCCCAAACATGCATCTCCTGCAAGCCCGCTATGGCTATTTTATATCTCCTTAAGAATGAATGTACCCTTCTACGTTTCTCTAGCAAGGCCATTCCCCGTATATTCCATGTGAGTAGCTTCATCAGGGAAGGAGCTATAAGCCCACACATCTGGTGGCCCGATTCCATTCCCATCCCGCCAGGACAACCTTGAACTGATCGTTCTGTGATAAGTCTCGACCCACACATGGATCCCCCCCTCGTCCCCAACAACCAAAAACAAAAACTGCAACAGAGCAAACACCCTGATCCTCCCCCCTCCCACTGGGCAGTGTGACAAGATCTTCCCCCGCCAACATAGCGAGTGAGCAGTGCTATCCCCTGCCCTACACCACCCCCCTCATGCTTACCCAAGAAGAAATTAGGATTCCTCCCATCACCCCCCCTGAAACCCAGAGCATGTCCTGTAAGGACACACTCTGACTCTCGTCGATCATCAGTGCCATGCAAGTGACTGGCTCCCGAACCGGGCATGAGGACCAGGCCTCTAGCTCCCGGAAGAGGATCCAGCCACTGGTGAGGGGTGTGTCCCACTCCCCCACAGCCTACACATACAATTAATCCTCACCCCAAACTTGAAACATGCATCATATAACATTTGGTATCACAAGTGGTAAGATACAGACACTTATCTGCGTATCCAGTGTCCCAGCCATCGTCCTCATTCCCCACCAAATATTCAGTCAACATTTGTGTCCGGTATGACCTCCGATGAGGCTAGTATAGAGTCCGGTGAAACCTCCACCACCTGCAAAGTTCCATCAGCGCAAACCTGAACCCTTGCAGAATCCCCGGTGTCCCGCAGTCCCATTCCTTCGGACATTCGGCGTCGTCGTCCATTCCGGTCCAATGACACTGTGCGCTGTCCTGACTGCGTCTGCGTCCTCTTCCGGAGCTCCCGGTCTCCCGTGCTGTCCATCCATTCGGAGGCCTCCTCCGCCGATCCAAAGTACAGAGTCTTGCCCTTGTGCTCCACCCGGAGCTTGGCCGGATATATAAGGCTGTATTTCAACCCTGCTTCTCTCATGTCCCGTTTTACAGCCAGAAATGTACGTCGTTGGTCTGGCACCCTCTGGGTATAGTCGGGAAAGACGGCAATATGGTGCCCCTCAAATTGTAGGTTGGACTTGGTGCGAGTAGACTGTAGGAGCTGGTCTCGGTCCCGATAGTTAAAGAAGCGGGCTATAATGGCCCGTGGCGGCGCCCCTGGTCTCGGCAGGGGGACCAATGCCCTGTGAGCCCATTCGATGTTAAAACATTTGGACAGTTTGCCAGGTGCCAGGATTATCACTATCCAGTCCTCCAAGAATAACTGAGCGGAGGGCCCCTCTGCCCGCTCAGGAAACCCCACGAACCTCTGGTTGTTCCTTCGGGAGCGCCCCTCCTGATCTTCGGCGCGCTCATCCAGCCTAATCGTCTTCCTCTGGAGGTCCATGACTGTGGTCCGTAGAGCCTTTACCTCCGATTGAAGAGCGTCCACATTCTGCTCCGACGAGGTGACCCTGTCTGAGACTTTACTCAAGTCACACCGCAGAAGGCTCACATCAATCGCCACTGCGTCGATTCTGGTCACCATCTCGTTTCTGGTCGTCTGTACCGCCACCAGTATATCTCTCAGAGAGGGATCTCGCGCGTCCTTCCCGGTGCCATCTCATCATCGGCCTCATCTCGCACATCTTTCTGCTGGAGCCCATGGGTTATGGGCTGCGCATAGTTCAGGATTTTATTTGTTTGCGCCTTAGCACCCTTATCCTTCCCCGTGATGGGTGCCGATAATTCACCTCCACCACTCTGACCAGCGCAGGCTCACCTCGGGGTCCACTCCGCCGTCCTCGTCCCACCAGAACAATCCCACTCCTCTTTCGCCCAGGATCTCAGGCAATCACAGCCAGAGGGACCGTGTTCAGCACCGGCCGCCAGTTCCCCGGGTGCCGCGGCCAACCAGGCCGCCCCCCCTGTTGCACAATTCCTCCGAGGCTGCTCACCAGCACCAGGATCCACCACAGGTGCCTCACCTCCCCAACCAGTATAGTCCAGCCACCTCAGCAGAGTTTAACTGAAGCATGCACTGGCCTCACGCCGCCTCCCAGATACCTGCCTAGCAAATGTGGGCCACGAGCATTCACTCCACGTATGTCTGGCGGCCTCTCCCCACTGTGCCGCTAGGAGTGGTTCCACCACTACGTCGCTGGGGGCCTGGACACCTCCCAGCCTCCACGAGTCTGTCCCGGCTATCGCACTCCTCAGGGCTGCCCCTATACAGAACGCTCCAGCCTCCAATGTCCTCCGAGTGCACCTGTGTCTACGGCCTGTCCGCCTCCCAGGTAGACACCCGGCTCCTCTGGCAAGGTAGGCCCCGGCCCCCCGCGGAGCTCCGACGGCGGGTCGCACAGGCCCCACCACTGTCCCAGCATCCTTATTCACGCACCCGACCTCCGGGACGAGCCCAGCTCCCAGGTCGGTGCGTTCACTGCCTCCGCTGCCGACCTGTTCATCCTGAGATCCGAGGTCCGGGCAAGGAGACCGTTCACTCCGCCTCCCCGCCGTACTCAACAGCGAGCGCTGCTCAGCCCAAGATGGCAGCTCCGCTCTCAGGCCGCACTTCGTTCTCGTCGCCGAACATCCGCCAACTCACTTCCCCACAGCTTCCAGCCCTCCCAGGGGGCTCACCAGGTGTTAAGGATTACGGGGCAAGGCCGGTGCCTAGATCAGCACCGCAGGATAATGCCGGATTTATGCCGCGGTAGGGCGGAGCTCAGCGCCGCACGTCCTACTCGGCCATCTTGTTGGTGATGCCCCCCTCACTCCTTTACTCTTATTGCATCCACTTGTTTCCTTGCCATTCTTTTGTGTTAATCTTCATTTTCTATTTCCTTACCCTTGTCTTTTCTATCCTCACTCTCTCCTGTAATCACTCATTTCTCATCTCTGTGCCCCTTCACCTTTTTGTCTTGTCCAAAATCTAGAATTATCATGTTTGTTACCCTATTGCATCACAATTGTGAAAAGTGTGGCTGTGTCTTTTCTCAGACTTAAAATGTAAGGGTATGCCACGCCCACTTTTGCTAGATACTCAATAGCTATTGTACTTTAGTAGTGTGAGTTAAGCACTCTTCCTTTCAAAATGACCCAAAACATCACAAATATGTGACTATCAAATCAGGTCCTACAACAAGCCAGGACAATTGGTTTGGTCAATGATTGTTAGTTGCATGAGATAAATTAACAACAACTATGGATTTGTTATAGATGATATTGAAAAAGGTTCATTTCAGAAATTAACTAAGTGTTACATAACTAGGAAGAGTGTATTTGACGTAACATCAGAGGCAGTGAAGGGTGGTACAGCTGCTGAGTTAATGTTTATTTTTCACCCTGAGGGTGTGGGCAGAAAAAGAGAGGCAAACTGGAACCTGTCTCAGAACCTGATATTTAGTACATCCACGGCAGGAGCCTAACCAATCAAGGCCCTGTGTATGTCAATAGTCCTTTTTTGAAAGCTCCCTTCTGGGCCATCATGTCGGAGTGCTCCTATATATATATTTAATGGAGGTAACGTCAGCACATGTTCATTTCATGGCAGGTTGCAGAGTCCCCCCTCCCCAACCACCTCTCCAATTAGCAACACTACAGGGCTGCTGTTAAATGGCAGCCACTATCATTGGTTTGGAGTCTATATGTGCAGGGCACAAGTCCTAAAATAGAGAAGTAAGGGAACTAACCATGTTAGGCAGTATGCAAGTGGCATCATGGCATGTGCAAACACATCGAATGATGTCACAAGAGGTAACATCAAATCTTAAGACCTCACACATATGTTTATCAGGTATATCATGAGTATATTTAAGTGCATTAGGAGGAATAACAAATGAGAATTTGCCTTGGGGTTGTGCCAATAAAATGGCACAACCCTGACGCAAAATCTAGATCTCAACTATTACATTTATTCTTTTTTAAATCCTGCTACAAATAAATTGGCAACATGGAGAAGCATGATAGTAGATCTGTTCTGCATAATTGGTTGCAAAGTCAGCATTTAAAAATAATTTATGGGATTAAGGTATCAGCTGCAGAGGTGTCCAGTTAATCTCAGTGAATAATAATAATGCGTAGATAACTCTGGAGGTTAACGCATTTGTTAAGGAGATTAGTGTTTTGTCTAGTCCCAGATCTGAATTAAAGTAGTATGAAGGTTAATGCACCTCCTGCAAACCACATCATGTAATATGTAGATGACGGATTTTTATTTTATGTAGATAGGTGAGTATGTTACTGCTTTGTACACAGAAATCCTTTTGTTGCTGCAGAGTACATAAATTGTAATCCTTCTAATACAGCACAGTGAGCTAGGAAGGACATGTGACTCCTACATCTAGTAACCATCACTGTCTCATATACCATATCTTGTACAATGATTTATACACTTACATGATCTATTATCAAGGTATAATGCATATCTTAAATAAAGCGCTCTGATACACTGCATTGGGATGAGTTGCACTATAAAAGAATTAAAATAGTGCCATTTAAATTATTATTTGTGTAAATACTGAGACAGACCAACACATCTGACATTCTTACAGTGCATGCACTTATATACGGAGACTGAACAAAGTCAAAAGAATGCCTCTCTTAAGTACCTGTCAAGAGTTAACAAGTTGTATTCTTTTGTTTCCCCTCCGTTGCATTTGCATTTAAGTGTGAGGTTCCAGGCCACATCAAGTCAGGATACTTAATCAAAAGGAGGCCTGATGGTCCCTTAACATCAGGATTTATGTTTGGCCCAGCTGGAGGTGAAAACAAACAAAAGCCCCCCTCACTGCCTGCACGTTGCTGCTGGGAATGAAAAGCAGACAACGTGCGGGTCCACTGAACTTGTCCGGTGTCTGAAAATTACACAGGGACAATTTCATCATATTTCTGTGGGGCCCAACTTTTTGGCAGGGTGGACGGCGTCCACCCTGTGATAATAGTGGGTGGACACCGTGTACCTGCATGCACCCCCGACTTGTGCCCTGTATGTGAGGGTGATGTGTCACTTATCGGCAGTAGCGTCCACACTGAATCGGTTTTGGTCCATGAGCAAACAGGAAGAGTATCGGCATGACGTGTAACATTGGCTCCATCTCGGCACAGGAAGTTGACAGCTGCGTGAAGGTGCTTGTCGTGTTTTTACCTCTCCATTTCCACCTTGTTTCATGAGGTGGTTGGACTGCCAATCTCGGCTCGTCTGAATGATGCATTGGAATTGGGCATTTGGTCCACACATGGCTGCACTCTCCGACAGCCTCCATTTGTTCGTTCAATGACCATCGCGGTCGGAAGACACTGTCAGTTTCGGCAGGGCCATGACAGACGGATTTCTGTGCATTCATATGCATTGTAATCCGGCGTTCGTAGTGACCGCTTCCGACATGTACATGGTGGTCCGTCTGCCTCTGCAAGTACCACAGAAGCCGGGCCCACCCGGCATCTGAATGGCCCCTTAGATTTGTGAAAAAAACCCACATGTTTTACCCTCATGAGATGAACATTGTTACATAGCAGGTATTGATACTCATTTATGTGCTTTAAGTCCATTTATTATTATTAGAAAAAGTTCAATCACTACTTTTCTTACGATCCCATTTGAGTCTCCTGAGATCATAAAAAAAAATTTAGAGGAAGAATTTACACTTTCTTTTTTTACAGTACTTTTGCTTTATAGTCCCCATTAGTAGGGTATGGGGAGAAAGTTGCATCTCAAATGAGACCTTTTCACAGTATAACAACAGTACACAGTAGGGTGTAAGAAGACACTGGGATCTCACTGACAGATCTCCACAGCCTAACAACTGTTAGGCTGTGGAGAGACTGGTCTCTCCAGTGAGACCTTGCATGATGGTAACCAGTAAAGAGACACTGCCTCTCCACTCACACCTTTCCCCAGGCTCAGCACTATGCATGGTAAGGTGGGGAAGGTGCATACATCTCACATGTAAAACCTTAGTATTCCGTAGTAAGTATAACAATTACTGACCTCTCCACTGAGACCTCTCCCAGGAAAATGACCTGTTATTAGGGTGTGGGAATGGTTTTGACTGTCCAGTTACAGCTCTCCCCAGTATGATAGACATATACAGTAGTGTGCAGGGAAACATTTTCCTCTCCACCATCACCTATCTCCAGAACAAAATGGATGTGCAGTATGGTGTTGGCAAAGAGTGGCCTCTCTGTTGACACCTCTCCCTAGACCAATAGGGATACTCAGCGGTGTCTGGGAATGGAGTGCCTGTCTGCTAACACATCCTACCAGTGTGAGAGGTGTCTGTAGTAGGGTATGAGAAAAATGTATCTCTCTGCTCATACCTCTTCCCATGCTGACAATTAAGCATATTAGGCTGTGGGGAGAAACTGCGTTGTTTGTTCACATATCTCTCTTGCATGAAACATCTGCATAGTACCTAGTGGGGAGAGAGACTATCCCTCTCCTGTGACCTGTATCTTGGATGTTGGGCGTGCAAATTACGGTGTGAAAAGGGTCTTACCTCTCTGGCCAATCCTCTCCCCAGAATGACAGATGTAGACTTAAGGTATAGGTGTGAAATTACCTCTCTGTTGAGAAGTCTGTCTTGCATAACAACTATAGAGACTATAGAATAGAAACACACTGCCCTGTCAGCTGACACATCTTCCGAAAGTAACATATATGCAAAGCAGACTGTGGTTAGAGAGTATCCTCTTTGTGAATACCTCTCTTCCTAATGATAAATGTCCATAGTACAGTATAAAATGGAGTGTCCTCTCTGCTGAAAACTGAGTCTTGCACAACTGGTGTCCATATATGATCGTAGGGACATACTCACCTCTCTTTCAGATATCTTCCAATGGCAACAGTCATAAGAATACTGTGTGCACCTCAGCTGATAGGAGTGCATATTAGAGTATGAAGATGCACTGCTCTCTGTGCCAGTACCTCTTATCAGAGGTCCCTATACTACAGCATGGACAAGAATTGATGTCTCTACTAACACCTCACTATTGCATGACAAGTCACTATAGCTGCATAACAAAAGAATTGGGTTCTCCATTACCAAGTGTCTATAGAATAAAAGATGCGCATACTATCACATATATACATACACACGCAGCAGCATATTTACAGTCTCTGAAGATGGAACTGGCAGTTTTGGTGAATATTGAAATATTATGATCGAATCGAAATTTTTAATATTAAGCAAAAAAATCAAAAGTAACTTTAAACTTTTTTATTAGAACAGAATAATCTAGCACAAATACAAAACTACAACAACTATATTAATAAACTATATGAACAACTATTAAACAAAAAAAAAAAAAACTGTATAACATAACATTTGACACTCATCAGCAGGTGCCAAGTTCTGTCCTCTTTTTGCTTTATTTGCTTCTGGATTTTGATTCACGCCGCACATCTTTTCCAGTCTTTTACCCACTTTGGCCTGCCAAAGAGTCTTCAGTATCCTGATATACATTAGCAGCATAGGTGACAAGAAAGTTTCAGCAAAGCACCATATGTATAAATTACAGTTCACTAAGCCTAGATAGTGCAGAGTTAGCTCTTGCTGCTGAACTGCATAACTGTTCAGTCACTCCCACATCCTCCCAATCTGAAAAAACTGTACTTCAAGTGGTAGTTATTGCTGAATAGCACAATAATCCCGCTTGTGTTAACACGGCTCATTTTTGCTGCTTACGTAAGCAGATAATTATTTCCTCAGGGACAAGTTTCCATTTTCCTCCCAAAAAAAGACCAAATAAAAAAGATAAAAGTTACATACTGATTAATAATTCATAACAGTCCTACATCACTATTTTGCCTAACCTTTACTACATTTTCATTTTTCACCCGCAATCACATATTTATATTTGCAAAAACTCAGCACAGTGTTTCACTCTAGAAATAGCAATATCACCACTCAAACATCTCATAGAGCTAAAATATATGTACAAGAGGTTCTTAAGACAAGTAGAGCTTGTATTATTACATTCTTTGTTTTATAATTTAAGAAACACTGTTTCCATTACTTACAAGTTTTTACAGTTGAAACACTACTCTTTTTAACACAATCTGCAAACCTTGCTCACATCTCTCTACATTGTAAATGTGTACTTCTCAGAAGCTATATTAACAAATCTACACCTCCCCAAATACTGTTTCATGGTGTAGAATAAGTTTACGTAAATCAGCACACTTATGACACTTCACATCAAAGTTTGTCAAATATATTATTAAATACCTGAACTCTGAGTTCTTTCTTAAATACAGATGAGGACACCAGTCTCTTTCATCTTCAAAATTAAGTCACATCTGCTGAGCACAAATCAAAGAGACTTCCTTGTCCTCCAAAGCACCAAGGACAAACTGAGTTTGCTCTGGTTCTGCAGACAAACACATCACAGCATTTCTTCAACCATGTAATAAGAATGTTAACTATTGGTTGAGCCTTGGCCCCTTTTTTTATTCCCCCATACAATCTCTTGAGACTCTCACAGGATCACAAAACACCTCGTGGCAGGCCCAGCAATTTTCTATGCAGGTCTCGTGAGTGTCTCGTGGGATCGCACGAGCCTTATGTGGCAAACCTCACTCCCTGAAACTTGCAATCTACTCTTGCAAGACAGTTTTCGGGAAATAGTGTATGGGAAGCACTAGCCTCTCCAGTAAAAACCCTCTGTTAATAATGGTTATGCATTCTGGAGTATAAGAAGGGACTACCATTTCCTTTCAAACCTTTCTCTCAAATGATAACTATGCATAATAGGGCATATGCAGGGAGTGGTCTCTCATTTGAGACCCCTCTCAGATCATGGGTATGCATATTAGGGCCTTATTATGAGTTTGGCAGTGTGGAAGCCGGACCGCCCCACTCTGCCAAACCCATGTACAAACCAACTATCAGATTAGGAGTTTTCTCCTGTCCGGCGGGCGGTTCTTTGGAGTTCCCCGGGTGATTCCTTTCAAATAGGCACCACAATGGGAACGTCAAAAGCAGTACCTGCAAGGCATGGACTGCTGCAGACTATAATGTGCAGGTACTGGTGTGGGGAAGGACTTGCCTCTCCTGTCAGACCTCTCTCTCAGATGACAGGTATGCATAGTAGGTCGTTGGGAGAAAGACTGGCATCTCCTTTGACACTTCTCTCTCAAATGACGGGGATTCGTAGTAGGGTTTATGCTAGGCCTGGGTGGAGTTCTACTCGTGCAACTCCGTGAAGTGTCACAAAAACTCCACCACACTCAGTGGAGTTCCGCCAGTGGCAGAGTCTACAAAGTTGCGTTGCTTGCACTGACTTTAAGCATTGGGAGTTTGTCCTGCACTATAAAATCAGCGGAACGGCACTTCGCATCGCACCGGAAGGCACTGCTGCTTTCTGCCACTCTACTCAAGTGACAGCTTCCTCAACGAAAGCAGCAGATTTCTCAATGCGAGCAGTTGCAACCTGCCGTGTCCGCCCATGTTGATAAATCTCGCCAGGAGGTCTAGCGTGCTATTTGTTCTCACGTGCGCTCACAAACTTAACGTTGCAGAGCTGTGTGAGAGGAAAAAACTCCACTCCACTCCACGTTACTTCGCAGAGTTTTGTGGAACTCCGCATGGAGCACGGAGTGGACAAAAGTCTGCAAATTCTGCTGGCGACGCATAATTCTGCACCCAACCCTAGTTTATGCATGGACTGGCCTCTCCTTTAACACCTCTCTATCAGATAGCAGGTGTGCATAGTAGAGTGTGTGGATGGACTGGCCTCATTATTTAGACCTCTCTCTCAGATGGCGAGTGTGTGTAGTAGGGTGTCTGGATGGACTGGCCTCTCCTTTAAGAACTCTCCCTCAAATGATGGGTGTGCGTAATAGGGTGTGTGCATAGACTGGCTTGTCCTATCAGATCTCTTTCTCATATGACGGGTGTGCATAGTAGTGAGTGGAGAAGGACTGCCTCCTTCTCTCAGTCTTCTCTCTGGCATGACAGGTGTGCGTATTAGGCTTTATACATAGACTCAATCAATCAATCAATCAGTGGTTTATAGAGTGTGCTACTCATCCGTGAGGGTCTCAAGGCGCTGGGGGTGGTTGATCAGATCCGGGTCAGTCAAAGAGTCAGGTCTTGAGGTCCTTCCTGAAAGTGTGGAGGGTTGGGGAGCATCTGATGTTGACCGGGAGCTCGTTCCAGGTTTTGGCTGTGATGTAGGAGAAAGCTCTCCCGCCGGTTCTGTTTCTGCAGATGCGGGGGACCTCTGCCAGGGCGAGGTCGGCGGAGCGGAGGTTCCTATTGGGTACGTGGAAGAATACTCGGTCGTTGAGGTATTTGGGTCCGATGTTGTTGAGGGATTTGTAGGCCTGGGTGAGGAGTTTGAAGGTGACCCTCTTCTCGACGGGGAGCCAGTGGAGGCTTCGTAGGTGTTGGGTCATATGTTCGTGGCGCGGTGTCCCTAGGATGAGCCTGGCTGCGGCGTTCTGGATGGTTTGGAGTTTGTGTAGAAGAGTTTTGTTGATTCCGGCATAGAGGGCGTTGCCGTAGTCTAGTCTGCTGGTTATGAGTGCGGGGGTGACGGTCTTTCTGCAGTCGAGGGGGATCCATTTGAAGGTCTTATGGAGGATGCGGAGGCAGTTGAAACTGGTGGACGCTACGGTGTTGATCTGGCGGTTCATGGAGAGGGAGGAGTCGAGGATTATGCCGAGGTTCCGAGCATGGTCTGTCAGGGTGGGTGGGCTTCCGAGGGCGGAGGGCCACCAGGTGCTGTCCCAGGCGGAGGTGCAGGGTCCGAGGATGAGGACCTCGGACTTCTCAGAGTTGAGCTTTAGGCAGCTGTCCTTCATCCAGGCTGCTACGTTCCTCATTCCTTCCTGGAAGTAGAGTCTGGTGTCTTCTGGGTTCTTGGTGAGGGAGAGGATGAGCTGGGTGTCATCGGCGTAGGATACGATGCTAAGCCCGTGCTGTCTGACGATGGCGGCGATGGGGGCCATGTAGATGTTGAAGAGTGTCGGGCTTAGTGAAGATCCTTGGGGTACTCCGCAGATGATGTCCGTGGGATCAGAGAGGAAGGAGGGAGTATGATCCTCTGGGTTCTGCCGGAGAGGAAGGATTGGATCCAGTCGAGGGCGGATCCCTGTATTCCTGCTTTGTGGAGTCTGGCGGCTAGCGTGCGATGTGAGACGGTGTCGAAGGCTGTGGAGAGGTCTAGGAGGATGAGGGCTGTGGTGTGTCCCTGGTCTAGCAGCATGCGGATGTCGTCGGTGGCGGTGAGGAGGGCAGTCTCGGTGCTGTGGTTGCTGCGGAAGCCAGACTGGGATGCGTCTAGGATGGAGTTTTCTTCTATGAAGGCGGTCATCTGGGCGTTCACAAGTCTTTCGGTTACTTTGGCTGCGAAAGGGAGTAGAGAGATGGGCCGGTAGTTCTTCAGGTCAGTTGGGTCGGCCGTTGGTTTCTTGAGGAGGGGTTTCACCTCCGCACGCTTCCAGTCGTCTGGGCAGATGCCGGATATGAGGGAGGAGTTGATAGTCCGTCCTAGTTCAGGTGCTATGACAGCGGCGGCCCTGTGTAAGATGTGAGGGGGGCAAGGGTCCGTTGGGGCTCCTGAGTGTGTCTTCTTCATGGTTGATGAGATGAGCTCGACGGACGCGGGGGCCCAGGAGGTGATGGTCGGCTTCTCGGCGGTGGTGGGTGGTGTGGTGCTGTTTTCTGCAGGCTCGCTGAAGTTGTCATAGAGGGCCTTGATCTTCAGGTGGAAGTAGGAGCTGAGTTTGTCACAGAGTTCCTGGGAGGGTGTGATGTCAGTGGCTTTGCAGGTGGGTTTTGCGAACTGCTGAATGACGTTGAACAGTTCCTTGACGTTGGATGCGTTGGTCTTGACTTTGTCTCTAATGAAGGTCCTTTTAGTGTCCCTTATACGCTGGTGGTAGTCCTTCAGGGCGATCTTGTGGTAGTTTCGTGCTTCCGTGGCCTTCTGGTTCCGCCAGGTTTTCTCCAACCGTCTGCAGGAGCGTCTGGCTTCTTGGAGTTCGGTGGTGAACCAGGCGGCCTTCAGTGGGCGTGTTTGGCAGTGCGGCGGAGAGGTGCCAGCTTGTCAGTGCAGCATGAGACCCAGTGGTGGAATTCTCTGTCTGCGGAGTTGGTGTCGGTCGTGGCCTTGGGGGGGTCTTGGAGGAGGGCAGAGTTCAAGGGTTCCTTGGTGACCTTACTCCAGTTCCGTCGCGGCGGGCGCGGGGCGGGCTTGGGTGCGGTGGTGGTGTTGAAAGTGAAATGGCCGCAGTGGTGGTCCGTCCAGAGGGGCTGCATGGTGTGGCTGAAGCGAATGTTTGAACCTCCCGCGAAGATGGGGTCGAGGGAGTGACCCGCTCTCTGGGTGGGAGTGCTGACGAGCTGTTTCAGTCCTAGGTTGGCAAGGTTCTCGAGGAGTGTGGTGGAGTCGGGGTCCTGGCAGTTTTCGAGGTGGAAGTTCAGGTCCCCGAGCAGGATATAGTCTGTGGAGGTGATGGCATGGGGAGCGGCGAGCTCGGCGATGGTGGTTGCAGGCTGGGCGCGGGGTCCTGGTGGTCTGTAGATGAGGGTGCCGCATAGAGTGGTCCTGGGGCTGGTCTGGATCTGGAAATGGAGGTGTTCCTTGTTGGAGTGGGGGTCGCTCGTGCTGGAAGTGGAGAGTCGGAGGGGGGTCTTGTGTGCGATGGCGAGTCCTCCTCCTGGGCGCTGTAGGGCGGTCCTTTCTCTGGATCTTGTAGCCATCAGGGATTGCTGTGGCGATGTCGGGCCGGAGGTGGCGTTGGTCCAAGTTTCCGTGAAGAATGCGACATCGGGCGAGAGGGTGTCGATCAGGTCCCAGATCTCTACGACGTGTTGGTGTAGTGAGCGCACGTTGAGGAGGATGCAGGTCAGGGTTTCAGTGGGTCGTTCAGTAGGCGGCCCTTCGGCGGCTGCGGGCATCTTGTCGATGGTGAAGGATCTTTGGCAGTGTCCGCACGAGAACTGCCCATGGGTGGTGTTGGGCGAGGATCTTACGCAGTTGGCGTGGCTTCCGGGGTTGACAGCGGACTGGTCTCTCCTTTCAGACCTCTCTATCTCATGACATGTGTGCGTAGTAGGGTGTGTAGAGAGAGACTGGCCTCTCCGCTAAGACCTCTCTCTCAGGTGATGTGTGCATAGTAGTAAATAGAGAGGGACTTCCCTTTCCTCTCAGACCTCTCTCTGAGATGACAGGTGTGTGTAGTAGTGAGTGGAGAGGGACTGCCCTTTCGTCTCAGAAATCTTTCTGACATGACTGGTGTGCATGTTAGGGTGTTTACATGGACTAGCCTCTCCTACCAGACCTCTCTCTCAGAAGGCAAGTGTGTGTAGTAGGATGAGAGCATAGACTTGCCTCTCCTTACAGACTTCTCTCTCAGATGACAGGTGTGCGTAGTAGGGTGTAGGAAAAGAGAATGGCCTCTCTGCAAACTTGTCTTTCAGATGATGGGTGTTTTAGTAGTGAATGGAGAGGGACTGCCCTTTCCTCTAAGCCCTCTCTCTGAGATGACAGGTTTGCATATTAGGGTGTACACATAGACTGGTATCTCCTGTCAGACTTCTCTCTCAGATGATGGGTGTGCCTAGCATGGTGTGTGGAGAGACACTAACCTCTCCACTAAGACCTCTGTCTCAGATGATTGATGTGAATAGCAGGATGTGGGAACAGATACTGGTCTGTCTGCTGAGACATCTCTCTCAGATGATAGGTCTTCATAGTAGTGAGACGAGAGGGACTGCCCTTTCCTTTCAGACTTCTCTCTGAGATGATGGGTGTGCATAGCAGTGAGTGGAGAGGGACTGCCCTTTCCTTTCAGACCTCTCTCTGAGATGACAGGTGTGCATATTAGAGTGTGCGAATGGACTGTCCTCTCCTGTCAGACCTGTCTCTAAGATGACGGGTGTGCATAGTGGTATGTGTGTGGAGAAAGACTGGTCTCTCCACTGAGACTGCTGTCTTACATGATGGTTATGCATAGTAGGGAGTGTGGTGGGACTGGCCTCTCCTTTCACACCTCTCTCTCAGATGACAGCCATGCGTAGAAGTGCATGGGGAGGGACAGCCCTCTCCTGTCAGATCTCTCTCTCAGATGATGGACGTGCATAGTAGGGTGTGGAGAGGGACTTGCCTGTCCTTTCGTGCTTCTCTCTCAGATGACAGGTGTGCATGGTAGAGTGTATGGAGAGAGACTAGCTTCTCCGCTGAGACCCCTCTCTCAGATGACAGGTGGGTATAGTAGTGTGCAGGCAGGGACTATCCCCTCCTTTCAGACCTCTCTCTCAGATGACAGGTGTACATAGTTGGGTGTGCAGAGAGACTGGCCTCTGCTGAGACTACCCTCTGTAATGATGGGTGTGCAGAGTGGTGTGCATAGAGGGAATATTCTCTCATTTTAGACATCTCTCAAAGATGACGGGTGTATGTAGTGGTATGTGGGGAGGGACTGGCCTCTCCTTTAACACCTCTCTCCCATAACTCTGTCTCAGATGACGGGTGTGCATAGTTGTGTGTGTAGAATGAGAGTGCCTGTCCTTTTAGACCTTTCTCCCAGATGACGGATGTGCATAGTAGTGTGTGGGGAAGGACTTGCCTCTCCTGTCAGACCTCTCTCAGGTTTGCACGGTAGGGTGTATTGAGAGAGACTGGCCTCTCCACTGACACATCCCTCTCAGATGACCCATATGTGTAGTAGTGAGAGGAGAGGGACTGACATCCCTGATAGCTCTCTTATAACAGGTGTGCAAAGGAGGGTGTGGGAAGAGACTAGTGTTCTCATAACTCTTACCAAGATGATGTGTGTACATAGTGAACTCTGAAAAACACCATCTCCAGTAATGCTCCTTCCTACAGTAGCAAGTGTGCATATTACAGTGTACTCAAAGATCACCAACTCCTTTTTACTTTTCACGAACTCTCAAGAGTCTCGCGAGATCGTAACTTTAAAAAAACAAAATTAACCTTCTACTCCTCACGGTACTTATGTCTTACACACTTCCTCTCAATAACAAGAGCCACAATATGCATTCCTACTAATAGAATGTATTGAGAACTCATCTACTTCTCTTAACAAATAACGATCCTGTAGAGTCCCGCGAGATTGTAAAAATTAGTCAAAAACAATATACATTTATTTTCTTCACAGTAGTTATCCCTTAGATACCTCCTCTCGAAATCTAGGGGGACAGAATGCCTTTTTACTGCAGCCTGATATAGCTTTTTGACTTCATTTCCACAACACCTCCAATTTTTCACAGTAAACAGTAACGGCGGCCATTTCTTTTCTTACATTCCAACAGCCAGTTAATCAGAGCACTTGCGGGACTCTTGGGAGTATCTCGCTCCTGCGAGAATGTGAAGCCTCATGGTAAAATGGGAAAAACTGGCCTCTCTATCCAATCACAGAGCTCCATTAATGATTTAGTGCTCTTGTGGGATGCCAAAATATACAATTATTTTTCATACTTAACATCTCCAAAACTCATCAACGGATTCACACCAAATCACAAATAGCACAATCTGAAGACCAAGCTCTAGCTTCCTACCAAATTTGGTGTAATTCCGTTCAGCAGATTTTGCTGTAGCCCTGCCTAAAAAGTCTATTGAAAATGCATTGAGATTTTATGTTTTGGGACCCCTTTATTCTCAGACCCTGCTTTACAGATCACCCCAAAACTTTCCAGGAAGGAGCTGAGGTGAATGAACTTTGTGGGGGAACGTTCCGTGAAGATTCATTAAAAGGGGACAAAGTTATTAGCAAACCAAAAAATGCTCTATCTATTGAAAAGCAGACCTAACTATAACTACCTATTGGCGACTGGCATATATATATACATATGTGTGTGTGTTCACTGGGAAAAAACAAAGGTTACAGGGATGTTATAGTTAGGCTCGGATTTCACTCATACAAAACCAGTGAAATTCAGCAGTTATAGTTAGCTGAGCTAACTATAGCCTACACAACCGCAAGGCACTGCTTATGCCCCCACATATTATATTCCTCATGAAATGGTCGGTGACATGACTGATGACATTCCTGATGTCCTCTCAAATGACATCACTGATGACATCGTCCAGCAAGTGTATGTCTTTTCTAAAAGTTTATGAGTGTTAAACATATATACCAAGGTACTACAAAAGTGAAAATAGTATACTTTCCATACTACTAGTGAGTAATTCCATTTTATAACATTTATTATGTGAGTGGCTGTGGAACTGTGTGTATCAGTGTGTTAGTGGGCATCTGAGTGGCTGCACGGGTATGTGAATGGGTGTTCGTGTGGCTGTATGGGTGTATTTGTGGGTATGTGAGTAGCTGTGTGGGTGATTTAGTGGTTGTGTGAGTCACTGTATCATTGAGTGAGTGGGTATGTCAGTGGCTGTGTGGGTGAGTGACTGGCTGTATAAGTGGCTGTATGAGTGAGTGAGTGAGTGGCTGTTTCATTGGGTGTTTGGTTAAGTGAGTTGGTGTGTGAGTGGCTGCATTGTAGAGTTAGTGTCTTTGTGAATGGATGTATGAGTGAGTGAGCAGATGTATGAGTGCTTGTATGGATGTGTGAATGGGTATGTAAGAGGTTGTTGACTGCTTGAATGGGTGATTGAGGGGCAGTTTTAAGAGGCTGTATGGGTGAGTGAGTGGGTGAGTGGGTGTGTGAGTGGCTGTATAGGTGAATATGTGGGTGTGTGAGTAGCTGCATGGGTGTGTGAGTGGCTGTATAGGTAAGTGACAGGTTGTATGAGTAGTTGTATGAGTGTGTGAGTAGTTGTGTGAGTGGCTGCATGAGTGAGTGAGTGCTTGTGTGAGTGGCTCTATGGATGAGTGAGTGGTTGTGTGAGTACTTGTATAGGTCTGTGAATGGGTATGTGAGTGGTTGTGTGGGTGTGTGAGTGGGTATACGAAAGGTTGCATAGCAGTGTGAGTGGGTATATGAATGCTTCTGTGGATGATGCCATCAGTGATGTCATTTGAGATGTCATCAGTGATGTCACTGACCATGTCATGAGTAATGTAATATGTGAGGTCATAAGCAGTACATTATGTGGGCATAAGTTATAGTCAGATCAGCTAACTATAACTGATGAATGTCGTTGGTTTTGTCCGAGTGAAGTCTGTCAGTGAGTGTATGAGTCTCTGAATGGGTCTGTCAGTGGGTACATGAGTTTCTGAGTGGGTCTGAGAATTGGTGTGTGGGTGCCTGAGTAGGTCTGTGAGTGGGTGCATGAGTGTCTAAGTGGGTCAGTGTGTGGGTTGGTTAGTGTCTGAGTGGGTCTGTGAATGGGTGCATTAGTCTCAGAGTAGGCCTGTGATTGGGTGTTTGAGTTTCTGAGTGGGTCTGTGAGTGAGTGCGTGAGCCTCTGAGCAGGACTCTGAGTGGGTGTGTAAGCCTGAGTAGGTCTGTGAGTGGGTACATGAGTCTGTGAGTGGGTGTACATGAGTCTCTTAGTGGGTCTGTGAGTGGGTGCATGAGTGTCTAAGTTGGCCTGTGAGTGGGTGCATGAGAGGGTCTTTGATTGGGTGCATGAGTGTCTGAATGTTCTCTGTTTTGCCCTCTTCTGCTCTGTTTTCCCTTTTTTGCTTGTTTTCTGCCCTCTGTTCTGCCATTCCGGCTCGTTTTCTGCCCTCTGTTTTGCCCTCTTCTGCTCTGTTTTGCCTTTTCCTCTTGCTTTTCTGACCTCTGTTTTGCCTTTCCTGCTCATTTTTCTACCCTTGTTTTTGCCCTTTTCCGTAATTTTCTACCTGGGCTGTCAGTGGGTGCATGAGTCTCTGTGTGGATCTGTGAGTGGGTGCGTGAGTTTCTGAGTGGGTCTGTGAGTGGGTGCATGAGTGCCTGAGTGGGTCTGTGACTGAGTGCTTCAGTGTCTGAGTACATCTTTGAGTGGGTGTGTGAGTCTCTGAGTGGGTCTGTGAGTAGGTGCATGAGTATTTGAGTGAGTTTGTGAGTGGGTACATAAGTCTCTGAGTGGGTCTGTGAGTGGATGCATGAGTCTCTGAGTGGGTCTGTGAGTAGGTGCGTGAGTGTCTGAGTGGGCTGTGAGTGAGTACAAGAGTCTCTGAGTAGTTCTGTGAGTAAGTACATGGTCCTTTGAATGGGTCTGTAGGTGGGTGCATGAGTGTCTCAGTGGGTCTGTGAGTTGGTACATGAGCATCTAAATGGGTCTGTAAGTCTCTGAGTGGGTTTGTGAATGGGTGCATGAGTGTCTGAATGAGTCTGTGAGTGGGTGTGTGTGTCTGAAAGGATCTGTGATTGTTTTCATGAGTCTCTGAGTAGGTCTGTCAGTGGGTGTATGTGTCTGAGTGGGTCTGTAAATGGGTGCTTGAGTTTATGAGTGGGTCTATGAGTGAGTGCATGAATATATGAGTGGGTCTGTGAGTGGGTGTTAGAGTCTGAGTAGGTCTTTGAGTGGGTGTGTGAGTCTCTGAGTTGGTCTGTCAGTGGGTGTGTGAGTGTCTCAGTGGGTCTGTCATTAGGTGTGTGAGTCTCTGAGTGGGTCTGTCAGTGGGTGTGTGAGTCTCTGAATGGGTCTGTGAGTGGGTGTGTGAGTGTCTAAGTTGGTCTGTGTGTGGGTGTGTTAGTGTGTTAGTGGGTCTATGAGTGGGTGCATGGGTCTCTAAGTTGGTCTGAGAGTGGGTGCATGAGTGTCTGAGTTGGTCTGTGAGTGGTTGAATGAGTCTCTGAGTGGGTCTCTTAGTGGGTGTATGAGTGTCTGAGTGGGTCTGTCAGTGAGTGCATGAGTCTCTGAGTTGGTCTGAGGGTTGGTGCGTGAGTGCCTGAGTGTTTATGTGAATGGGTACATTAGTCTCTGACTGGGTCTGTGATTGGGTGCATTAGTCTTTGAGTGGGTCTGTGATTGGGTGTATGAGCCTGAGTAGGTCTGTGAATGGGTGCATGAGTCTCTAAGTGGGTCTGTGAGTTGGTGCATGGGTGCCTAAGTGGGTCTGTGAGTGGGTGCATGAGTGGGGCTTTGATTGGGTACATAAGTCTCTGAGTGGGTCTGTGATTGGGTGCTTGATTTTCTAAGTGGGTCTGTGAGTGATTGCATGAGTCTCAGAGTGGGACTGTGAGTGGGTGTATGAGCATGAATAGGTCTGTGAATGGGTGCATGAGTCTCTAAGTGGGTCTGTGAGTTGGTGCATGAGTGCCTAAGTGGGTCTGTGAGTGGGTGCATGAGTGGGCCTTTGATTGGGTGCATGAGCCTCTGAGTGGGTTTGTGAGAGACTAAATGTTGTATGTTTTGCCTTCTTCTGCTCTGTTTTGCCTTTTCTACCCTCTGTTCTGCCTTTCCAGTTCGTTTTTCTGCCCTCTGTTTTGCCATCTTCTGCTCTGTTTCGCCTTTTCTGCTTGTTTTTCTGCACTCTGTTTTACCTTTCCTGCTCATTTTTCTACCCTTGTTTTTACCTTTTTCCAAATTTTCTACCTCGGTCTGTGAGTGGGTGCGTGAGTCTCTGAGTAGGTCTGTGAGTGGGTGAATGGGTGTCTGAATGAGTCTGTGAGTGGGTGTGTGAGTGTCTGAAAGGATCTGTGATTGTTTTCATGAGTCTCTGAGTAGGTCTGTCAGTGGGTGTATGTGTCTGAGTGGGTCTGTATATGGGTGCTTGAGTTTCTGAGTGGGTCTATGAGTGAGTGCATGAATATATGAGTGGGTCTGTGAGTGGGTGTGAGAGCCTGAGTAGGTCTGTGAGTGGGTGCGTGAGTCTCTGAGTGTGTCTGTCAGTGGGTGTGTGAGTGTCTCAGTGGGTCAGTCATTAGGTGTGTGAGTCTCTGAGTGGGTCTGTCAGTGGGTGTGTGAGTCTGTGAATGGGTCTGTGAATTGGTGCATGAGTGCCTGAGTTTGGTCTGTCAGTGGGTATGTGAGTCTCTGAGTGTTTCTGTGAGTGGGTGTGTGAGTGTCTAAGTTGGTCTGTGTGTGGGTGTGTTAGTGTGTTAGTGGGTCTATGAGTGGGTGCATGGGTCTCTAAGTGGGTCTGAGAGTGGGTGCCTGAGTGTCTGAGTTGGTCTGTGAGTGGGTGAATGAGTCTCTGAGTGGGTCTCTTACTGGGTGCATGAGTGTCTGAGTGGGTCTGTCAGTGAGTGCATGAGTCTCTGAGTTGGTCTGAGAGTTGGTGCGTGAGTGCCTGAGTGGGTCTGTGAATGGGTGCATTAGTCTCTGAGTGGGTCTAAGATTGGGTGCATTAGTCACTGAGTGGGTCTGTGATTGGGTGCTTGATTTTCTGAGTGGGTCTGTGAGTGAGTGCATGAGTCTTTGAGTGGGTCTGTGAGTGGGTGTATGAGCCTGAGTAGGTCTGTGAATGGGTGCACGAGTCTCTAAGTGGATCTGTGAGTTGGTGCATGAGTGGGCCTTTGATTGGGTGCAAAAGTCACTGAGTGGGTTTATGAGTGCCTAAATGTTGTCTGTTTTGCCCTCTTCTGCTCTGTTTTGCCTTTTCTACCCTCTGTTCTGCCTTTCCAGTTCGTTTTTCTGCCCTCTGTTTTGCCATCTTCTGCTCTGTTTCACCTTTCTGCTTGTTTTTCTGCCCTCTGTTTTACCTTTCCTGCTAATTTTTCTAGACTTGTTTTTACCTTTTTCCTAATTTTCTACCTGGGTCTGTGAGTGGGTGCGTGAGTCTCTGAGTAGGTCTGTGAGTGGGTGAATGAGTGCCTGAGTGGGTCTATGCATGGGTGCTCCAATATCAGAATGTGGGTTTGTGAGTGGGTGTGTAAGTCTCTGAGTGGGTCTGTGAGTGCATGAATGAGTCTCTGAGTGGGTCTGTGCGTAGGTATGTGAGTGTCAGAGTGAGTTGTGAGTAAATACATGAGTCTCTGAGTAGTTCTGTGAGTGATTATATGATTCTTTGAGTGGGTATGCAGGTGGGTGTGTGAGTGTCTCAGTGGGTCTGTCAGTGGGTGCATGAGTCTCTGAGTGGGTCTGTGAGTAGGTGCATGAGTGCCTAATTGGGTCTGTGAATGGGTGCTTCAGTGTCTGAGTGGATCTGTGAGTGGGTGCATGAGTGCCTGAGTTGGTCTGTGAATGGGTGCTTCAGTGTCTGAGTGGGTCTGTGAGTGGGTGTGTGAGTCCGTGAGTGGGTGCATGATGGCCTGAGTGGGTCTGAGTGGGTGCATTTGTCTCTGAGTAGGTCTGTGAGTAGGTGCTTGAGAGTCTGAGTGTGTTTGTGAGTGGGTTTGTGAGTCTGAATGGGTCTGTGAGTTGGTATATGAGAGCCTGAGTGGGTCTGTAAGTGGGTGTGTGAGTCTCTGAGTGGGTCTGTGAGTGGGTGAATGAGTTTCTAAGTAGGTCTGTGTGTGGGTGTGTGTGTGTCTTAGTGGGTCTCTGAGTGGGTGCATGGGTCTCTAAGTAGGTCTTTGAGTCTCTGAGTGGGTCTGTGAGTCTGTGCGTGAGTGTCTGAGTGGGCTGTGAGTGAGTACATGAGTCTCTGAGTGGTTCTGTGAGTGAACACACAGTTCTTTGAATGGGTCTGTATGTGGGTGTGTGAGTGTTTCAGTGGGCCTGTCAGTGGGTGCATGGGTCTCAGAGTGCCTCTGTGGGTGGGTACATTAGTGCCTGAGTGGGTCTGTGAATGGGTGCTTCAGTGTCTGAGTGGGTCTTTAGTAGGTGCGTGAGTTTCTGAGTAAGTTTGTGAGTTGGTGCGGGAGTGCCTGAGTTTGGTCTGTGAGTGGGTGTGTGAGTCTCTCAGTGTTTCTGTGAGTGGGTGTGTGAGTGTCTATGTTGGTCTGTGTGTGGGTGTGTTAGTGTGTTAGTGGGTCTATGAGTGGGTGCATGGGTCTCTAAGTGGGTCTGAGACTGGGTGCATGAGTGTCTGAGTTGGTCTGTGAGTGGGTAAATGAGTCTCTGAGTGGGTCTCTTAGTGGGTGCATGAGTATCTGAGTGGGTCTGCCAGTGAGTACATGAGTCTCTGAGTTGGTCTGAGAGTTGGTGCGTGAGTGCCTGAGTGGGTCTGTGAATGGGTACATTAGTCTCTGAGTAGGTCTGTGATTGGGTTCATTAGTCTCTGAGTGGCTCTGTGATTGGGTGCATTAGTCTCTGAGTTGGTCTGTGAGTGAGTGCATGAGTCTCTGAGTGGGTCTGTGAGTGGATGTATGAGCCTGAGTAGGTCTGTGAATGGGTGCACGAGTCTCTAAGTGGGTCTGTGAGTTGGTGCATGAGTGGGCCTTTGATTGGGTGCATAAGTCTCTGAGTGTTTGTGAGTGCCTAAATGTTGTCTGTTTTGCCTTCTTCTGCTCTGTTTTGCCTTTTCTACCCTCTGTTCTGCCTTTCCAGTTCGTTTTTCTGCCCTCTGTTTTGCCTTCTTCTGCTCTGTTTCACCTTTTCTGCTTGTTTTTCTACCCTCTGTTTTACCTTTCCTGCTCATTTTTCTACCCTTGTTTTGACCTTTTTCCTAATTTTCTACCTGGGTCTGTGAGTGGGTGCGTGAGTCTCTGAGTAGGTCTGTGAGTGGGTGAATGAGTGCCTGAGTGGGTCTATGAATGGGTGCTTCAATTTCAGAATGTTGGTTTGTGAGTGGGTGTGTAAGTCTCTGAGTGGGTCTGTGAGTGCATGAATGAGTCTCTGAGTGGGTCTGTGCATAGGTATGTGAGTGTCTGAGTGAGCTGTGAGTAAGTACATGAGTCTTTGAGTAGTTCTGTGAGTGAGTATATGATTCTTTGAGTGGGTCTTTCAGTGGGTGTGTGAGTTTCACAGTGGGTCTTTCAGTGGGTGCATGAGTCTCTGAGTGGGTCTGTGAGTAGGTGCATGAGTGCCTAAGTGGGTCTGTGAATGGGTGCTTCAGTGTCTGAGTGGATCTGTGAGTGGGTGCATGAGTGCCTGAGTTTGTCTGTGAATGGGTGCTTCAGTGTCTGAGTGGGTCTGCGAGTGGGTGTGTGAGTCCATGAGTGGGTGCATGACGGCCTCAGTGGGTCTGTGAGTGGGTGCATTTGTCTCTGAGTAGGTCTGTGAGTAGGTGCTTGAGTGTCTGAATGTGTTTGTGAGTGGGTTTGTGAGCCTGAGTGGGTCTGTGAGTGGGTGAATGAGTTTCTAAGTAGGTCTGTCTGTGGGTGTGTGAGTGTCTTAGTGGGTCTCTGAGTGGGTGCATGGGTCTCTAAGTAGGTCTATGAGTCTCTGAGTGGGTCTGTGAGTCTGTGCGTGAGTGTCTGAGTGGGCTGTGAGTGAGTACATGAGTCTCTGAGTGGTTCTGTGAGTGAACACACAGTTCTTCGAATGGGTCTGTAGGTGGGTGTGTGAGTGTTTCAGTGGGTCTGTCAATGGGTGCATGAGTCTCAGAGTGCCTCTTTGAGTGGGTGCATTAGTGCCTGAGTGGGTCTGTGAATGGGTGTTTCAGTGTCTGAGCGGATCTGTGAGTGGGTGCACGAGTGCCTGAGTGGGTCTGTGAGTGGGTGTGTGAGTCCATGAGTAGGTGCATGATGGCCTAAGTGGGTCTGTGAGTGGGTGCATTAGTCTCTGAGTAGGTCTGTGAGTAGGTGCTTGAGTGTCTGAGTGGGTTTGTGAGTGGGTTTGTGAGTCTGAGTGGGTCTGTGAGTTGGTATATGAGAGCCTGAGTGGGTCTGTAAGTGGGTGTGTGAGTCTGAGTAGGTCTGTGAGTTGGTGAATGAGTTTCTAAGTAGGTCTCTGTGTGGGTGTGTGAGTGTCTTAGTGGGTCTCTGAGTGGGTGCATGGGTCTCTAAGTAGGTCTATGAGTCTCTGAATGGGTCTGTGAGTCTGTGAGTGAGTGTCTGAGTGGGCTGTGAGTGAGAACATGAGTCTCTGAGTGGTTCTGTGAGTGAACACACAGTTCTTTGAATGGGTCTGTAGGTGGGTGTGTGAGTGTTTCAGTGGGTCTGTCAGTGGGTGCATGAGTCTCAGTGTACCTCTGTGAGTGGGTGCATTAGAGTGGGTCTGTGAATGGGTGCTTCAGTGTCTGAGTGGGTCTGTGAGTGGGTGCATAAGTGCCTGAGGGGGTCTGTGAATGGGTGATTCAGTGTCTGAGTGGGTCTGTGAGTAGGTGTATGAGTGTCAGAGTGGGCTGTGAGAGAGTACATGAGTCTCTCAGTGGTTCTGTGAGTGAGTAGATGGTTCTTTGAGTGGGTCTGTAGGTGGGTGTGTGAGTGTCTCAGTGGGTGCATGAGTCTCTGAGTGGGTCTGTGAGTGGGTGCATGAGTGCCTGAGTGGGTCTGTGAATGGGTGCTTCAGTGTCTGAGTGGTTATTTGAGTGGGTGTATGAGTGCCTGAGTGGGTCTGTGAATGGGTGCTTTAGTGTCTGAGTGGGTGCTTGAGTCTGTGAGTGGGTGCATGACTGTCTGAGTGGGTCTTTGAGTGGGTGCATTTGGCTCTGAGTGGGTCTGTCAGTGGGTGTGTGAGTGTCTGAGTGGGTCTGTGAGTGGTTGTGTGAGTCTGATTGAGTCTGTGAGCAGGTGTGTGAGAGCCTGAGTAGCTCTGTGAGTGGGTGTGTGAGCCCTCTTCTGCTCTGTTTTTCCTTTTCTGCTTGTTTTTCAGCCCTCTGTTCTGCCTTTACTGCTTGTTTTTCTGCCCTTTGTTTTACCCTCTTCTGCTCTGTTTTGCCTTTCCTGCTCATTTTTCTGTCCTTGTTTTTGCCTTTTTTCCTAATTTTCTGCCTGCGTCTGTCAGTGAGTGCATGAGTCTTTGAGAGGGTCTGTGAATCGGTGCGGGAGTCTCTGAGTGGGTCTGTGAGTGGGTGCATAAGTCTCTGATTGGATCTGTGAGTGGGTACGTGAGTGTCTGAGTGGGTCTGTGAGTGGGTGCATAAGTCTCTGAGTGGGTCTGTCAGTGGGTGCATGTGTGTCTGAGTTGGTATGAGTGTCGGAGTAGGTCTGTGAGTGGATGCATAATTCTCTGAGGGGATCTGTGAGTAGGTGTGTGAGTATCTGAGTGGGTCTGTGAATGAGTAGATAAATCTCTGAGTGGTTCTGTGAATGAGTGCATGAGCGTCTGAGTGGGTCTATGAGTGGGTGCATAAGTCTCTGAATGGGTCTGTCAGTGGTTGCGTGAGTATCTGAGTGGGTCTGTTAGTAACTGTGTGAGTCTGAGTGGGTCTGTGAGTGGGTGCATGAATCTCTGAGCGGGTCTATGAGTGGATGTGTGAGTGCCTGAGTAGGTCTGTGAGTGAGTAGATAAATCTCTGAGTGGTTCTGTGAGTGAGTGTTTGAGTGGGTCTATGAGTGGGTGCATAAGTCTCTAAGTGTGTCTGTGGGTGGGTATTTGAGTGAGTCTCTGAGTGGGTCTGTCAGTGGGTGAGTGAGTCTCTGAGTGGATCTGTCAGTGGGTGTGTGAGTGTCTGAGTGGGTCTGTCAGTGGGTGAGTGATTGTCTGAGTGGGTCTGTCAGTGGGTGAGTGAGTCTCTGAGTGGGTCTGTGAGTGTGTGCATGAGTGTCTGAATGGGTCTGTGAGTAAGTGTGTGAGTGTATAAGTGGGTCTGTGTGTGGGTTAGTTAGTGTCTGAGTGGGTATGCAAATGGGTGCATCAGTCTCTGAGTGGGTCTGTGATTGAGTGCATGAGTTTCTGAGTGGGTCTGTGAGTGAGTGCATTAGTCTCTGAATGGGTCTATGAGTGGGTGTGTGAGCCTGCGTGTGGCTGTGATTGGGTATGTGAGCTTCTGAGTCAGTTTGTGAGTGGGTGCGTGAGAGTCTAAGTGGGCCTGTGAGTGGGTCTTTGAGTGGGTGCATGAGTCTCTGAGTGAGTTGTGAGTGTCTGAGTGTTGTCTGTTTTGCACTCTTCTGTTCTGTTTTGCCTTCTCTGCTTGTTTTTCTGCCCTCTGTTATGCCTTTCCTGCTCATTTTTCTGCTGTCTTTTTTTTGCCCTCTCCGCTCTGTTTTGCCTTTCCTTTTTTTCCTTTTTTATTTAATGTTATTCAGAGAGACATTTAGATAACAAATCAAATACAAAATTAATCCATTTGTTATACATTATCATTAGTCATCTTGTAATCCAAATTAATATTGTTACAAAGGAAAAGACAATACACTAACACAAATTTACTCCATATACATTACCCTACCCCATTTAACCATTTCATAACTGGAGCCCATAATTTAATGCCCCATTGTTTAGCCTGGTATCCCTTACAAGTATATAATGCCTGTTCAAGTTTATACACAGCTATAAAACGGGCCAGGTATTCATGAAAGCAAGGGGGCATTGGGTCCTTCCATCTAGTTGCAATAAGTAACCTAATTATACTAACTGAGATAAAAATAATGCTGATCTGAGCTTGGTCTAGCTCAGCATTGCTATCATATCCAATCATCATGAGTGAAGGGGTTAGTACCACCGTTTTGCCAAGGATCCTCTCCCAAAACTTAACCAGATCGGTTTTTATCAGATCCAGCTGTGGACACCCGTTAAACATATGAATCTCTTCTGCTGGTCCAATCCCACATCTGGGGCATTTGTCGTCCTCCCTTTTCCCCCATTTAAATAATTTGGCCGGAGTGAAATAAAGATTATATATTGTTTTATAGTGTTGTGATTTTAAATTAGCGGATAGGAGCGTTTTCTTTACTAACCGTAATGACATATCAATATCTGTGTCTTCATTCTCTAATCTGCTGGCCCATGTGCTTTCAGTTTTTTCCATATCATCCGGAGCTTGCTCCATCATCATACTCAGACTCTTTATTCATCAGGTTTATATGGCAATATGGTAAGGTCAGGAGATCTTTAAAGTTTCTTACATTGCCACAAGCACGGGGAGGGTGGGCTGCTCCTAACCTAACTTTTTATTATTGGGCAGCTCTGTTACGACAAATGAATATACTCTTTTTTGAAAATACTGGCAGAGCTCACGGGGCACAGGGGGAGGATCTCCCAACAATTTATGAGCTGGCACTTGGGGAAAGGGCAAGAGCACTGTTTTTACGTGAGTTGGAATCCAGCTATTATAAGAAGGTTCGATTCAAGATCATATTGAATTCGTGGAAAGTCTGGGGAAGAATACAAAAATACATGAATATTGAGAAGGTAACACAGTATACACCTATTTGGAGATCATATTTATTTCCCTCCGTTTTCCACGACGTCATCGCCAAACAATGGGAGCAACTTGGCTTACGTATAGTGGGAGATATTCAGCCAAACGGCCAACTATATCTGTTTAGTGAGCTACAAAGTGAATTTGGAATTCCGGATGGACATTATCTTAAATATCTACAAATAAAGGGGGGTCTTAAAAGACGACAGGCAATTCCTAGTGCTAAAATTGCATTGTTTGAAACTATGGGGAGATCTGCCTGTAAAATTAAACACTTATACCGTCTGTTTTGCCTTTCCTGTTTGTTTTTCTACCCTTGTTTTTGCCTTTTTGCCTTTTTTCCTAATTTATTTGCCCTCTGTTTCGCCTTTCCTGATCGTTTTTCTGCCCTCTGTTTTGCCTTTTCTGCTTGTTTTTCTGCCCTTTGATTTCCCTCTAAAATGGGGCAGAGGGGCTGCTGTAAGTTCAATAGGGGAAGAGGGCCACGCGGCCTCCCTCCCTGGGCCAATTTCAGCCCTGGGACCCCATCCCCTGGGACCAACATAATTCAATGAGGGAGAGGGGGCACAGTCCCCCTACTTTTGCCAATTTTGGACCTGGGGTCCCCATCCCCCATGGCCCTGCCATGTTTCCCAGGGTGCCCTAGAGCCTACCCAGGGCACCCAGTGTGCTATGGGACTATGGGGGAGCCTCAGGGCCCCAGCATTCCTAGGCAGCTACCCACCTAATGCGGGAGCCGGCATTGCTATTGCACACAGGGAGCTGCAGGAAATGCAGCTTCATGTGTGCAAGAGCAATAGTTTAATCTCTTTCCCTGCCCGAATGTCTGTAGGCAAGGAAAGAGATGAAACCTTGCTTCCAGTGGGCGGGAGCGCTTTGAAATCTCCTGCCCGCTGGAACCGCACTGTTTGCTTTTGCTTGGCAAGCAAAAGCAAACAGCTATGACCCAGGGTTGGGCACTCCAGGGCACAGCAGCAGCCTGCCCTGGGGGTGGTGGTCCATAAGGCCATAAATGGCTCTAGGAGGGTGGCTGCATGGACCCTTGCTTTCTTGTATTTGGCCCAAGGAGGTGGTGGTCCCGAGGTCCAGGGGTCTGCACGGACCCCCTCTTTTATGTTAATTGTAGCCCCGGGGAGGTGGTGGTCCCTGGGGCTCTGGGGTCCAGGCGGCCCCTCCTATTCATTTTATTCATAGTCCCAGGGATGTGGTGGTCCCCAGGACCCGGGGGTCTGCGCAGATCCCCACATTAACTTTAACATAAGCCCGCAGAGGTGGTGGTCCCCAGGGCACAGGGGTCTGCGCAGACCCCCACATTAACTTTAACATAAGCCCCGCACAGGTGGTGGTCCCTGAGGTATAAAAATTACCATGTAGGGGGGCCACATGCGCTCCCTTATTTAATTTAATAAACAAGACCAAATTATTTTTTTTAAAGGGCTTTATTGCCTTGGTGGGGTCCCTCCGGGACCCCAGGACCAGAGTTAAGGGGTCAGGGTATTCCTACCCTGCCCCTTTTCTTTTTATATGTTTTTTTGGTGAATTTATTGAAGCCGAGTCCTAAGATGGCTGCCAACAGTTCCTGGTTGAAGTTGTAGCAGACACTAAGAGCTATGCAGATCTCTGCACGAGCTCGTTATTGTTTGCAAAGGCTTCGCGATCGTATAAATACAAATTTGGATTTCCTTTCTTTCTCACAAACTACTGAACGGATGTACAACAAATAACTGAAAGTGTGATCTGCGTAACCAAATCTACCTTTCTGCCAAATTCGGTGTAATTCCATCCAGTGGTTCAGGCTGTAGTCGTGTTTAAAGCTCATCTGGGAATTAACATGGGAAACTCACTTTTTTTTACCTCCTTTTTCTCGACACCCCGCATGGCGTATCACCCCGAAACTTTCCATGAACAAGACACACCAGGGCACTTTTTTGGGACAATTTCATGAAAATTTGTCAAATGGTGCCAAAGATATAGGCAAGTCAAAAAAGCTCTCTTCCTCTGGAAACATGGTCCGAACTATAACTACCTACAGGTGACCTCCTGTAGGTAATATATATATACATATATATATATCCTCACCACAGCCCGCTTGCAATACGACGGACTCTGACACAGCTCGGGCTCACAGTGAAATCATGCTTCATCACACCACCAGACTTCAACATAAGTTGGTTCCACTCTCATTTATTAAATTACACCTTACAGAGGAGTTTCGGCTTGTACACCTTTCTCAATGTGGGTTCAGACAGCAAGGGACTCGTACTGCAGTTTAAAAACCGCCAGCATGTTTTTTCATTGGTGGAATAGAGTGGCCATAGAAAGAGGACTGCTGTGTCACCCCGATGGTATGTCCTGTGGCCACAACCACGTATTACAATATAGCCGGTCAGATCATAATGGCTTGTGCCTTAATCTGAATGCGGTGATACCAGGTAATCCTAAACCCACAATTGATTTTAACATTGATTTGCAACGTGAATTGTGGCATTATAATCTGCAGTCCTCCCCTTGGTCATTCCTGATCAATGTCACTTCAAATGTGCCCCTCCATGAGTGCAAGTGGATCCGCACAGAAAAGTGTCCTCTGGCACATCATGTACACGAGAAGTGCAGTCACCTCCGTGTAGACACATACTAATGTCCCGACTGTGGCCAGCAGATGTGCCAGACAGGCATGTATGCTTACCAAGTCTCTGGCGGCTGACCATGAAGCACAGGCGGTGTCCCGTTGTGCCTTGTAATACTGCTCTCCTCTCTCCCCAATACACTCAATGACAAACGGCATGCTGACCTGCGTAAGCAAACACCGGGCGCAAAGCTGCACTCCTCGGACTCCTTTGTCAGGGGGCTCAGCAGTTTGTATAAAATATAGCATTCCACTCTCTCCCAATACTGCGGTGCACCTGACAAAGAGGGCGTGTAGGTAACAGCATGGGCAGCTTGTTCCAAACATCCTCACCACAGCCCGCTTGCAGTACGACGGGCTCCGACACAGCTCAGGCTCACTGTGAAATCATGCTTCGTCCACACCACCAGACTTCAGCATTAGTTGGTTCCACTCTCATTTATTAAATTGCACCTCACAGACGCGTTTCGGCATATACACCTTTCTCAATGTGGGGCCAGTTTAAAAACCGGCATCATGTCTTTTCATTGGTGGAATGGAGCGGCCATAGAAAGAGGACTGCTGTTTCACCCCGATGGTATTTCCTGTGGCCACAACCACGTATTACAATATAGCCAGTCAGATCATAATGGCTTGTGCCTGATTCTGGATGCGGTGATACCAGGTAATCCTAATCCCACAATTGATTTTAACATTGATTTGCAACGTGAATTGTTCCATTATAATCTGCAGTCCTCCCCTTGGTAATTCCTGATCAATGTCACTTCCATTGTGCCCCTCCGTGTTTGCGAGTGGATCCGCATAGAAAAGTGTCCTCTGGCACATCCTGTACATGAGAGGTGCAGTCACCTCTGTGTAGACATATAATAATGTCTATATATATATACACACACACACACACACACACACACACATATAAAACATATTTATGTAAAACGTGCGATATATATATATATATATATATATATATATATATATATATTATCTACTGGCGGTCGCCAGTAGATAGTTATAGTTACAACCTATTATCCATAGGAAATCCGCGACATTCTATTTGCAATAACGTTGGCGCCGGTTGACGAATCTTGCGAAAGCTTCCAACTTGTTGGGGCGCTCCGGTCCGCTCCTACCCTGAAAGTCTTGGGGTGATACGTCAAGCGGGGGCCGAGAAAAAAGGGGGTCCCAAAACGCGTTTTCCCCATTCATTTTTCCATAGGAACCTTTAGTCGCAGCTACAGCTCGAACTGCTGAACGGAATTACCCCAAATTTGGCAAAGAGGTAGCCCTTGGTTCAGACTGGTGCCTTTTGCTAAAATGGTGTAAATCCGTTCAGTAGTTCCTGAGAAATTCACAATTAAAATCACATATATATCTATGGGCGCGTCGGATCCGCGTACCCTCCCGATCACGAGCTGCATGCTAATTGGCTGTCAACACTCCAAATCAAGAAGTGTTGGCAGCCATTTTGTCCCTCGGTAGAACCGAGGGACAGAAACAAGTGCGCAAAGCGCAAAAAGGGGGCAGGGTAGAAACACCCTGACCCCCTAGGTCTGCTCAGGGGGTCCCACAAGGACCCCCAGGGCAGAAAAAATATATATATTTTTTTTAAATCGGCGGGATGCGCTTAGGGTGCACGTATCCCGCCGAGAAAAAAATAAGAAACAAGTGCGCAAAACTCACAAAGGGGGCAGGGTAGAAACACCCTAACCCCCTAGGCCTGCTCAGGGGGTCCCACAAGGACCCCCTGGGCAAAAAAAGCATTTTTAAAAAAAAAATCGTCAGGATGCGCTCAGGGTGCGCGAATCCTGCCGAAAAAAATCGAAGTGCGGTCTCCCGCGCTTCGATGTTACTGGCCTCGGGTGGCCCAAGTCCCGGGGGCATGGTGGGGGGGATAATTTAATGTGTGGGGGCCTCAAGGGCCCCCAAGCCCCGGGGACCGCCACCCCCGGGGCTTTTTAAAAATGGTGCGGGAGGGCTCTGAGCCCTCCCGCAGCCCCGGGGACCACCACCTCCCGGGGCTTTTTTAAATTAATTTAACAACCTGTGTGGGGGGCTCCAGCCCCCACACGCCCCGGGACCGCCACCTCCCCGGGGCACTAACAAATTAAAATGGGGGTCCGTTTTGGACCCTCGAAGCCCCGGGGACCACCACCTCCCCGGGGCTGTGCTCATGTAGGGAGGGGGCCGCGCGGCCCCTCCTGGAGCCCTTGATGGCCCTGGGGACCGCCACCCCCCAGGGCCGGCTCCTGCAGTGTCCCGGGGTGCCTACCCCGGGACACTGTAGTTTGCTATGGCAGGACGGGAGCCTCGCGGCTCCCGTCCTGCCATAGCAAACTGCTTTGGATATTGGAAGAGAGAGCAGGGAAACCTGCTCTCTCTTCCAATATCCAAAGCACATTGCTTTTCCACATGGGGAGCAGCATGTCAGCTGCTCCCCATGTGGAACAGCAATGCCGGCTCCCAAGGGACGTGGGGAGCCGGCGGGACTGTGGGGGGATTGGGGACCCCCACAGTCCCCAACGGAGAGGGCCAGCCCCGGGGGATGGGGTCCCCGGGGCAAGTAGTGGCCCAGGAGGGGGCCACGCGGCCCCCTCCCCAAAAAATAAAAATCTAAAAAATAAAAAAAAATGGAAAGGCCGGCCCCGGGGATGGGGTCCCCGGGGCCTTAAATGGCCAGAGGAGGGGGCCACGCAGCCCCCTCCAAAGAATAAAAATAAAAAGGCCATGCCCCGGGGATGGGGTCCCCGGGGGCAATACAGGCACAGGGAAGGGGGGCCACGCGGCCCCCTTCCCGTTTTTTTTTGTTATTAAAAATTTTAAAAAAGGGGTAAGGCCCTGGGGGATGGGGTCCCCAGGGCATAAAAACAGGAAAAAGGAAGGGGGGCCACACAGCCCCCTTCAGGGGACAACATTTTTTTTTTAAACGATCGGGCCCGCAGGCCCCGCCCCTTCCTTCACCACTCTGCAAACGCGCCCCCTGGCGCGTTTGCAGAGGGGAGCAATTCCCCTTGAATACTGGGGGTCCCTGGGGCCAACTAGCCCACCAGGAACCTCCAATATGCGCCAGGGGGCTGCGTTTCAGAGACGTGTAGAGAGGCCACACCCCTTTTACACCTCTCTGCAACTCAGCTCTGTGGAGCTTTTGGAGGTATATGGTGGGCTAGTTGGACTCCGAGGACCCTCAGGATTCAAGGGACTTAATCCCCAACCTAAAACGCGCCACAGGGCGCGTTTGCACAGTGGTGAAGGGAGGGGGCGGGGCTTCAGGTGACATGTGTGCAAACAGGCCCCGTGGCGCGTTTTAAGATGGGGAATTAAATCCCCTTCAATCCTGAGGGTCTCTGGGGGCCAACTAGCCCAACAGGTACATCCAGAAAGCGCCACAGAGCTGCGTTGCAGAGAGGTGTAAAAAGGGGTGTGGCCTCTCTACACGTCTCTGCAACGCAGCCCCCTGGCGCATATTGGAGGTTCCTGGTGGGCTAGTTGGCCCCTAGGGACCCTCAGGATTCAAGGGGACTTAATCCCCCAACTTAAAACGCGCAACGGGGCGCGTTTGCACAGATGTCACCTCAGGCCCCGCCCCCTCAATTCACCATTGTGCAAATATTCCTCTAAAATCAGCCGAAATACGAATTCCGATTTACTCACCTGTTATCAGGAGAGACCTCAGTGCTGTATCTTTCAGCCCAGTACTGGTCCTGAAAAGTAATTCTAACCATACTTACCAGTAACTTGAATTTCCTTCCATAGGCTAACATTGACTGGTTTCACTTGGAAATTCTTCTAAGTGTGGAGTTTTGGAACTTTAAAATATTCCTCTAAAATCAGCCGAAATACGAATTCCGATTTACTCACCTGTTATCAGGAGAGACCTCAGTGCTGCATCTTTCAGCCCAGTACTGGTCCTGAAAAGTAATTTTAACCGTACTTACCGGTAACTTGAATTTCCTTCATAGGCTAACATTGACTGGTTTCACTTGGAAATTCTTCTAAGTGTGGAGTTTTGGAACTTTAAAATATTCCTCTAAAATCAGCCGAAATACGAATTCCGATTTACTCACCTGTTATCAGGAGAGACCTCAGTGCTGTATCTTTCAGCCCAGTACTGGTCCTGAAAAGTAATTTTAACCGTACTTACCAGTAACTTGAATTTCCTTCCATAGGCTAACATTGACTGGTTTCACTTGGAAATTCTTCTAAGTGTGGAGTTTTGGAACTTTAAAATATTCCTCTAAAATCAGCCGAAATACGAATTCCGATTTACTCACCTGTTATCAGGAGAGAACTCAGTGCTGCATCTTTCAGCCCAGTACTGGTCCTGAAAAGTAATTTTAACCGTACTTACCAGTAACTTGAATTTCCTTCCATAGGCTAACATTGACTGGTTTCACTTGGAAATTCTTCTAAGTGTGGAGTTTTGGAACTTTAAAATATTCCTCTAAAATCAGCCGAAATACGAATTCCGATTTACTCACCTGTTATCAGGAGAGACCTCAGTGCTGCATCTTTCAGCCCAGTACTGATCCTCAAAAGTAATTTTAACCGTACTTACCGGTAACTTGAATTTCCTTCTTAGGCTAAGATTGACTGGTTTTCAGCAAAAAGTTTCAAAGTGTTGATTTTCACAAACTACAAATATTCCTTAAAAATCGCCTGTATGACTTAAACGCATTCTTTCAACTGTTTACAGGAGATGCACCAGTGCTGGATCCAGGATCCAACACTGAGTAAGAAAAAGTAACGATAACAGTTTTTACCTGCTAAGTGAATTTCCTTCCATAGGATAACATTGGTGATTCTATGAGAAAAAGTTTCTAAGTGTCAACTTTTAAAATACAATAATATTTCTTAAAAATCACGACTGTAACCAAAACGCTTTTACTCAACTGTTTACAGGAGATGTACCAGGACTGAATCTAGGATCCAGTCCTGTGGTTACAAAAGTAATCCATAAAGTAACTAATTGCATTTAACTAGAAATTCACATTGAGCTGAATGTTGCATTGTGTTTGAAAATGTGTTGCCCATTGCAACAACTGTAACTACTGTACTTAAAAGTCTATTGCCTATCTGCAAAGTATTTAAACTAAAGTAATTCATTCTGAGAAAGTATTTTTTGTAATGTAATGTATAATGTAATTACAATGTAATTTAAAAAATAAAATATGTAAAAAAAAATTGTTTCTAAAAATGTAGTAAATCAGTATGAAAAAAATTAATATAACAATTAATACATTTAAAAATTGTCATTTACAAAACCTTTGAAATTCACTGAAAAAACCGTAGGTTTCAGGCACGTTATAGTTAGAAATTAGTATTTAAAAAACCTTTGAAATTCACTGAAAAAACCATAGGTTTCAGACACGTTATAGTTACAAATTAGCATTTAAAAAACCTTTGAAATTCACTGAAAAAACCATAGGTTTCAGACACGTTATAGTTACAAATTAGCATTTAAAAAACCTTTGAAATTCACTGAAAAAACCATAGGTTTTAGGGACAGTTATAGTTACTTGGACATTGCACTCGTACAAAACCCGTGAAATTCCCCCGTTATAGTTAGTTCAGCTAACTATAACTCGCGCCCCCGCAATGCACTGCTGATGACGTCACATATTACATCACTCATGACATGGTCAGTGACATCACTGATGACATCACTGATGACATCTCAAATGACATCACTGATGACATCATCCACGTGATAATCTGATGCACCTCCTCACACCCTAATATAACCTTTGATACACCCACTCTAAATTACAGACTGCCATTCGCAAAACCATAGACACTCCAACACCAATAACTACATACCCACTCACTGATTCTTAGGTCTACACACACACATCCACTCACTCACCCGTACAGTCACTCATACTTACGGTCACTCAGTACAGGACTATCATATGCACTCTTACTCCTATATAGACACTCAAACAACGCCACTCATCCATAGAGATACTCACACACCTAGTCAGTCATGCAAATAATTAAACACACTGCCATTTACTCACCTATACAGTTATACACACACCAGCTCACTTACTCATACAAATAGTAGCACATTGTTACGCTCTTATACAATCACTGATACAAGCACACAATCATCCATACAGCCACTATCACAATCACTCACTCTTGCTTATAGCTATTTATATACTCCAACACACATATATACTGCCTTTCACATATGTAGTTACTCACACATGTACCACTGGGACATACATTCACTCACTAACACACTCTTACACACACTTACCCACCCATACAGTCTATCACAGATGCACTCTTGAAACCATCCACCCAGTGAATCACCCACTCACACATCTATGCACAGAGTTGCACACACCCCTCCCACACAAACACTCAGGCACCCATACAGATACTCAGACAAGCATTCAATAACTCATATAGACACTCATGTAGCTATTCACAAACACATGCAGCCACTTACACAGCAACAGACAGACGGATACAGACATTCATCCAGTTTAGTCACTAACCCATGCATTCAGTAAGATACGTTAAATCACTCACTTATAGAGTCAGTCACGCACCGACTAAATCATCCATACAGACACTTACACACCCACTCATTCTTCAATACGTCTTTTCCTATATATATTAAAAATATTTAAACTTTACAGAAACACACAGTCACTGGATGATGTCATCAGTGATGTCATCAGTGATGTCATTTGAGATGTCATCAGTGATGTCATCAGTGATGTCACTGACCATGTCATGAGTGATGTAATATGTGACGTCATCAGCAGTGCATTGCGGGGGCGCGAGTTATAGTTAGCTGAACTAACTATAACGGGGGAATTTCACGGGTTTTGTACGAGTGCAATGTCCAAGTAACTATAACTGTCCCTAAAACCTATGGTTTTTTCAGTGATATATATATATATACACACATGCGCACATATATATTTATTTTTTTACTATTTTTAGGAATGGAAGACGCCGTCAGTAGAGGTAAAGCTGCCACTCGGCCCTAAACATTAACATGTTTGCATCTCAAGACTTATGTACGTTTTTTAAAGCAAACGTTACATTTAGGCAACATCAACTCTACTTTCATCTGAGTTAAGCCACTACTTTAGCTATGGAGCTATTTACAATTTCCAGTTATTAAGAAAAAAACAGTCAACTTGGTTTTACTTGTTTCAAGCAGCTCTGGGTATTGTTCTCTGTGCTGAAATTAAAATGTAGCAGTGTGAATCTTCTTTTGCGAGGAGCTCCCTTCTGGAGACTGAAAAAAAACATTTATCTATCTTGCTTTCCAAAGGGAAAACCAAGCGCGTGCACTCATTGCAGAGAGAGGAGTTTTGCCTAAGGCAGCAAGCCTTTCAAAGTGCCAACAGATGCTTCAACCAAGTACCTAAATCACTCTAACATGCAGTTGGCTCACGTCTCAACAGAAACAATCATGTTTGAAATTCATGTAAATTGAGAGGGCACAGATGGTCTGAGAGCGCGGAGGACCAGGAAAGCGGTGTGTGAGATGCTCGGTTTCATTAGTGGTGTTGCAACTTCCTCTCTCTTGCGCTTGTGGGGCAATTGGGACAGCACTAGAAAAAGTCGTAGTTCATCACACTCAATTTGGTGCGAAACCTGAGAGGACGTTCCTGAAAGTTTTCTTCATCTCCTCTAAGTAAGAACCTTGGGGAGAAAGACCTGATGCACAGGAAGGTGAAACATGTTTTTATTTTTCTCATACTTTTAAGAGCTCTTTGGTTTACAAAAAAGAAGCAACTTGAACAAATGTCAGGAAACAATCTGTTATATTCCATGGTGCATTCCTGGAGTGAAGGGGACCACCTTGCTAAAAAGAGGTAGGGGGACGTGATCCCTGGAACTGAAGCATCTCCTAAGTTCGTATGTCTAATGGTACGGCTGTTGATGTCACGTCAGGGAGCAAACAAAGCAGCCCACCCACGCTGGGTGCGGTCAGAACCGTACTGTGTGTAATTTATGTCGCAGTGCCCCGAGTTGTTCATGTGCTCTACGGTCGCTTGCTGAGAGGACAATACAATCCTCCACTCACTTTGTACTTTCATAGACTTGCAACGGATAATGGTTGATTAAGAACTATTGTTGTATAATTGCATTTATTGAGGAGAGTGGGAGATATTGTGACAGGAACACTTGGGGAGTGATATTGTTTCTATGAATATAGATATACTTATAAATCATGCAGTGTAACAGTGTTGTACGACAATATCACTGTCCAAATATTGACCTACACATCTATTGTGACATAATATTAACCTTGAAATAATGCCACTACGGAGTTCATAAACGTAAAACCACCCTTACTATGATGATATTTTGGGAGTCACTATTATCATTATGCTATATGTGTGGTTGATATTTTGGGGAATTGATAATGTGGTATACAGTCGTCATAACTTTTGGTGGAACCATAATGTGGTATACAGTCGTCATAACATTTGGTGGAACCAAAATGGTGGGAAAATTTCATTTTGGGTCGACTTGCACCGCAATACCAACAACCAGTACCACAGTACCAAGCTTGGCACCCCCTGTGGGACTGCAGTACTAGTACCACGTAACCAAAAACCATAAAAAAAAATAATGTGTCTGGTCATAGACCAACAGACCCTACAAGCAGCCACCATTGTGCAGGCCAAAGGCCGTACGCAGCTGGGGTTGGCTGCACTGTGGTGGGTTGGGCTCAGAGCCTGGCTTAAAGCCAGGCCCTGCAGCCAACCCCTGCTGTGCACCACCGAAGGCCACCTATCACAATAGTGATGTCATTAATGATGCCTTTTAACATGTCATGCACGATGTATTATTTGAGGCCATAAGCAGTGCATGGTGGGGCCACAAGTTAAAGTTAACTCAGTGAACTATAACTTGTGAATTTCAGAGTTATTTTGTTTTTTAAATACTAACGGCCTCATTTACGGATTTTTGGCACAGAGCAGCGCAGCAAGTCGCTTTGCTGTGCTGCCCTTCGTCAAAAGGAAAGTACACAAATGCGGTGTATTTATGATATATGGCACATTCCTGTCCTTTCAGCTAGTGCCAGCCCACAGTTTGGTGCCTAACGACATCGCAGGCACCCTTGCACCATGGTACTAGGGTGTCTGTGTTTTTGGCATGATTGTTTCTGTGCAGGAAGGGACACCTTCCTGCACAAAAACAATCCATGGAGGCATTTTCCCCATTCTATGTGTGCTGCAGAATGCATCTTGCAAGAAGAGAGGAAAAAGAGAGGAGAAATGAAAACTTTTCTCCTTGTTACGCCTGCTCCATTTAGGTGGCAGGTTTTGACACTGCCCCAGGTTTATGGCATTTTGTAAATCTGGGGCAGCATCAAAATCCATGGGTGTTGCCTGGGAACACTCACTGCAACGCCCATGGAATGCCTCGTTGACGCAGAGTAAGGCAAGGCAGCGCTTCGCACTGCCTTGCATTACTCAATACCTATGAGGCCATGCAGAATTACACAGGGTGGGTTTGCGTCGCCTCATAGATAACATTGAGAAGCCTGCACCACCGGAGCGTCACAAAAAGTGAATCTCCGGTGGCTCAGGCCTCTTGTATATAACCCCCTGGATTTATATCAATTCAACAGCTAACGACAATGTTACTTTAACCTGTGTTTTGTTCAGTGAGCTTCTGGATTTTTTTAATGCAAGCTAAGATCTTATTAGCATACATAACTACAATGTCACTTTAGCCTTTGTTTTTTTTCAGTAGATTTCTAGGGAATTTTGTAACAAAAGCGAAGGTCTTGTTATGCCTAAATACAATTTCAATTTCACTTTAACCTTTTGTTTTGCTAGCGAATTTCTGTGATTTGTTTTAACGTAAGCTAAAATTTTGCTACCATACCTAACTAAAACGTCACTTACATCTTTCATTCTTTCTGGGAATTTATATACTTTTAAAAATTATATTCAGCCAACATCTCAGCTGTACTTGGCCTTTCGTTGCACAAAGCAGTGGTTGGCCGAAGGTCCTGGCTTCTGACCAAACCCTGCACCCAATCCTCTGTGTGTGCCCAACCTCTAACTGTGAATAGCCCATGGCTGTGCAGAGCAGGGTTTTTAGGCGCAGTACCTGTCTCTATCCCAACCTACTGCAGTTGCCCAATCCAACAGCTATTTGGTTTTCTTTTTTATTTGAATTTTTTCAGGTACTGCAGTACTCCTGAAGTTCTCCCACAGTTTTAGATATGCAAGCTTTTTCCCCTTGGTACCGTAGTACTGTTCAAGCTTCCTCATGGAAGCGTGCACAGTACTGTGGTACCAAATGTGAACAGCATCTCCTGCAGTACTACCTGGGTCCTCTAATGCGGCCACAACTGTGGGGCCGATTCCGATTCGGGCCGGAAAACATACCGACCGACTCGGTACTGGAATTTAGTCCGACCGGCACGTACCGGCGCTGCCCGAACCGCGTAGTACGATGAAATGCATGTGAATCACGAATGACTCGTACGGAACACAAGCCGAACGACCCAACCGCACGGAAACCAGCTATCCGGCCGGGAAACCACGCAAATCGAACCGACCGACACACACCAGGAATGAACCCGACTGAAACGTACCCGCGAACTCCGACCCCCGCAGTATGATGCAATGCGTGGAAAACCAGACCAAGTCGCACGGAGCCCAAGCCGTACGACCGACACGCATACAAAACCCAGCCGAAGCAACCAAATACTCCGCGACCGACGCGTACGCTGCACATGAAACCTAGCAGAAACACAGCGTGAACGACTCGGAGAAGCTCGCACGAGACAACTGCAGCGTCCTACTCGGTCAGAAGAACGTCTCCTACATGCACAAAAAATACAAAGGGAAAAATACAAAAAAAGGGCCAAACAAGCTATGACAAAGCCAATAAATACTGGGGGGAAAAAACATGGAACAAAGACACACCCCCAACTCCTCCTGTATAAAGGCCACAAATCCCTACCATGATCCTTTGCAAATTCAACTTACCTGCCAGCACAGAACACCATCACACAGCAACCACAGACACACTCACAACTCATCCATCACACAAGCCACACACCATTACCACCTCACAAATAGCACCCTCTCATACACCCAGCAAAACCTACACTCACCCACCCTCACTTGCACACCCACACACACATCAATCCCCACCACCACCCATCACCATGCCCCCAAAGAAGAATCCAAAGTTCCTAGACAGTGAATTGGAAGTCCTGGTAGATGAGATCCTCAGGGTAGAGCCACAGTTGTTTGGTACATTGGTCCAACAGACCCCCATGTCGCAGAAAACCAAGATGTGGGAGAGGATCGTCGACAGGGTCAACGCACAATCACCATGTTTGCGCACAAAGGAAGACATCCAGAACAGGTGGTATGACGTGCGCAGGAGGGTCAAGGAACTACTAAAGAAGGATTACCTCTTGAGTCAGCGCACCGGCAGTGGCCCTCCTGCCAAACCAGTATACCTCAGGCCCTGGGAGGAGAAGGTGCGGGCCATCCTACCACCAGTGAGCGTATATGGACTATCAAACATCCCAGAGCCTGGTGAGTACACAACCAATATACCCAATATTGTGTGACAATACACACACATCACTGTCAAGGGGATAGTCAAACCATGCACCCTTAGCAAATCCACAGCAACCAAAAGATAATTATCCCAAGATGTGTTTGTTAGTCAGATAAACACAATACATGGCATCTCATAGTGATATGTAACTGTGTCATGACATGTACAAACCCAACAACAAATAGAGCTAGGAAGTGGCACAAATCTAACCAACAAACACAGTCAGATATTTTGCCACCACTAGAACACCACCTCACAGGGAAGCTCACTGAAAGGAAGGAATTCTGTGTATGCTGGTGAAGTCAGTGTAGCCAAGAGCATGATGGGAGTTGTAGTCACAGATATTTGTCACCCTCACAATTGGCCCATCAACACCACTCTGAACCATGCTCACATCACAGGGAGTGGAAAACAACTGACAAGACGGCTGACACTGGGTACTGCTGTGGGGAGCACAAGGCCCTGCTGGGAACTGTGCAACAACCAACAGCAGGACACCACTGACTGACATCCTGAAAGCCAACTTGCACTCCCTGCAATGGAAGCACGTTCCATGGTGGGATATCTGGCTGGGTGGGAAGGAGGACTGACAGCTCTGACCATAGTTACAAGCAGCTTTTCTCACACACCCCCTTAACACAAACTCCACACAACTCACCTGGGAGAATGCAATGCCTCACACTCTAATTAAATATCCCACAAAGAACCACCACCCTGGGTTATGCTGTGTGAAGCACAGGGACACTCTTGGGACTTGTAGCCAAACAAACACCAGGACAACACTGTCAGCCATCCTGTCAGCACAGGCACACTATCCCACAGGGAAGCTGAGTCAAAAGGAAGGAAGTATGGGCATGCTGGGAAGGGGGGTGTAGGCAATAGCATGATGGGAGTGGTAGTCACAGCTCAACATCCCCCACCCACATGGCCCAGCAAGCTCACACTGAAGCATGCACACCTCACAGGGAGTGGAAAAGAACTGACAAGATGGCTGAAACTGGGTACTGCTGTGTGGAGCACAAGGTCCTGCTTGGAACTGGGCACCAACAAACAACAGGACCACACTGTCAGCCATCTTGGCATTGCTGTCACACTCACACACAGTGAAGTCCACTCAAAAGGAAGGAAGTATGGGCATGCTGGGAAGGGGGTGTAGGCAATAGCATGATGGGAGTGGTAATCACAGCTCAACATCCCCCACCCACATGGCCCAGCAAGCTCACACTGAAGCATGCACACCTCACAGGGAGTGGAAAAGAACTGACAAGATGGCTGAAACTGGGTACTGCTGTGTGGAGCACAAGGCCCTGCTGGGAACTGGGCACCAACAAACAACAGGACCACACTGTCAGCCATCTTACCATTGCTGTCATACTCACACACAGTGAAGTCCACTCAAAAGGAAGGAAGTATGGGCATGCTGGGAAGGGGGGTGTAGGCAATAGCATGATGGGAGTGGTAGTCACAGATATTGGTCACCCTCACCCATCAACACCACTCTGAACCATGCTCACATCACAGGGAGTGGAAAACAACTGACAAGATGGCTGACACTGGGTACTGCTGTGGGGAGCACAAGGCCCTGCTGGGAACTGTGCACCAACAAACAACAGGACCACACTGTCAGCCATCTTGCCATTGCTGTCACACTCACACACAGTGAAATTGACTCAAAAGGAAGGAAGTATGGGCATGCTGGGAAGGGGGTGTAGGCAATAGCATGATGGGAGTGGTAGTCACAGATATTGGTCACCCTCACAATTGGCCCATCAACACCACTCTGAACCATGCTCACATCACAGGGAGTGGAAAACAACTGACAAGATGGCTGACACTGGGTACTGCTGTGGGGAGCACAAGGCCCTGCTGGGAACTGTGCACCAACAAACAACAGGACCACACTGTCAGCCATCTTGCCATTGCTGTCACACTCACACACAGTGAAGTCCACTCAAAAGGAAGGAAGTATGGACATGCTGGGAAGGGGGTGTAGGCAATAGCATGATGGGAGTGGTAGTCACAGATATTGGTCACCCTCACAATTGGCCCATCAACACCACTCTGAACCATGCTCACATCACAGGGAGTGGAAAACAACTGACAAGATGGCTGACACTGGGTACTGCTGTGGGGAGCACAAGGCCCTGCTGGGAACTGTGCACCAACAAACAACAGGACCACACTGTCAGCCATCTTGCCATTGCTGTCACACTCACACACAGTGAAGTCCACTCAAAAGGAAGGAAGTATCGACATGCTGGGAAGGGGGTGTAGGCAATAGCATGATGGGAGTGGTAGTCACAGATATTGGTCACCCTCACAATTGGCCCATCAACACCACTCTGAACCATGCTCACATCACAGGGAGTGGAAAACAACTGACAAGATGGCTGACACTGGGTACTGCTGTGGGGAGCACAAGGCCCTGCTGGGAACTGTGCAACAACCAACAGCAGGACACCACTGACTGACATCCTGAAAGCCAACTTGCACTCCCTGCAATGGAAGCACATTCCATGGTGGGATATCTGGCTGGGTGGGAAGGAGGACTGACAGCTCTGACCATAGTTACAAGCAGCTTTTCTCACACACCCCCTCAACACAAACTCCACACAACTCACCTGGGAGAATGCAATGCCTCACACTCTAATTAAATTTCCCACAAAGAACCACCACCCTGGGTTATGCTGTGTGAAGCACAGGGACACTATTGGGACTTGTAGCCAAACAAACGCCAGGACAACACTGTCAGCCATCCTGTCAGCACAGGCACACTACCCCACAGGGAAGCTGAGTCAAAAGAAAGGAAGTTTGGGCATGCTGGGAAGGGGGGTGTAGGCAATAGCATGATGGGAGTGGCAGTCACAGCTCAACAACCCCACCCACATGCCCCAGCAAGCTCACACTGAAGCATGCACACCTCACAGGGAGTGAAAAGCCACTTCTAAGATGTCTGACAATGGTCATCTGTCGTGGGGAGTACCAGGCCCTGCTGGGAACTGGGCACCAACCAACAGCAGGACACCACTGACTGACATCCTGAGAGTCAACCTGCACCCACTGCAAGGGTGGCATGCTTCATGGTGGGATAACTGGGCTGGGGGGAGAAGGAGGGCCGGATGTCCACCAAATACAACCAATGCTGGCCATGCACATACCTCAACATTCACATTGATGCTTCAGGTCTGCAGGACAATGTGCTACACCATCAACCTATGACTCTGACAACTTAGGACAATGCAATGTACAGGGCCGCATCCAAAGGTACAGTCACAACTGTCAGGTGTGTGAACCATTGATGCCTGTAGAAACATAACATACATTGTGTGTCTCTTCCAAAAACAGGTGATGATGGGGACACAGCAGCAGACGATGAGGAGTCCCTGTCCCAGGCTCCGGGGGACACTGAGCTCACTGGTGTGGAACAGCCTCTGCCCTCCTCGGATGGCGAAGACCTACCTGGCCCCTCCAGTGTGAGTCATCATGCAGCACCAGCAGGATCAACATCTGCACCCCCTGCACCCACCCCTCCAACAACTGCCAACACACAGACCACCCCCGCCAACACGGACAGACCAAGGACCACCGATGACAACAGCACAGGGACCCCGGCCCAACGTGGAGCAACGGACAACGACCCCAGTAACAACCCCCAAGGGGGCCTAGGGTCACCTGTGCGTGCCACCGCAGGTCCCGCAAGTGTCGCAAGGGGTGGTGGGAGGGGTGGTAGACATAGGTCGCTGTTTGCAGAGGGGTCTGGACTGCATGATGACCCACAACTGGCACGCATTGCTGATGCGTACCAGAATAGCACCGGAGAGGTCAGTCAGGTAGTGGGGATCCTCAAGGACATTCAACAGCAGCAGGCTGCCCATCATGCCCACTTGGACTCCCACATGTCCCGTGTGGAGACACACATGTCCCGTGTGGAGACACACATGTCTGGCATGGAGTCCAAGTGGGACACATTGGAAGAACTGACAGCGGTGCAGAGGGACATATTGACATGCCTCCGCCAGATTAGCACCAACATGGCCACAACTCCCTGTGTGCCCACAACATCTGGTGCTGCAACAACTGCAACTGCCACAGGGAGGGAGGAGGACTCTGGCGGAGAGTCCCCTGCACCGCAGCAGCCTGCACGTGAGGGTCCCCCCCAAAGAAGAGGGGTCGTCCGAGGAAGGAAAACTGAGAGGCCGATGGCCATGTACATCCCCCAGGAACCCAACACCTGTTCTGGAAGTTCTCCTTTGTGTGCAAACTGTTCACCCTGTCGAATGCAACCCAACTCCCCCACATGACATGGGGAGTTTAAGTTGGCCCAATATATCAGATGACTGTGGACTTTACTCAGGACATTTCTGCTACCAAGACTTCCAACTCATCTGGGAACTTTGGATTACAATCCCAATGTACAGCACCCACCATCCTGTGCACTATCCTCACACATGTATGTAAATAAACTCACTAATACACCATACTTGCCTCTGTTGTGATTCCAACGTGGTTTCTGTCATGGAAATGATGATCTGCTAAATGACACTGTGCATGCTAACTGCTACAGCAAGTTCAACACTGTCATGTGAGTCATGGCGACGTGACACATATGAGGGAGACACACCACTAGGGCTACACAACACATACACACCAGGGCCATCTGACTCATCGCCTACACTGATGTTGCCAGGAAATACAGTGGAATGCACAGACACCACACCTATTCAGAGTCTGTGTTAACTAGCCCACAGGTGCAGTAAGCAAATGTCAGTCAGATGTGTGACCACAGACAACGCACATCCCAAAGTGAAGCACAGGTTTATTACACATTTGCAACATGTTGTTTGCACTACAGATGCAAGGTAATCCCAGGTGGCAGTGGCCACACAGTCAACAAGTGTAGAAGAAATAAAGTCCAGGGGTGTGTGGCACATCACCTGTAGGGAAACGACTGCTTCCACCCTGGAAGTTGAATCATGGTGTCGGGGGATCCGAGTTTACCAAACAACTCTGAAAGTACCCTGTGAAGGACAGACATGACACACAGTCAGAAGCACTGAAGAACAGGACAGAACTGCAATACTCATGCCCAATACATGTCACAAGATACCTACACAAAACCAAGTTAGCATGTCAACACTGTTGGGGAGTACAGACTACCTGTAAGGACACATCGCTGCACGCTTCCAGTCAAGTAGCACATGGCCACACTCAAACAGCACCAGAGCACCACCAACACATATCACGCAAACTCACATCATTGACATGACATCTCTGGATACTCACATTCAGCTGAAGAAGTTGTTGATGAGCTGTGTGCGGACATCACCCTCATCATCATCATCATCACTGGCATCGTGGCCCAGGCCAGGATCCTCCACAGGGGGCGGATGTTGGTCATCGTCATCCAGGATGAGAGGCAACTCCTTCCGCACTGCCAGGTTGTTTCGCATGCAGCAGACGATGACAATCTTGCACACCTTTGCTGGGGCATATGGGAGGGCCCCTCCTGTCTTGTTCAGGCAGCGGAAGCGGCTCTTCAGGAGACCAAATGTCCGCTCGATCACTCTCCTGGTTCGACCATGTGCCTCATTGTAGCGCATCTGGGCTGGTGTCACAGGGTTCCTGAGGGGTGTCAGCAACCACGGCATGTTGGGGTATCCCGAGTCACCTACATACAGACAATTGCACGGGGCATATCAACAAGGGCCTTATCTCTGCTTTTTTGGCTTTAAAAGCCAAAAAAGCGGAGATAAAACTATCGCCCTATTTACAAGTGGGTGCTAACATGCATTAGCGCATGTTAGCACCCGTTTTCCCGACGCCTCGCTTTGCATCTCTAATGAGATGCAAAGTGGGCGTCACTGGGCAGTACTGCTTGTAAATTATCGCTGATGTGCACATCGCGATATTTACAAGCAGGCCCACGCATTTTAGCAGACGTTAGTTTTTGGCGAAAACCGGGGTTTTTGCCAAAAACTAACGTCTGCTAAAATGCTGACTTACCTATACTTTGCATTGGGGTGGATTATGCTGATACGACCACAGGGTCGTATCAGCAAGGTTATCGCCGTTTTCCATGGAACATCGCTGGAAAACCAGCGATGTTCCATGGAAAACACCGCTATCGCTAGAATAATTATCGTCATAGCGCTATGCGTTGTTACTACAGCGCTAGCATGGCGATAATTTCTAGCGATAGCCGGCGATAAGAAATCGCACGCTAAGCGCGGCCAGCGATAATTATCGCTGCCGCTTGATAATATGCCCCGCACATTAGCTGAGTTGGAAAAGAGGGTGGAATACAACATTGCAGAACACACACAATGGTACAAAGTCAGTACACACCGACAAGCCAGGCACGCTGGTTCTGCATCTGTGACATCATCCTCGGGATGCGACTACTCCTCATCACATAGGCATCGTGTGCAGAACCGGGGAAACGGGCACACACATGTGAGATGCTCATATCTGCAAGACATACCACCAGAGCATTGACCGAATGGTAATGTTTCCTGTTCCTGTATGCCTGCTCATGTGCCTGTGGCGGTACCAAAGCCACATGTGTCCCATCAATGGAGCCAATGACATGCAGCATCCTCCCCAGGGCATAGAAGTCACTCTTGATGTCAGTGAGTTGTTGACGTTAAGGGAAATAGATGTACTGGTTCAGGTACATTGCCTCCAATACATCGCGTAGCACACGGCTGAACATGGTCTGTGACACCCCACCAGCAGATGCCACAGTGTGTTGAAAGGTACCGGTGGCAAAGAAGTGTAGGGCTGCCATCACCTTCACCTTAGGGGTCAGCGCTGTAGGGTATGGGCGGCCAGGTTCCAAATGTGGGGCCAACCGCACCGCCAATTCCTCAATCAGCGGCCTGTTGAAGCGGTACCGTCGGATGCAGTCCCGTTCAACCATCGTTGCAAGGTCAGGGAATGGTCTATGGACAGCTGGTGCCCTGCAGTGCATAGGTGAAGAAAGAAAGATTGTCAGTCACCCCACATATGTGGCATAGACCATACTCAATATCACATGATACATCATTACGAGACACAAGTACCTGATGTGTGTGCCATTCTGTAAGGACATGTATGGCACCTACATGGCCAACATCTAACATCACAGTTCAACATGTGTTGACAACAAGTTCCAGGTTGTGCTATGGGATATCATTAGGCTGTGTCACAGTACCCATGTACTGCTGTCACGTTCCAAACACACACCACAGTGACATGTGAGGACAGATGTGCCCCAGGCATCACAGCTCATTGACAGCTAGATTCCCAGGGACCCTGTATTGCCACATGGACACTGGCATGACATGGCGTATCATGAATACACCACAGCAAAACAACCATGACCCCCACAGGTAGTGGTCCCTGTTGCCTCTGCAGGACAGACATGGACGTCTGTGACACACACACATGCACAACATCAAAGTCCATGCACATACAACGTGGATGTGGAGACTGTCTCCCATTGTGCACATGGAATCAGAGACATTGTAAACACAACATGCACACAGACTGTGGAGGGCCATCACTATTGTGGCAATGGGTCACCCTGTGACGTACATACCTTCCCACATGGGACTCAGGGGGTATGTGACATGACATACACATACACAACCTGAAAATGTGACCATGCCACATGCTCTGAAATGAACAGTTGCACATCACAGTGGTCATGTGCACAACACACAAAGGATTCTGTCCCCATGAACACGTGCACAGCCTGGGAGTGGCTGCCCCCAAGTGCCACCAAAAAAACCACATGTTGACCCCCATACACAGAAAAGGTAATGCAGCCTTACATGCCTTAGGATACAGTGTGGACAGGCTGTGGTGTTGTAGGTGTGCCATCGAGTCCCTGGAAAGTAAATGTGGCTGGCATACGTTCACCTGTGACAGGCATGGTGACATATGCGAGTGACTTGTACAGGGACACGTTGTACAGCAATGGACTGATCGGTGCGCACGCATTGGCCATTGCATATGATGTGAGCGGGTACGCGTTGTACAGCAATGGACCGATCGGTGCGCACGCATTGGCCATTGCATATGATGTGAGCGGGTACGCGTTGTACAGCAATGGACCGATCGGTGCGCACGCATTGGCCCTTGCATATGATGTGAGCGGGTACGCGTTGTACAGCAATGGACCGATCGGTGCGCACGCATTGCCCATTGCATATGATGTGAGCGGGTATGCGTTGTACAGCAATGGTCCGATCGGTGCGCACGCATTGGCCATTGCATATGATGTGAGCGGGTACGCGTTGTACAGCAATGGTCCGATCGGTGCGCACGCATTGGCCATTGTATATGATGTGAGCGGGTACGCGTTGTACAGCAATGGACCGATCGGTGCGCACGCATTGGCCATTGCATATGATGTGAGCGGGTACGCGTTGTACAGCAATGGACCAATCGGTGCGCACGCATTGGCCATTGCATATGATGTGAGCGGGTACGCGTTGTACAGCAATGGTCCGATCGGTGCGCACGCATTGGCCATTGCATATGATGTGAGCGGGTACGCGTTGTACAGAAATGGACCGATCGGTGCGCACGCATTGGCCATTGCATATGATGTGAGCGGGTACGCGTTGTACAGCAATGGTCCGATCGGTGCGCACGCATTGGCCATTGCATATGATGTGAGCGGGTACGCGTTGTACAGCAGTGGACCGATCGGTGCGCACGCATTGGCTAGGGCCTGGCATGGCAACGGACGCGTTTTTGAAGCTTTAACTAGTCTGAAGCAGTGAATTCAGTTGGCCAGCCACAACAATGTTGCAAATTCATGGGTGTCATGAAGTTGAACTTTTGAAGGATGCTGTGGGCGTGTATAAGTGGTGCAATTCCATGGATTGGCCAGATTCAGAAGATGCAAACGACTTGGACCTATCACTTTGGACACATGGGACAGTATCTGCCTCTGCAGCACACATATAATGCTGGCTGTTCCCCTGAGAGCTCACTTGCCTGCACTACATGCTCCAGGACGACATCTGCCACCAACACTACTGCTGTCTCTGCATCCTCTGGCTACTGCAATGGCACGTACTGTGGAGAGAGCCCCAGCCTTCACCACTTAGGAGAACCAGGCCCTGCTGGACAGCCTCCTTCCACAGTACAGCAAGTTGTATGGGAAACCAGGGGAGCAGGTGAGTGTGCTGTCCACTGCCTCACTAAATGTGCATGTTGTCTGACTAGCAGGACTTCCAGTGTGCACACCACTGGCTAGCATGCTCACTGAGTAGTTCTAACCCCCAAAGTGTGTAGTTACATGCACTGAACAGGTATAGTGCAGTAACAGTGCATTCCAACAAGGTTTTACTTCCCAGGCAATGATACCATTTAGTAACTGCTGGCAAACTGTTCATAGCCATAGTTGCACTGCCTGTGTACATCATATGCCCCTGTGATTGAGACATGTATATCCAACTGTGTGATGCACGGATATGTTGCATGTGTAGTAATGGCCTTTTTCACTTTGTCATCCTCACAGGTTGATGCCCACCAGAAGCAGGAGATCTGGCTGACCATCGTCCGGGCAGTACGATCCGTGGGGGACTACAAGTGCAGGATCCGCAACTGCCAGAAGAGGTGGCAGGACCTTCGGGGCTGGACCCGGAGGATCGCAAGGGTCCAGCTGAAGCTGTCGCCTCCTCGCAGGAGGGGCGGACACCGGACCCTGACCCCCCACATGCTCCGGATCCTGGTGGTGGTCTTCCCTGACCTGGATGGGCAGCTGAAGGCCAGACAGCAGCAAGGAGCGGGTGAGTCCATGACTGCACTGTGAACTTTGTCTGACATGCTATGTGCCCTACTCTGGCCTGGTTAAACCTCCACAGTACATCAGTCTTGTGGTCCAGGACCCATGTCCCTCAATTGTGACATGCCCACTCCTCATCTGATACCCAGGTGTGGCCCTTACAGTCTGGAAATTGTGTCACTTGGGTACTGTGTCCTTGCATTTTGCTTAGCTCAGGGTGGGAGACAGCATTTGTTACCGTACCTTTGTGGTGGGCTTCATGGGTGGGTGAATTGCTTACACAATGCCTGAGTTCTGACATGTAATCTGCGTGTAACTTTGATATGTGTTCCAATTGCTGATCTGACTCACCACATGTGCCTGGGGTATTTGGCACACCCCATGCTGCGGGTGGGAACAATGTTTGGGCCTCAGGAGTATATATATCAAGTGTGTCACACATGCTTAGCCACCTCCCTACTGTCCAGGGCTCATCCCTCTTTCAAGTGGAGCAGGACAGTCATGCCTACTCCAGGGCATACAATACACTCTGTACTCCCACTCCCGTGTATCAGCTGACACGTTGTGCTCAGTGAAATGTTCCCTCAGGTGTCTGCCTCTGTGTCATTGTGCTGTGGCTTCGTTGTCAGGACTACTGGGGTGTTTATCGGTTAGGGCTCAGCATGCCATCTGAGATGTGACCATGAGAGACGATACTTGTGTGACATATAGGTGTTTGATCACTTGACTGTGCAGACTGGTGCATGCGACTGAGAAGTTCAGGCAGCTGTTTTTCATTCACAGCCGACTGTGAGGTGTTCAGGTTCAGAGAGTTGTGTTTCATGTCTCCCATATGTCCAATTGGTATGACGTGGACAAATAAGAGTTCAGATGATGTGGTGTGTGGGGGATGGACATGTGCACTTGTCAGCTACAGAACTTGTATTCCCCATGACCTAGGATTGTAACACAGTGCAGACTGTTGTTGGCTGGCTGCCCTGCCCATGTGACTGGAGACAGTGATGTATGACTTTGCAGGCATGCCTGTGCCATGGCATTAAACTTCCTTAGAGTGATCATGCAGGGGAGTGACATGTGCAACATGCACCCCATTGTGGCATTGACTATGAGGACATGGGTGCATCATGGTGTCTTGTGCTGGTATGCATCACATGCATTTAAAATTAGACTCTGGCCATCCCTTTATCCAGACACCTGTACTGACTCAGTGGCAAGAGATGTGATGTGTGCATGTTCACATACTTCACCGTGTTCTCTGCAATGTCCAACAACTGGGTAGGTGGTGCATGTGTCCACACTGGGGTATTACCATCCGACAGGCACCAGACAGATGGGTGCAAGCTGTTTGAGGGTAAATGGGTGGTCACAACCTTCTGCTTACCCGCTCATGAGAGCACGACCCGCACTCTGCTCGTTCACTTGAAAAGAAGGAACAACGGTGTGAAATACAGTGGCACTTCATTAAGCAATTCAGTAACAACGAGAACTGTTCATTTAATGCTGCTCGTCAACACATGAGCAGGATGAAAATGAAAGCATCAACAATATTACAAATCATATTTTAAGTGAAGCACAAAGATCTATGTAACTATATATCAGTGAGCTACAGCCTATGGGGCAAGTCTTAAAAGAGGGATCATGAATAGGCAAGCACCTAGAAGGCAAATCTTAAATAAGAGAGTAAGAACCATCCAAGGCTACACAATTTAAGCTAGGATAAATGCAATGATTTGGGTGTGGATGAGCTAAATTAGAGAGGCTGACAAAGCCAAAAGGCTAACAATCAGAAAAGAGCATTACCACCTTGAGAGTAGAAGTTCTAGGCCCAAGATCAGGAGAACGGCCGACTGGGAACCCTCACCATGCAATGCACTGGTATGAAGAGTTCAGGGCGTGGACATGGGTGCAAACCTTTTATATGGCTTAATGCAGAACTCCTACCCACAGTTGACGTGGGCCCTGACCGCACGCTTACAGTAACTGTGGAAAGTTTTTTGAAGAACAGAGAAGTGGTATCATGGTGAAGACAGGGGCTTTTAGCAGGTGGTCGGTGCTCTTGACCGCAAACATAAGAAAAAGATAACTTTTACCGTAAAATGCTCAGGAATTAAGATTTTATATATTATTTCTCTGTCACTTAGCCGCCATTTCAGTTTCAGTTGAGCAAGCGTGGAAAGTTTCATAAGTTAAAATATTGCAAACATTGCTTGTGAAAGAGCAAGAAGTACCAGCAGAGTGTCACGTACGTGTGGGCTAACCTTATTCTTGTGACTGTGGAAATTTACAAGGGGGGGCTGGTGCCGCGGTGGATGGCACAGGTCCCTGCTGTCAGGTCAGAAAGGCCTACAAGATTTGTTGTATTAAAAATGATAGCAAGAGGCAGTGGCCTCTTGGGCCTACATGTGTGTGTGCATCTAAGGAGGTGGGCTTGGGCCTAAGTGTATGTATCTAAGGGGGTGTGGACCACTGTGAGGGCTTGGGCCTAAGTGTATGTATCTAAGGGGGTGTGGACCACTGTGACAGGTACTAAAAGGCTAAAATAAAAATGGACAACGTAGGTCATCTATCAGGGCCTGACTGGTGGGGCCTATATGGGAGTGCCATGTTTCATGGGCAGAGCAGAAAGGTACATAGGTCTATGTTATGTTGTAGAACAGAACCCTACTTCAAAGGCCAGGAGGGGTGTGAGTGCCATGGTTGACCATCAGACTGACAATTGGCTTCTCCTAATCTGTGTGAGCACTTTTGGCAATGTTCAACTAAGGATGCCAGGGCTTGCTCTGTAATGTGCTGTACTTACTGTGGTGTGTGCGCTCAGTGCAGGTGACTGATGTTTGTCTGTTTCCCTAATTGTTTGCAGATATATCCACGGCCACAGGAGGGGACAGCTCCACGGACCAGGAGGAGCTTCAGAGCCAGACTGGGTCAGCAGCCGATGAGTGGTCGGAGGGACCCAGTGGCACGGAGGGCGAGGGGAGCCACACCGAGGAGTCCTCAGCACCATCCACCTCAGCTGAGGACCACAGCAGCTCGGAGGATGACTCCCTTGTGGAGGCGGGTGTCAGCAGCCACCACACCCCAGCTAGTATGGCTGGCCCCGCCACCACCACCTCCACCGCCCTCCCATCGGCTCCCATTCCAGAGGTCCGTGGAGGCTCCCGTGTTCGGGAGCATGTCTCCTTCGTGCCAGGCACCGCACCCCCTGCCCCTGTGTCCCCTGCTGCCCTGAGTGAGGAGTCTGTGTACTTACTTCGCCAGCTCCATGTAGGGCATACAGCAATTCTGAGTGTCCTCCATGCACACACCACTCTGTTGACACAGCTGGTGTCGTTCATGGAGGGCATCTCATCGGGCATGTCTGCCCTACAGAGGAGCAATAAGTCCATGGACTCCTCCCTGATGGCAGCAGTGTCCCTCCTCCAACAGTCCCTCACCCCTCCTACCTCTGCCCCATCCACGCTTCCTGGCACCCTACCTGTCCCAAGCACATGCACACCTGCACAATCACCCAAACACACAGACATGAGCAGCACAGAAACACCCAAAACAAAGGCAAAACATGCACGCAAGCATCCTCAGGGGACTGATACGACACCCACAGGGGATGGGGAACAGACACACACACCGGCATCCACAGTCACTCCGCAGTCCTCCAAATCCTTTCCCTCCAAGAACCCTTCCCTTGCCTCACCTGCAACCCCACCTAAGAAGCAGCTCTTCCTCTGTGACCTCGGCCTCTTCCCCTCCGATCCAGCTGATCCAGCATTCAGGGGGAAGAGGAAGTCCACCCACACAGAGGGGAGTGCCCCTCACCCCCGGACACCCTCCCCCAGGCACAGACAAACTAAGGCCCCCACACGCAAGTCCCCCCGGTCCCGGAAGAGCAAGACCCTGCCACCGCCCTGCAGCTCAACCACACAGTCTCCTTCCTCCATCCCTCAGGCCCCCACAACACAGGTTCCCCCACCACACCCTGCCCCAGGTTCCCCCACCCACAGATACACCATCCCCAAAATGATCCGGCCTTCTCCCCCTACCACTTGCTCTTCCAGCCTCACACCCCCCGCTGCACATGTTTGTGCCACTGGTGTGGAGACCGTGTCCTCCCCTCTGTCCTGCCCACCTTACCTGAACCCCATTCTACTCCCCTGGAGATAGGCACTGCAGTGGAGTCCACTACCACCCCGTCTGACTTGGGCACTGCAGTGGGGAACCTGTCCTCTCCATCTGGCCAGCCCACTGCAGTCGTGCCGGCACCCACACCATCTGACTCATGCCCCCCAGTTGTGCCGGCACACACCATGTCAGACACCTCCACTGCAGTTGTCAGTGACTCTCCAGCACCAGCCACCCCTTCCCTGCCTACTTCTGGTGTGCCCTGATCCTGTCCCTGCGGTGCCTGGCCTGCCCCCCGTATGCCCCTCCTAGGGGAATGTCCCTGGTCCGTAGCAGTGCAGGCAAGCAAAGGGTGACATCTGCCACTGTCACCCTGTTCGGACTTTACTGTTGGACTGGCCATTGGCCTTTGTCTTTTTCCTGGACTTTCTATTTCACACACATATGCTGAATAAAGCTCCTTTCTGTTCTCTGGTGGTTTTGCTTCAGATGTACATGATACATGATGTTGATGATGCTAACCATGCCCTTGCTGCAGTGATGGTGATTTTTGATATCATGATAATGAAGTGTTACTGTGCAGGACCCCATGTGGTCCAGGGGGAATGTGTCCTATCCTGGTGTGTAGCCATGTCATCCTTTGCAGCAATATGAGGGTGTCATGTTTTCAATATTTGCCAATGGGATTTCCTACATTTATTTGCAATATCACATCTGTGGCTTACACCCCTGCACATCAGTTGTGCTTGCCATTGTTCAATTTGTCTATTTCCCTGACCGTGTGACCATCTCCACTTGACATGCAAGTTTGGGCATCAATGGGGAAGGACTCATCTGTGTTATCAGTGCAACTTGCTATACATGTATGTTGGATCTGTGCAGATGATTTCGGTGACACTCCATGACCAGCCTGATGTGACGAGAGCCTTCATTTTGTGCTAATTGTTGACTGGATGACCAAGTGTTCTGCTGACATGATAGAGCCCTGCAGAGACAACGTATGGCACAGCTTTCCTTACACAGGAGTGGAGTCCCCTCATGGCAGTGTGTAATTCCGTGACATTGCCTGAGCCCAAGGTGTGTGTTGTGTGAGCATGTCTGTGTGTGTTCACTTCCATTTTGCTATGCAGGCTGGGATCCCTAGTAATGTTCCTGCTTGTGATGCTTGCTGAGTTGACCTATGTTCCCCCCAAATCTTCGCACTGGTTTCTCTGGGATGTGGGTGCATGGCACATTACTGGTCATCAGGGTGTCATCCATAGGTGTGTTTGCTGTCAGGGCTGAGTTTGTGGGCAAACGCAGATGAGACACAGTCAGGATTCCCCTTGGCACTTGTTGGTTACACAAGTCATGTAATTTACAGTTTGTGTTAGCTTTCAGTGATTGTGACATGTTGTGTGTGTGACTGCTGCCACTCCTCAGGGTCAGAGCTGAAATGTTGGAAGTTGTCTATGTGTGTTCTTTGTGGGTCACCTTGACTTCTTCATTGGTGTGTGACTGTGTCCGGGATCCCATTGATTGTGGTGGATTTCACGTCATGCCCATGTACGGCGTACTGTGCAGTGTGTCAGACATTCACGAGTCTTGTTGACTGGCCATGTGTGATGTGTTTCTGCACCTTAGTTCCCACCACCGCCCCTGGGATTGTCATGGGTGCATGTGCAATGTCACCAGTCCATGTGAGCTTCACTGCTGCACATTGGTGGAGATCAAGGTGTGTGGTGTTGAGTGTGTGCAAATGAGAGTTGTTGCACGGATAGACCCCTACCTCCATGTTGGCCTTGGCTGACAGGCCGTGCTTATTGATTTGTGCTTGTGTAGGTGTGATGGTAGTTTGTTGCTCAGGACACATGACTGTGGTTCACAGTGTGAACGACATCTAGCTTTGTCATCACAGTGGGATTATCATGCAGGCCAGGGTCACCACAATGTGGGGTCCCTGGGGGTAGTGCTGTGGTGGGTCTGTCTCTTGCTGTGTTATTTGCTGTTCCTACAAGCTTGTGTGACATGTGTAATTTGGGCTCCCTCTCATCTAACAATGCCTGATTGCCCACATAGGGGAATCCGATCCATGAGTTAGTTTTGTGTGGCACTGTATACACATCTGTGTAATTGGGATTCAGGCCTCCTCATGTGTTGTGTGGTTGCCTGGGGACACTGGCACCCCCCCCATCACCTGTTGTGTTTGATATGCAGTGTGTGGCTGCCTGTTTGTGCATCTGCACCACTGCATTGGCATATCTTTAGTGTGCCATTGGCTGTATGTTGTTTGGTGGCTTTCCCCTGCTGTCCCTGGGACTCCTAGGTCATCAGTCAGCACAATGATCATGGTTTGTATGTCCCATTGCTGCCATGGTATGGTATTTGTTCACCTGACATCTACAGTCTCCACAGGATATCTACATTTGTGTGTCCATTGGTGCAGATATGTGGGGCTGCATTATGATGGTCACTTCTGTCATTGTGTTATTGACGAATGTTGACAATGTCAGCCCCCATGGGTGATGTTTGTCTGCACATGGCCAAAGGTATATCTTATTTGCACTGCACTGTTTGCCTCACCCAATCTATGTTGCTATGGGACACAAGCACTACTATGCCACAGATGTGTTTGTTGTTCTGTGACCAGGAATCATCCATGCTGTTTGGCATTTGCAGCTTTTCCCATGACAACACTTATATTTTGGTCACTGTGATGATGGGGTTTTAGACCCCATTGCCACAATGTTCAAAATGTGCTTCAGCTATGGACCCCACACTTACCTTTTGGTCACTGTGGTGATGGGGGTTTAGACCCCATTGCCACAATGTTCAATTGGGCTTCAGCTATGGACCCCACACTTACATTTTGGTCACTGTGATGATGGGGGTTTAGACCCCATTGCCACAATGTTCAAAATGTGCTTCAGCTATGGACCCCACACTTCCCTTTTGGTCACTGTGGTGATGGGGGTTTAGACCCCATTGCCACAATGTTCAATTGGGCTTCAGCTATGGACCCCACACTTACCTTTTGGTCACTGTGATGATGGGGTGTTATCCCCATTCCCACAGTGGTCATGGTCTGCTTGCATTGTGGAGGCCACACACATTTATGTGTGACACATGTGATAGGGGGTCACATTGTATGCTCAATGTCATGTTCAGTGTTGTAGGCATTTGACACAGACTACACACGCTTGTCATGGTGTTGGGGGGATGTATTTTTCAGACATTCCTTATGTTGGAGTATGCTGGTTGTGTCATGCATTACCCGTCCTATGTGTAGGGGTGGTGTGGGTGGTAGGCATCCATCCCCCTATGAGTGGGGATGGTAGTACTGACAAGCATCCAGGCCCCCATGAGTAGAGGTGGTGGTAGTGGTAGGCATCCATCCCCCTATGAGTGGGGATGTTAGTAGTGACAGGCATACAGGCCCCCCTGAGTAGGGGTGGTGGTAGTGGTAGGCATCCATCCCCCTATGAGAGGGGATGGTAGTAGTGACAGGCATCCAGGCCCCCATGAGTAGGGATGGTGGTAGTGGTAGGCATCCATCCCCCTATGAGTGGGGATGGTAGTAGTGACAGGCATCCAGGCCCCCCTGAGTAGGGGTGGTGGTAGTGGTAGGCATCGAGGCCCCCCTGAGTAGGGGAGGTGGTAGTGGTAGTCATCCATCCCCCTATGAGTGGGGATGTTAGTAGTGACAGGCATCCAGCCCCCCTGAGTAGGGGTGGTGGTAGTGACAGGCATCCAGCCCCCCCTGAGTAGGGGTGGTGTTAGTGGTAGGCATCCATCCCCCTATGAGTGGGGATGGTAGTAGTGACAGGCATCCAGGCCCCCCTGAGTAGGGGTGGAGGTAGTGGTAGGCATCCAGGCCCCCCTGAGTAGGGGTGGTGGTAGTGGTGGGCATCCAGGCCCCCCTGAGTAGGGGTGGTGGTAGTGGTAGGCATCCTTCCCCCTATGAGTGGGGATGGTAGTAGTGACAGGCATCCAGGCCCCCCTGAGTAGGGGTGGTGGTAGTGGTAGGCATCCATCCCCCTATGAGTGGGGATGGTAGTAGTGAAAGGCATCCAGGCCCCCCAGAGTAGGGGTGGTGGTAGTGGTAGGCATCCAGGCCCCCCTGAGTAGGGGTGGTGGTAGTGGTGGGCATCCAGGCCCCCCTGAGTAGGGGTGGTGGTAGTGGTAGGCATCCATCCCCCTATGAGTGGGGATGGTAGTAGTGACAGGCATCCAGCCCACCATGAGTAGGGATGGTGGTAGTGGTAGGCATCTATCCCCCTATGAGTGGGGATGGTAGTAGTGACAGGCATCCAGGCCCCCCTGAGTAGGGGGGTGATAGTGACAGGCATCCAGGCCCCCCTGAGTAGGGGTGGTGGTAGTGGTAGGCATCCAGGCCCCCCTGAGTAGGGGTGGTGGTAGTGGTAGGCATCCATCCCCCTATGAGTGGGGATGGTAGTAGTGACAGGCATCCAGGCCCCCCTGAGTAGGGGTGGTGGTAGTGGTAGGCATCCAGGCCCCCCTGAGTAGGGGTGGTGGTAGTGGTAGGCATCCAGGCCCCCCTGAGTAGGGGTGGTGGTAGTGGTAGGCATCCATCCCCCTATGAGTGGGGTTGGTAGTAGTGACAGGCATCTAGGCCCCCTGAGTAGGGGTGGTGGTAGTGGTAGGCATCCAGGCCCCCTGAGTAGGGGTGGTGGTAGTGGTAGGCATCCATCCCCCTATGAGTGGGGATGGTAGTAGTGACAGGCATCCAGGCCCCCTGAGTAGGGGTGGTGGTAGTGGTAGGCATCCATCCCCCTATGAGTGGGGATGGTAGTAGTGACAGGCATCCAGGCCCTCCTGAGTAGGGGTGGTTGTAGTGGTAGGCATCCAGGCCCCCCTGAGTAGGGGTGGTGGTAGTGGTAGGCATCCAGGCCCCCCTGAGTAGGGGTGGTGGTAGTGGTAAGCATCCAGGCCCCCCTGAGTAGGGGTGGTGTTAGTGGTGGGCATCCAGGCCCCTCTGAGTAGGGGTGGTGGTAGTGGTGGGCATCCAGGCCCCCCTGAGTAGGGGTGGTGGTAGTGGTAGGGATCCATCCCCCTATGAGTGGGGATGGTAGTAGTGACAGGCATCCAGGCCCCCCTGAGTAGGGATGGTGGTAGTGGTAGGCATCCAGCCCCCTATGGGTGTGTATGGCATTGGTGGTAGCCATCCAGCCCCTATGGTTCTGCGGTTGCTAGTGTACGTCATTTCTGCATCCCTATGTGTGTGTGACATATGTTGGGTATGTGTCATTTGTTTGTGTAGTGGGTGTTTGACTTACCGTCTGCGCCGTACGCGTCCGTACCGGTCCCGGTAATAGATGTAGAGTATTGGAAGGACCTGCGCAATGGGATTCATGGTTTGTTCGTCTCGTTCGGGTTTCTCGTGGCTTCGACTCGTACTCGTCGCTGGCTTGTTCGTCTCGTAGCCGTGGATCGTCTTGTGGCACGAATCGGAGCTTATGTACAGCTCTCCCGGATGCTCTGACGTGCCGGACGTAGCGACGGGTTCGGCGCGTACGGAAGGCGCATCGTACTAGTCCGGACGGAAGGTGCTGTGTATTTGGTTCCGTGCGACTCGATTCGGCGTTTACGGATCCGGCTCGGGCGGGGAACAGGAGCTGAAATGGGTAAGTACGGCTCGCTCGGAATCTGTGCTGTTATGCGCATCGTACTTGCTCGTTCGGACGACTGTTCGAATCGGTCGGGAAACACGCGTTCGGCTTGTTTTTTTTCCGGACGAATACTGTTAGGTGCGCTTCCCGCCGACATCGGAATCGGCCCCATACTCTTTTCAATTGCACCCAGCCAATTAGATCACTCGCTACCGCTGGACCGGTACTAGTTCTGTATTACTGAAATAGCCAATGGGAGAAAAAGCTCCCTTGGCAAATTATTATTATAATTTTTGGTACTGAAGACCTTACTTTATAATCCCTTCATGTCCACACAGAGCACCTCTTTAAATGCAAATTTCTCAGAAACAGTAAAATGGATTTACACCAGATCACAAAAAAAACAATCTTTGTGGGTAAGGTTCTAACATTCTGCCAAATATGGTGTAATTCTGTTCAACCATTGTTTCTGTGTAACAGAGCAAATTTTCCTGTGGATTTAACATGGGAAATGAATATTTTGATAAACCTACTTTTTCTAAGGCCTAGTTTGACAGATAAGTGTGAAACTGAAGAGGCTGAGGAAGATTTTCACATGGTTCACAATAAGCATCCTTAAAACCGTCACTCATGCCCTGGTCACAAGCAAGCTGCTCTATGAAACTCCCTCTATTCCGGGGTCAAGAAAAAATTCACCAGAAGACTGCAGACCATTCAGAACTCAGCATCCAGAATCACCCTCAACCCTCACGCTGCCCTCACATCACCCCACACCTGAGGAAGCTCCAATGGCTCAGAGTTCACAAATGAGCATAATTCAAACTTCTTACCCACACTTTCAAGGCACTACATAACACCCGCCCAGTATACCTCAGAAGTCGCATCTGCTTTCACAAACATTCCAGACACTTCAGTTCATCCGGACTCCTACTTGCACACATCCCTTGCATGTGGAAAACCTGCATGATCCTAAAGCATGGAATGACGTGCCACTATACATAAGGGCCTCTTACTCACTTCTTGAATTCCGCAAGAAGACTTGGCTTCTCGATTAGTCTCACTGGGCCATAGGTGCGGAGAGACTCACACCTGCCATGCGCCAGGATACCTTTCTGGGTGCATAACATGACATCAAACCTATTGCTGTTTAATTTACTCCACAAACCAATACAATATTTCAAATATTTAAATAATTGCTACATGGCGGAGAATCATGAAAATCATAAATTAAATGAAGATACTCGCTTATGTAAAATAATTATACTGTAGCCCAATCTCTCTACACAAAAACATCATTACATAGAGATCCCCTACTATGTACAATCTTCACTCTATGCACAGCTCTTCATGGAGAGTCTACTCATACCAGACACCGAAGCCCCATTATCTCAGTAAACCCATAATACTCACAGCCTTCACACTGTGCACAGTACTTGACAGAGAGGTCACTCCTTCCAGACACTAAAGCCTCAATATGAAGCCCCTACTTTGCAGTGTTCACCCTGTGTAAAAGTCTTCACAAAGAGCGCAGTTTTTTCACACAACCAATCCAATCAGATGGTCAAACCCATGATACACACATTATTAGCTCTGTGCAGAGTTCTTAACAGAAACTCCACACTCTTCAAACACCAAAACCTCTTTAGGAGACCAAGCATGATGCAAAAAATACACTTATTAGCAGTACCATATGGATATAAAATTTTCTGTAGATGAAGCTTACTGAATACTTTCAGTGTGATAGGTGTATTGGTAACTCTTACATTCACTGGATGATGCCATCAGTGACGTCGTCAGTGATGTAATCAATTATGCCATTTGAGATGTCATCACTGATTTAATCAATGATGTCTTTGAACATGTCACGAGTGATATGATATGTGTGGTCATAAGCAGTGCATGGGTGGGGCGCAAGTTATACTTAGCTTGCTGAACTATAACTGGCTGATTTTAGTGGTTCTTTGGCTTTTAAACATTAGATTTCAACTTATTCTGACACCTAACTATGATGTTAATATAACCTTTGTTTTTTTCAGTGAATTTCAGGTTTTTTTTTCACATGAGCTAATAACTTATTACCAAACCTAACTACGGCGTCACTTTTACCCATTATTTTTTACAGTGAATTGCAGTTTTTTTAATGTTTGGGGAGATCATATTACTATACCTGACTATAACATCTAATAAGCCTTCGTTTTTTTCATGAATTTCTAGGGTTATAGGAACACATTCAGCCCACACCTCCACTACGCTCAGCTTTAGGCCATTCACAACAGGGGCTTGTCATAGTCTAATCCACTGCTGGTGGCTAACCCACCACAGCCTGTATTCCGTGGTTTGACTGCTGCCCCTCACCCCCCTTGTTTGCTCTTAATTGTTCATCTGCGTGCCCCTGCCCCTACTGTGGTTCGGTTGCTGCCCCTGCCCTCCTACTGCATGCCCTTGGTTCTCGGTCTATGTGCCGCAGACACTCATGCCTGCCTTCCGTGGTCCATTATGTTGCCCTTGCCCATGCAGGCCTATCTCCCATGGTCAACTTGCTAATCCTGTCCACCTGCTCCCTGTCCTCCATGTCTGAGTCTGTGCCCTGTCCCATCCCTCCTGCCCTCCATGGTATTTTGTGCTGCCTCTCCAACTTGCCCTCTGTTCTTAGATTGCTGCCCCTATCCACCTGCTCTCTGCCCTGTGTTGTCCAAGTCCATGACCTCTCCATCCATTTTATAATAAAAACTATCCCCTAAAGGATCAAAGTGCCAAGAGCGCACATGTAGTCATGTGAGACAAGGTCAAAGTCAATTAATATGGTCAACCGCAATGGAGCATGGTTTGGATACGTGAAGTCAATCGGGCCCGGACAGTTCTTACCTTTGGAATTGGAAAAATTCTTGAGAAAAATGTTCTGAGAAGGTAAAGGTCAGTGGGACAAGGCTGCAGGAGGTATCCAAAGAGGGAGCGCTGTCGCCGGATAGTGTGGGGTTGAATCTGCGGTGAAGATTTCTACGTTCGGACTTAGTCTTTGTAATGGAAGTCAAAAAACTCCTGTGGGACGAAGCAGAGGGCTGTAGCCAAAGACAGTTCCACAAGGTCGGATGGCTCTTTAGCAAAGAACCGCTGAATTGGATTTGCTGCTGGAAAAGGCCTACAGGCAGAAAAATGCCAGCTTTCTAAAAGCGTAATTTTCAAAATTGTAATCAAAAACCAGACTTTACCATTAAATAGTCATTTTCATTATGATTTCAAAGACACCAAACACGATAGAACTACCAGCTCCCAATTGGAAATTACAGCTTATTAAATGTAATAAGGAATCTGCAATGTTTTCCTATGGGAGAGGTAGGGCTCACAGTAGTGAAAAACGAATTTAGGAGTTTTTCACTACCAGGAGATGTAAAACTAAAAATTACATGTCCAACCTTTCAATTACAAGGCATTCTGCACTATGGGCTACCTAGGGCCTACCTTAGGGGTGACTTATATGTTATAAAAGCGAAGTATAGGGCATAGCAAGAGGATTTAATTGCCAAATCAATATGGCAGTTTAAAACTGCATTTAGGCTGCAGTGGCAGGCCTGAAAAATGTTTTAAAGTGCTACTTAAGTAGGTGGCATAATAAGTGCTGCAGGCCATTAGTAGCAGTTAGTTTACTGGCCTGGGTATATGGTATACCACTCTACAAGGGAGATATAAGTGAATTAAATATGCCATTCATGTTTAAGCCAATCAAACCTGCTTAAAGGAGCGAGCGCAAGCACTTTAGCACTGGTTATCAGTGCCAAAGTGTACAGAGTCTCAAGGCCAACAAAAACACATTCAGCAAAAAGTGGAGAGAAAAAGGCAAAAAGTTTGAGGGTGACCCTGCAGAGAGGCCCAGGTTCTACATGGAGGAATTTAGTTTTCAATTGCATTACTTGCCTGGTCTTGTCAATAGGCAGTAGATTGTCTTTCCAGGTTTCCTATTGGAGAGACAGGTGTTTAAGAAGTGATGGATGATTAAGAGTGTGTAGGTATGAGTGACTGTGCTTTGACAAAGGAAATGTGGGAGAAGAGTAAGGAGAGTAATGCCACCTTTCTCAAGTGTAAAGTGCATGTGATAAATGGGTGGGCACAGCATGTATATCTGGATTCCCTGGTAAGATTTTTTGGAATGTGAAAAATGAGCTGACATTGAGCGGTAGTGAATTATTAAGGGGGGGATGGGCAGTTCCGCCAGAGGAAATGAGAATGAAAGTGATTATTCTGGCACATGGGGGGCATTTAGGAAGAGATTTTACAAAGGCAAGAGTGAGAGAAAAATACTGAATTGTCAGGTGGAGGAGGTGGTCAGGGGCTGTTTTATGTGTGCTACAAATGACAAGTCACCTCTTAAGCCTCTCAAAGCCTCATGTAGCAGTGCCAGACCAACCTTGGATGAATCTGGGTCTGGATATTATGGGTCATTTTGAGTTCTTATCTAGTAGTCAAAGATAAGTTATTATTTGTGGATTATGCCTCTAAGTGGGTCTAAATCAAGTTTATAAATGTGGTAAACACCAGAGTGGTGCTTGAGTTCCTCAGAGATTAGTTTGCAAACAAAGGTGTGCCTAAATACTTGGTAATGGTTAATGGAGTTCAGTTCATCTCACATGAGATGAACAGTTTTTTGAAGAATCTGGGAATAGTTCATTAAAGATGGCTGAGTATTCACCGCAAGCCAATGGTCTTTCTGAATGAATAAACCGTGTTGAGAAGTTGAGTGTGCAATCTGCTTTGGAGCAGAGACTTTCTCTCAAGGATGTTCTGAGAGAAACTTTGTGGACCCACTATACTACTAATTGTGTGATCTTGAAGTCACCTTTTGAACTTTTGAAGTGTAGGGTGGCAAACCTAACCCTCCTTGATGCTGTCCAGGAAAAAATGGTTCACTGATAGAATATCGATAGTAAAAATATCGATAGTAAAAATATCGAAGTAAAAATATAGATAGTAAAAATATCGACTCCCTATACTTAAACAGGTAAGTTCAAAAATATCAAATCAAAAATATCGAAGTTAAAAATCTAGATGTAAAAAATATTGATTTAAAAATATAAATAAAATAAAATAATATATATTAAAAATGTAAAATATTAATATCTTTAACAAAATAAATTAAATTTATATACACTTTAACTAAATATAAAAATAAACTTAATTCCCAAAAATATAAGCACACAAACATAATAATTTATACATATACATATATTTACACTAAAATATTTTATTAACTATTATCTTTATATAATTTTTAAACTTTTAAATTATATAAAACTAAAATATATACATATATCAATAATTTAAAATAAAAAAACATTCTATAATTAATTAACAATAAACTATTAAAACAAAAATAAAACGTACATTTCGCAATACAAAAAATACAACAGTAGGGAAAATGTTGGATAGCGGAGGGGTAAAGATTAATAATCCCACTCCAGTGAGTGCAACAGTAGGAAAAGTATTGGATAGAGGATGGGAAAAAATTACTATTCCCACTCCAGTGAGTGCAACAGTAGGGAAAATATTGGATAGTGGAGGGGTAAAAATTACTATTCCCACTCCAGTGAGTGAAACATTAGGGAAAGTACTGGATAGCGGAAGGGTAAAAATTACTATTCCCACTCCAGTGAGTGCAACAGTAGGGAAAGTATTGGATAGCAGAGGGGTAAAAATTACTATTCCCACTCCAGTGAGTGCAACAGTAGGGAAAGTATTGGATAGCGGAGGGGTAAAAATTACTATTCCCACTCCAGTGAGTGAAACAGTAGGGAAAGTGCTGGATAGCGGAGGGGTAAAAATTACTATTCCCACTCCAGTGAGTGCAACAGTAGGGAAAGTATTGGTTAGCAGAAAAACAAAAATTACTAATAACATTTCAACATTAAAAAAATATATATACTTAAAAATAAAAAAACAATATTTCAAAAATATACCATTAAATATATTAAACATATAAAAACAACACATATTATAATGTTAATTACATATCATAAAAACCTACACATATATTTAAAAAATAATAAATACATTTGTAAACAATATTTATTTAAAGGAAACAAATATTCACAAACAAACAAATTATTTAAAACATAAATGTATTTATTTTATTTCCTACCCTATAACACCAAACCAATAAAACAAGACATCAACATTTTTATTACAATGTATTTCCATAATTAACAATAAATTTAAAATATATTATAATTAAAAAAAGATAATAAACATTAATTGATTACACATTCTTTAACACTATAATATCCACAACACACACCATTAATTAATTACAAAATTATGATTAATAATTATTAATTAATTAATGTAAATTAATTAACAAATAATTAATAATTCATCAATAAAAAATAAATTACTTCCCACCCTTCCTACCATGTATACCTATAAACACCACAACACACAGCTAAAATTAATTACACAATTACCATATTTAATTACTAATTAACTAATTTAAATTAATTAACAACTAATTAATAATTCATCAATAAAAATTAAATTACTTCCCACCCTTCCCACCATTTACAACTTTAAACACCACAACACACACCTAACATTAATTACACAATTACCATAATTAATTACTAATTAATTAATTTAACTTAATTAACAACTAATTATCAAACAATTATTAATACATTAATTTACACATTTAACACTATAACATCACAACTATACAAATATTAATAAATAAAAATTATTCAATACATTTTATATAATTAAATTACTTCCCACCCTATTGCCCTATAAACCCACAACCCGCTACGGAACTAAAAATGCAAAATTCAATAAAGAAAATAAAATAATAACTACTATAAATAATCAATAAAATATATATAATTAAATTACCTCCCACCCTACAACCCGCTGCAGAACTAATAACGCAAAAATCAATTAAAAAAACATTATTAACTAGTCTAAATAATCAATAAAATTATTATAATTAAATTACTTCCCACCCTATTTCCCTACAAATCGACAACCCGGTACGGAACTAAAAACGCAAAATGTAATTAATTTTTTTTTATTAACTACTAACTTTGTAACACATATAATAAAAATACAAACAATTCTTATACAAAAAAACAAACCACACACATATAAACTATATACTAAAATACATAAAATTAATAAAAAATCAATATTTTTAACAACTATGGGGCCCATTACGATACCCGGCGTAAATAAATCCGCCAGGCATGGAAGCGGCAAAATTCCGCCCGCATACACCGTCTGAACACCGACCACGCCATTACGATAACACAAACCGAAAACCGCCATCGGCGGAAAAATCACACAAAATACCGCCCGCCATCGTCCGAGTCGGAGTCAAACCGCCCGCCACGGACGGAAACACGCACGACAACACAAAACCGCCCGCCCTCACGGCCGACACACCGCACGTGAAATTACGATCGCACCGCCATGAGCGCGGGAAAACCACAAATATACCGCCCGCCAGCGCAAACAACGCCGATGCCAATGGACACGGCAGAAACCATGGCGCCCACGTCCCTGCACAGAAACCATCCGCTCACAAAACCAATAGCACACAACATGGCCAATAAGTCCACACAGCAAGGCACGCACAAATACACAAGCACAGTACACATCCCGAAAACACCCCCCCTGGACAAACAAAAACTACAAAGGCCAGAACACCAGACACAACACACCTGAAAACAACAGACCATGAGGACACACCCACATAGGTAAGTACAAAAGCAGAACTCCCACAGACCACAACCCCTTGCAACATCGCAAACCAGAGAGGAGAGGAGAGGACACAGTGACACAGCAAGGACAGCAGCACACCACAGAAACGCACACATCACAACCACCACCACCACCACCACCACCAAACACCGGCACCACAAACCCCCTGCACATTACACAACACACACCGCACCAGCACCACAAACACCATGGCACCACAAAGAATGCCCAAGTTCACGCCCATTGAGTTGACGGTCATGGTCGACGAGATCATCAAGGTGCACCCACAAATCTATGGGAACATGGTCCAACACACACCACTAGCCACCAGAAACAGAATGTGGAACCGGATCGTAGACCAGGTCAATGCAGTCGGGACCCTGCCCAGGAACAGAGTCGAAATTAACAAACGGTGGAATGACGTCAAGAGCCTGGTCAAGAAGAAGGAGGGCAAAAACAGAGAGCTGGCTGCCGTCACTGGCGGAGGGAATCCCGCGCTCTTCAAGACCTTCAAAGCGTGGGAGGAGAAGGTGCGAGTCATCATACATCCCGAGATCCTCGCCGGATTAGCAGGGGGAGTGGAGGCTGGTAAGTACAAACTAATGTATACCAGCACACCGCTATGTACTCACATGCACTACCACCATGCCACAGCTCCCAGGGACAAACACCCCCATGTCCAGCACACAATACACAACACATCACACACACATGCAACAGACACCACCACACACAGCCCAAACAGAACAACTGTAAGATGCGTGGGGACATGTGTACACTCAGCCAGCCACGTAACCACCAACAGGTCCCCAAATATGCCAGAAGCGCCACAACGAGCACCCACCACACCCATGTGTCCGCCATAGCTGCACTAACCGACAAGTAACAGTTAAGTGGCAGGAACACAAAGTGCAGTGGGTGGGAGGGTGGACAGCCCAAGTACAAAACACACCAGGCCCCTAGTCCCACAGTACAGCAAGGAGGAGCATCCCCCACACCCCACAGCCACGTGTCAGCCACCGCAGTGCACAACGACAGCCGAAAGGTAGACATCACGGTCCACAGCAATCGGTGTCAGTGGGTGTCCAGCCACCACTACGACCCACAACACCCCCACAGACCTGCAACATGGAGCACCCCCGCTTAGAACCATGTGGCATCCAGTACAGTGCACGCCCGAACAACCTGCAGGTGGGAAACTGGACAGGGCTGGATTACTGGAGGCATGAGGGCCGTAACACGACCAACACATGGGACATGTCACGTAGCAGACGAACACGCAGCACCGCCCACCGTCACGAACAAGTGAACAATGTGCACACGGACATGAACCACAGACTCACACCCCACATGACCCATCACAAACACAGCAACACCCAAGGAGCCACGTCTGCATGCACAAGCCACACTGAACATAGTACCACACGGCAGCCACTGTGCAACCCATCACACACAACCGAAACACCATTGAAGTCCAGTCCATGTAGCCCCTACTGCCTGTCAACCACACACCCCACAACTACGCCTATGTAAGACAAACAACACTAGACGCAACAGAGCGGAACAACATAAATGCACACGAACACCACTGAACCCATCAAACACACAGACACACCATGCACATACAACATACCATCCATTCCATCCGTCAGCCCCAGTCTCATGAAAGGCATGTCATCCGCACAGCTGCCACACATACAGCAGTCACGCTAAGACACATGCCCATGACCAACCATGTGCCAGAAGTCAATGAAGCGCACGACACACTGTGATCAACAACACACAACATGGGCCCCCCCGAGCACTGCAGTGATGCACATGGCACAGGGCAGCACGCACACCAAGGAGATGGGACAACTGCAATACGTTGGCTGGCACACAACCAACACTCACTCATAACGATGCGTCCAATGCCATGTCCAGTAATCACAACAGACAGCAAATATGCAGGCCATGTCAAGCATGCACACACCTCAAACCATGCACTGTCATGCTGCCACAACACATGTCACGTTCGGCACCCATGGCTTACAGCATGTACCCCAAAAGCATATCCCCTCCCAAATGCGAATCTGGGGCATGGCCCCCATGTTGCCATATGCGTTCCTAAGCGTTCCATTTGAACCCCAAAAGCATATTCCCTCCCAAATGTGAATCTGGGGCATGGCCCCCATGTTGCCATATGGGTGCCTAAGCGTTCCATATGAACCCCAAAAGCAAAGTACAAACCAGACCCAGGATGGGCCAGGAGCCCGCATACACCAGAGTCACAATGAGTAGGGGCACAGCAACACACCCATCGGCATGGCCAATCCGTCCCATGCCACATGTGCACAGCACACAGTCCCATTGCCTAGCACACACAACTACAGATGCCACAGCCACACACTCGCCTCCGGGAAACCCATGTACGAGATTGCATGAACTGCCAATGTCAGACGACAAATACATACTTCGCCAGGTGCAACACAATAACAAATCTCATTCTCTCCACAGGTGACGAACTGCCGGATGCTGGGGATGGAGACAGCAGCCAGCACAGCCAGCCCACAAGCCCCCAACGAGGACACACGGATCTGGAGGATCTGTCCTCCTCTTCGGACACGGACCACCAAGCAGGCCCATCTGGTGTGGCAGGGCCCAGCCGCTCCCCAGGACCCCTCCTACCCACCAACCCATCATCCAGGGATGCTGAACAGTCCCAGCCCCCTGCTGCCACTGTCGTTGCGGCCACACCCACGGTCATTGCGGCCACTACCACTGCCGCAACCGCCACCATCGCCGCACCGACCACCACCGCCACCACCACCACCACGTCTTCGCTGGCACCAGCCCCAGCGCAGGTGGTGGCCCGGCCGACTGGATCCACCCTGGGAGCCACAGCGAGGACCGTGGTGTGCAATGTGGCTAGTGGGCAGGCCGGTGGCAGCAGGACTGGTAGGAGGAGCAGGGTCAGGGAAACGCCAGCCTCCCCTGGGAGCCATGCCCTGCCTCAAATGGCCAGAGTCCTTGGGGCCTATGAGGAGGCCCAAGAACAATGGGTCAGGTCTGCTACAGACACGCGGGAGGTGCTGGGGGTGCTGAGGTCCATGGACGCCCATATGGGCCAATTCGTGTCCCGTATGGACCAACTCGTGGACCTCATGGGCCAGCTGGTGGTGGCGGTGGGGTCACAGGCAAGGCCAGCAACACCACCTCGCCACCACCTGCTAGGGCGCAGGGTCGGGCAGCAGTGTCCACTTCCCCTGCGTCCACAGCCAGTGAGCACACCTCACCCACCACCAGCAGGTCGCCACCACACACCCCCTCCCAAACGTGGAAGGGGCCGTCCGAAGAGGAAACAGGTCTCCCGGGAGGACTTCGCACGCTCCAGTCGCAAGTGAGGCAGCCAGCCAGCCTTCCGCCAGCCTTCCTTGACCAGCCACTGCATTGACTTGCTCTACGATCCCACTCCACACAGCCAGCTGGATGGCATGTGTGTGTTGGACTATGGACATAGAACCAGTGGGTACACCCTGAGCTTCACGCAGCCATGACCGACAGCTCATTGTCACTGCACGCACCACTTTTGTCATCACCTTACACACAATCACATGTCACAGTTTGGAATAAATGCACCTTTTTCACTAACTGCTGTTTGTGCCCTGTGTTTTATTTGTACGGAATACAACGGCCACCTTGGGCGGAAAGGCACCTGATGCGTGGCATGGCAATGGAATCCGGAGGGCCTGTAGGGACCTAGGGGTGGGAGACAGAACAGGAGCACATTCAATGAGTGTGTCACACACCCATCACACAGTACATGTCAACAACTACAAGCAATGTACACACATCGCACAGAGCAATAGGGCACAATGCCACAGTCACCAACAGTGGCATACTACCCTGGCCATGGAGCGTTGACACACTGCACGCAGTGAACATACGGCCACCCTGACACAGCACACACACACCTGCACAGATACAGACACATCATCCGTCGTACATGGACACTCACCGTCAAGTGAAGTAGCGGGCGATGAGCTGCTGGCGCACATTCCCAGCTTCCTCCTCTCCGCTGTCCACCTCACTCGAGCTGTCCTGGTCTGCGGGCTGGGGCCCTGGTTGATCTCCGTCATCCACAATGAGGGGGATCTGCTTCCGAATGGCCAGATTGTGCAGCATGCAGCACGCCACCACTATCTGGCACACCTTCTGTGGGGAGTACGCCAGTGCACCCTCGGTGCGGTCCAGGCACCTGAACCTGGACTTGAGGAGGCCAAAGGTACGCTCGACCACACGTCTGGTCCTCCCATGTGCCTCATTGTATCGATCGTCTGCTGGGGTGCGAGGATTCCGCAATGGACTGAGCAGCCATGCCCCATTCGGATACGCAGAGTCACCTGGGTGTGAGGGACACAGAGAACCGTTGCTATTCCAACTGGACAGGGGACAGCATCGCACAACCAGCACGCTACACCACTCCACATACTCACCGACAATACAGCCACGATCCTGTTGCAGATTGGCCATCAGTCGTGGCAAGATGCTGTTGTGCATTATGTGTGCGTCATGTGCCGAGCCTGGAAACTTGGCACACACATGGGTGATCACCATGTCCGCAAGGCACACCACTTGCACATTCAGGGAGTGCGTGTGCTTCCTGTTGCGGTACAGGTGCTCAGTGGCCTGTGGTGGAACAAGGCCAACATGTGTGCAGTCAATGGCTCCCACGACGTGTGGGATTCTGCCAAGGGCATAGAATGCACCCTTCACTGCCGCCAATTCACGAGCCCTGGGGAATCTGATGTACCTGTTTCGGTACAGCATCATGGCTGCCAGTACATCCATCAGCACCTTGCTGAACATGGGCTGGGACATCCCTCCTCCACTGCCCACTGTGTGCTGGAATGACCCAGTGGCGAAGAAATGCATGGCGGCCATCACCTTAGCCGTGGGGGTGACAGCTGTCGGATACACCCTGCGGGGACGGAGATGGGGCTCTAACATGGCACACAGTCGATGCAGGGTTGGCCTGTCCAGCCGAAACTTCCTGATAACCTCTGTATCGTCCATGTCCGCCAGCAATTGGTATGGGCGGTCAATGTTCGGTCTCCGCCTGGGGAAAATGGCAGAGGACACATGTCAAAGCAACACGGCACATAGCAATTTCGCATACACATCACTGACATGACTGAGCAAGCACATGAGCCACAGCCCAGCTGTCAAGCTGGGACGGCACGGCCACAATACACTTACACAGGTCTCCCAACAATGGCAATGGCAAGTGAGACATACCACTGCCATGTGCATGCACATGGGGATCTAGGCCCCAATGACTTGCGGGGCGTGCTGATGGGGACTGACTGCATATTCGTCAAGCGGCAACGCCACGGCAACATGAGTGTCTGCTGAGCATGGAACTGCTTCCGAGGCTGGATGAGTATGGCACACGATGACGACGATGTTGGCACGGGCTGAGCGGCCAATACAAGTGGGACCTGTGGCACGAGGGGATATGAGACAGTAGTAGGTGTCAGCACTGCACCCTATGTACAGCACTGTACGGATCACAGCTCCCGAAACATTGACAGGTGTCCACATTGACAGCCCCATGCCAAGACGGCTGTGTGCCTGCAGTCACACGTCACAGGTGAGAGGTTACATTGCACGTGCCAGGTGGCAGACGTACATAGTGGGAGCTGGCATGTGTGTGCATGTGTCTCCTGTTCAGGATCCACCAGATGGGCGCTGACTCTGTACTGACCATTGGACACAGCATGTTCCGTGGAAGGCTTGTGTGTGTGGGATGGTGGCACTGGATGTGCCTCCGTTGGGTGGGGGCCATGCACAGGGCGGGTACGTCGATGATTGCGCATTGTTGGTCACGGTGGGTGCACCAACTAAGATGTGTTGCCCTGTGTTCAATTCCTATGTCCGCATGATGATGGACTGTGGATGTGGGCAGACTACACATTGGTCGATGTGCTGTCTATATGCATGTGCCTTCACACCAGGCACCGCTGCCCCTGCACATGTGACCCCTGCTGGACTCGCTGCTGGGTCTGTGGAGCTGATGCACCTTCTGTGCGTGGGGCGGACAGCTCTCCTCACTTCCCTCATTGCGCATGTCATGTCTTTGCCGCAGGTGACATGGATCATGGAGGGCCCACATGTACGCGTGGGTAGGCTACACATGATTGTTCACTGGTCGCCACCCCAGTCAGTGTTTCGAATGGGAAGGTTGTTGTGCTGGTGGTATATTCGATGTGGCGGATGGGCGGGCCTAGGTGCGGGCTTACATTCCGGACATGGGGGTAGTTGGATTGGCGACTAGTTGCAGTACACACGGGACACGTCTCTTCCTTTCCACATCTGGGTCATCCCTTGTACTCACTGACAGTGATACAGTCATCTTCGCCCCAGCCCTCATGTCCTCCCCTCGCTCCCCCAATATGCATGTGCACCTGCGAGGCTAGCGCTTGCACAGGCAGCCCCAAGCTCGCACCAGAGAGGGCAAGGAGTGTATGTGTGGGTCCAGTTGCACGAGTGGGCTGTCTCAGGGTATGATGTGTGGCGGGACGCCGTCCACCTGCGTGGTGCCCCAAATGGAGACCCGGCCTGCATGGACTATGCATCACAGTCTTCGCCTTCCGGATCCGCCACCTGCGACACCCAGTGGCTGTGGCTGCCCTTGCGGCCAGGCCGCGTCCGTCTGTGACTGGTGGCCCACACATTCACTCTTTGGCCTCTCTGGGGAGGGCTCGGGGGTGGTGGCGCACGCGCTTGCACTTAGTCGCAATGGCATGTGGCGTGGTTGGTATGATGGGCAATGGATGGGATGGTGCGAGCCACCTCCCGTGACGTCAGTGCTGCTCGTGCTGTGGTGCGTCCCCCTACACTTCCATTTGACTTGTGCCATGCTAGACGTTGAGGTTCTATTGCCTGCGTGATATGACCAGGAGGAGCGCGAGGAGACCTCTCACACACCATGCTCCACTGCCATCCCGTGCCCTGTATCGCCTGTGCGGATTGACTATGTTGGGGTTACACCTGGTCGACTGGGGCTGTGTGTGCCTTGTCAAGGGGCATGGCGGGCGCACAACAGGATCCAGCTTGTCCACAGAGGGTGGGCTGAGGTGCGCCTGGTACCGCTTTGTACGTGTGCCCGGCTGCTGTGCACACACGTGTTCACTCCCCCCGACAGGTGTCCTCTCACAATGCCCAGGGAAGCGGTGGTGTACTGTTCATGACCCCTCCCAACACGGCGTGCTCCAACTTGGCATGTGCGCATCTACCCGTCGCACCCACCCACCTGAGCACTGCGTCCATACGACTTCACACGACACATGTGTGTCTTCCACAGTTGTGCTACTCATTTGCGTTGACATCCAATACCAGTGGACTACATGGTCATGTCACGACTGCCGTGTACTTCACATACTCTCATCCTCTCTCATTCGTACTTGTGAAATGAGTCAGCGGAGACAGTTTTGGTTTCAAACATTATATTGAGTCTTCTGTCCTCTGTGATGCAGTATAGTGGACACTACTGGCAGCGGAATACATGTTGAGGATATACTGAGCATGATTGCAAATGGGATAGGGTGTGGGGTTACATGTGATTGGCTGTTGCATGTGGGATGTGGGCTTCAGAGTGACATCTGCTTGGCCAAGGCTGTGCTAATGTACATTTACGTATAGCTGCGGAGCTGCGGACTTTGACACAGACGGTATACATGTAGCCTACCAGACCGCTTGGCATCATGGGCACAGTCCATCTCAGTTCCATGTGACAGGTTTGCTGCGGTTGTTCCTCATGCACGCGTGCATGTGAGATGACATCAGGGCATGTGCTTGCGTGCATGCAGCGGCGTGCCACTTGTTGTTGCACTGTGGTGGTTACTGGACATGTCACAGTCACTGGGGTCGTGTTGTTGTTGTATGCACTTGTCGTCCATGCAAAGGTCCTGGTATGGGATTCCCGGGGCGGGGGTGGGAGGGGTGCAGCACCCACAGACTCCAGGCGACCTATTCATGTCCACTGAGCGGTGTGTGTGTCCATGTGCGCTGGATCCATGTCGTGTCCTGGTTGTTCGTGCAGTTCCGTCCATGTGGGTGCAATACACAGAGCCCATGCCACTGCCTCCCACGATGCATGCGGTGTTCCTGGATGTGATGGGGAACAGTGTGCATGTCCCGGTCATATCCGATGTCATGGCGATGTCGTTGATGGTGTGGTTACAGTTGCCGGTCGTTTGGTATGGCTGTTGTGGTGGTGACTGGCCAGTCCGTGCTGAAGCTAAGCATGGGTGCGGGGTTGGACATCATAGGTCACTCGGGGAACCTGCGTTGTGGTCCGACGTATTTACAGGTTGTCAGGTATGCGATGCCGTCCAGCAGGGCTTCCATGTCATTGGTGGTGTACATGTTTGCCAGCCAATGTAGCGGATGGTGGCTGTCAAGGTGTTGTTCGTAAGTTGTCCCTTGGAGGACCATGATGGGGCATGCTGGGTGACATTCGATGTAGCTGTTCTCGATGATCCGTCGTGTGGAGGCACAGTGGTCCCATTTCAGTGCGGGTGCGATGTTGGCCACATACGCCATGCCCCCATAGGCAGAGCAGGCCCTGTTGTGTGCGTCCAGAGGGAGGAGTAGTGGTAGCAGGTCCGCCTTCAGACATGCCGGGTTGGAGAGGCATATCTCGACGGGATGCTGGTAGGGACACCTCCGACAGTAGAAGACGGGCATGACGCAGCTGAACAATGTGATGCGGTAAGTCAGTCGGTAACTTACGTTCAGCAGGGACAGGAGATCGCATCCCAATGTATGGCACAGGTTGGTTTTGTACAGCTTGAGCTGTTCGGCGTAGTTGGGTAGGTGTGTTGCGGTTGCCATTTCGCAGCGGTTCGTTGAGGTGGCGTGCTCCGGCTGTGTGTGCAGTCTGCAATGTGCACGCTCCGGGGTTGCTGTGAGCTCTGTGTAGTCGTAGGGAGACAGGACTTGTGTTCTGTTGGCTTGTTTGGAGGACACGGGCCCTCTTCCCACATGCTTCTCAGACAGTTCAAGGTCAGTGCTGTGTGACTCCTTCCAATTAACTTGCATGTGGCCGACATGGGGGAGTGTTTTCTTCTTTCTTCCCCGTCCGTTGTGTGCTTCTGTGATATGCGCTATCTGCCCTGTGGTCGGTCTCCTCGGCATGCATGTGTTGGTCTATTCTTGGACAATGGCTGTATTCACCGGCTTCTGTCGTAGGGCTGTGGTTTCGGTGTTGGAATGGAAGGTCATTCAGTGCTGTCTGCTCTCCCTTGTGTGGGCGGCAGGCTGCCTTTCCGCTCTGCGTTGGGCCTTGTGTGTGAATGTTATTCTTGGGCCACCTGTTGTCGGTCCCCGTGCTCTTTGGTGTTCCGTTTTATATGTCTTGTTCATATGTGCAGGGTGGTATGGGTTTTTCTGTGTGGTACTGGCGTTCCTCTTCCCGAAGGGGCCCTGCTTCTCCTAGTTGGTGTTGCCGCCGCTGTGTGCTACGCCATGTTTGTTACACTGGGGTGTGTCCTGCTGTTGCGTGACTTCACTGACATGTGTGCGTCGGTTGTGTGGCGTTGGGTGTTGTCCGTGAATTGGGCGTTGGGGACATGTCTGTGGCAGGCCTGTCACGTGACATGTGCGTTCGGGGTGGGGCTGATGTGTGTGCTGCTTGGTTGTGTCCCTGTGTCTGTGTGCGACGCATGCATGGCGCTGCGGTTGGCCTCTGCGTTGTGCGCATGTGTGGCGGCGTCATCGCTGCTTTGGGGCCGTGACGGGGTGGTTTGTTCCTAGTCCCAGGTGGTGTGTACACATGTGTTCCGCGATGTTACGATTTGGCCTGTGTGTCATATGTGGATGCAATGGTGGATGTGTAGTGTACACGCGCTGGTGGGGGTTGTCCGCTTTTCCGCCCTTGCACTGTGTGCGCTGTTTGCGTGCACTTGTTGTGTGTGTGCCTACCTGCGTCTCCGCGGTACGTTGCGTCCTTGGTGGTGCATCAGCAGAAGCATGGGAAGGGCCTGCAGTGCTGGATTCATGCTCGGGGTGCCGCTTCTTCGTTGTCCGTGCTCTGCGTCCGTGTTACCGCCTCTCTTTCACGTGCGGTGTCTCTTAGCCGTGGGAGCCGTTTGTTTGCGGCATCGTAATTTATACGCCGGGCGGGACGTGTTTCGTCGGACGGTATGTGTCAGTTGGGCTGCGCCGCTACGTGTACGGGCGCACTTTGATGGCGGACGGTGTTGCTGGCTTGCCGGCGGTGTTTGGCCTGCTTTTTGCATCGTAATTGGGCGGGCGTGTGGACTGCTGCGTGCCGGCGGTAACTGGTGGTTTTTGCATCCGCCAGCACTGCGGTTGTGCTTCCGCCCGCCATCGTAATGAGCCCCTATATTTTTACAAATGATATTTAACACTTTGATTTTTTTTAAATCGATATTACTTACCTAAAATCGATATTCTTGATCATGATATTTTTTCTGTCGATATTTCTGACCCACGATATTTTTACCACGATATTTGTGCAAATCGATATTTTTACATCAATATTTTTTCTCTGCACCAGAAAAAATTGAATGTTACGGGTGGGAAGTTGAGTTGACATTGCAATGAAAGCTACCAACAAAGGTATAAGGAGATATATGATATGAAACATTCTGTCATGGATAAAAAATATATATATATATATAAAAAATGTAAATCCGTATTTGTAAAGCGCGAACTACTCACCCTTACGGGTCTCAAGGTGCTGGGGGCTGTCGTGGAAATTAAGTGAGCTATTGCCCAGAGTCACATGGTGCTGAGCTGCCGCCAGAGCCGGGGATCGAACTGTGAGCCCTGTGCTCCGAAGTCATCTGCCCTGGCCGCTGCACCACACCTCTCCACGGATAAGAAGTGGAAGTTGAGTGTTAGGGTGAAAAAAACAGGTTGAGAAAGGAAAGGATTTTAACACAGTCCTTTTACCATCATGTCTGTCAGAAAGAATGTGGTTACTTTGGATTCTGGATGTACTTAGAAAATGTCTAGATTGATGAAGTGTGTGGACACTGATGAGATGAGTCGCACATCCTCTGATGGGAATGTGATGAGCGATAGGGAAGAGAGGAGGATGTTGGATGCTTTGGGTGGAAAGAAGCAGTTCATGACTAAAGAAAAGACCATATAGTTATGAGGATTTTGGCATGTTCTGATTCTGTTTTGTTTCATATGTTCTGGAAATGTCTCATTTTCCTTGGAATATAATATATTTTTTTATTATTATTTTGAATTTCATATACACGGTGTATGCTGCAGTATGTATATTGCAAGTCAGTCTTTTATGCTTAAAAATTTTTGCAGTAAAATTATTGTTCTCTTTTAGACATTTGCAGGAGGGATGTGCTATGGTCTAGAAGTGTCCTGGTATTAGAGGCTCATCAAAACATTTGAGCCCATATTTATTAAGGTTTTGCATCACCCTTGCATCATGCAAAGGGACGCAATTGCGACACAAAACCTAAATGAGATTTACCAAGTCACTCAAGGTCACCTTGAGTGACCTTGCATGACTTGATAATCTAGGGTAACACTAGGCAGCTGGAATTGCTGCCTTCCGTTACTCTGTGACAGGGAGGCATGCCATGGGGGAGCGTCAGTTTTCCCAGAAATTTGCCCATGCATTCTGACATCTTCCCAGATTTACCAAAACTGGTAGATCTGGTAATGCATCAGAATTGCACGCCTCTCCACCAGAGGCACTACTAGGAGAAATATCTTTATTTCTCCTTGTTATTTCCGCTTTCTACATGTACTACATTGTGGAGCACACGTGTAAAGAGGAAAATGTCTGTGAGGATTGTTTTTGTGCCGTAAAGTGTACTTTGTTTCACAAAAACAATCCTGCCTCCAATGCAGTCACCCTTGCAGCTGTCTTGGCACTAGGCAGCCATTTGTGCGCCAGCACAGTTTGAGAGCAGGACTGCACATATAGGGGTCGATTCCGATTCGGGCCGGAAAAAGCACCGACCGACTCGGAGCCGGAATTAATTCCGACCGACATGTACCTGTGGCGCCCGACACGCCAAGTACGATGCAAAGCGTGCAAAATCCGACCGACACGTACGGAACACAAGCCAAACGACCGAGCCGCCCGGAAAACAGCAATCCGGCCGGAAAAACACGCGAATCGAACCGACCGACACGCACCCGGAACAAATCCGACCGAAACGTACCCGCGAACTCCAAACCGCAAAGTACGATGCAAGGCGCGAAAACCACGACCGAGTCGTACGGAGGACAAGCCGTACGACCGACACGCATACAAAACTGCGAGCCGAAGTAACACAAAACACCGCGACCGACGCGTACGCAGCATAGAAAATTGCACAAACACAGAGTGAACGAAACGGAGAAGACCGTACGAGACAACTGCAGGGTCCGACTCGGTCACAAGAACGTTTCCAACATGCACAGAAAGTACTAAGGAAAAATACACAAAAAAAGGCCAAACAAGCAATTACAAAGCCAATAAATACTGGGGGTGGGGACAGAGAACAAAGACACACCCACAACTCCACCCATATAAAGGACACAAATCCCAACCATGATCCTTTGCAAATGCTATTCACCTGCCAGCACTCAACAGACAGCAACCACACACCCACAGCTCATCCCTCACACAAGCCACACTCCATCAGCACACCAACAAATAGCTACCTCACATACACCCAGCAAAACACACACTCACACACCTTCACCTGCACACCAACACACACATTACTCACCATCACCACCCATCACCATGCCCCCAAAGAAGAATCACAAGTTCCTAGATTGTGAATTGGAAGTCCTGGTAGACGAGATCCTCAGGGTAGAGCCACAGCTGTTTGGTGCACTGGTCCAACAGACACCCATCTCCCAGAAAACAAAGATGTGGGAGAGGATCATCAACAGGGTGAACGCACAATCACCATGTCTGCGCACAAAGACTGACATCCAGAACAGGTGGTATGACGTGCGCAGGAGGGTACAGGAGCTGCTGAAGAAGGACTACCTCCTGAGCCAATACACCGGCAGTGGCCCTCCTGCCAAGCCAGTATACCTCAGGCCCTGGGAGGAGAAGGTGCGGGCCATCCTTCCGCCAGTGAGCATCTATGGACTAGAAAACATCCCAGAGCCTGGTGAGTACACAACAAATGTACACAATATTCTGCCACAATACACACACACATCACTGTCAAGGGGAGAGTCAAACCATGCACTCTTAGCAATTACACAGCAACCAGAACAGAATCATCCCAAAATGTGTATGTCAGTCAGATAAACACAACACATGCCATCTCAAAGTTACATTTAACCGTGTCATCACATGTACAAACACAACTACAACTACAGCTAGGCAGTGGCACAAATATAACTAACAAACACATCCAGACATGTAGCCACCACTACAACACCAACACACAGTGAAGACCACTGAAAGAAAGGAATTCATGTGTATGCTGGGCAAGTCAGTGTAGCCAATAGCATCATGGGAGTCGTAGTCACAGATATTGCTCACCCCCACAACTGTCCCATCAACACCACCATGAACCATGCGCACATCACAGGGAGTGGAAAAGGACTCACAAGATGGCTGACACTGGCTACTGCTGTGGGGAGCACAAGGCCCTGCTGGCAACTGTGCAACAACCAACAGCAGGACACCACTGACTGACATCCTGAGAGACAACTTCCACTCCCTGCAATGCAAGCACGTTCCATGGTGGGATATCTGGCTGGGTGGGAAGGAGGACTCACAGCACTGACCATAGTCACAAGCACCTCCCCTCACACACCCCCTCAACACAAACTCCACATAACCCACCTGGGAGAATGCAATGCCTCACATCCTAACTCAAGATCCCACAAAGAACCACCACCCTGGGTTATGTTGTGTGAAGCACAGGGACACTCTTGGGACTTTTAGCCAAACAACTGCCAGGACAACACTCCCAGCCATCCTGTCAGCACAGGCAGCCCACCCCACAGTGAAGCAGAGTCAAAAGGAAGGAAGGATGGGCATGCTGGGAAGGGGGGTGGAGGCAATAGCATGATGGGAGTAGTAGGCACAGATATTGCTCAGCCTCACAACTGGCCCATCAACACCACTCACAACCATGCTCACATCACAGGGAGTGGAAAAGGACTCACAAGATGGCTGACACTGGCTACTGCTGTGGGGAGCACAAGGCCCTGCTGGCAACTGTGCAACAACCAACAGCAGGACACCACTGACTGACATCCTGAGAGACAACTTCCACTCCCTGCAATGGAAGCCCGTTCCATGGTGGGATATGTGGCTGGGTGGGAAGGAGGACTCACAGCACTGACCATAGTCACAAGCACCTCCCCTCACACACCCCTCAACACAAACTCCACATAACCCACCTGGGAGAATGCAATGCCTCACATCCTAACTCAAGATCCCACAAAGAACCACCACCCTGGGTTATGCTGTGTGAAGCACAGGGACACTCTTGGGACTTTTAGCCAAACAACTGCCAGGACAACACTCCCAGCCATCCTGTCAGCACAGGCAGCCCACCCCACAGGGAAGCAGAGTCAAAAGGAAGGAAGGATGGGCATGCTGGGAAGGGGGTGGAGGCAATAGCATGATGGGAGTCGTAGTCACAGCTCAACATCCCCCACCACATGGCCCAGCAAGCTCACACTCACGCATGCACATCCCACAGAGAGTGGAAAGGCCCATCAAAGATGTCTGACACTGGTGCTGTGTCGTGGGGAGCACAAGGGCATGCTGGGAACTGCACACCAACCAACAGCAGGACACCACTGTCAGCCATCTTGCCATTGCTCTCACACCCACACACACTGAACTCCCCACAAAAGCAAGTAAGTATGGGAATGCTGGGAAGTGGGGTGGAGGCAATAGCATGATGTGAGTCATAGTCACAGACATAGCTCACCCCCACAACTGTCCCATCAACACCACCCTGAACCATGCTCACATCACAGGGAGTGGAAAACAACTGACAAGATGGCTGACACTGGCAACTGCTGTGGGGAGCACAAGGCCCCGCTGGCAACTGTGCAACAACCAACAGCAGGACACCACTGACTGACATCTTGAAAGACAACTTTCACTCCCTGCAATGCAAGCACAGTCCATGGTGGGATAACTGACTGGCTGGGTGGGAAGGAGGGCCGGCTGTCAACAAAATACAACCAATGCAGACCATGTTCACACCCCAACAAATACATAGAAATGCCCAAATAATGCAGGACAATGTGCTACACAAATATCAACCCCTGACTGTGACAACTTAGGACAATGCAATGTACAGGCCCGCACCCAGAGGCACAGTCACAACTGTCAGGTGTGTCAACCATTGATGCCTGCAGAAACATAACATACATTGTGAGTGTCTCCCAAAAACAGGTGATGATGGGGACACAGCAGCAGACGCTGAGGAGTCCCAGTCCCAGGCTCAAGAGGATACGGAGCTCACTGGTGTCGAACAGCCTCTGCCCTCCTCGGATGAAGAAGACCAACCTGGCACCTCCGGTGCAAGTCAACATGCAGCACCAGCAGGACCACCAGCTGCAGCACCAGCAGGACCACCAGCTGCACCCCCTGCACCCACCCCTCCAACGACTGTCACCACAAATACCATCCCTGCCGACATGGACAGAACAAGGAGCACCACCAGCACAGGGACCCTGGACCAACGTGGGGCCATGGACACCACCACCACCACCAACCCCCAAGGGGGACCAGGGTCATCTGTGCGTGCCACTGCACGCACTGCACATGTCGGCAGGGGTGGTGGGAGGGGTGGGAGACAGAGGTCGCTGCTTGCAGAGGTGTCTGGTGTGCATGATGACCCACAACTGGCACGCATAGCCGATGCGTACCAGTCCTGCACCGGAGATCTCAGCCAGGTAGTGGGGCTCCTCAGGGACATGAAACAGCAGCAGGCTGCCCATCATGCCCGCTTGGACTCACACATGTCCCGCGTGGAGTCCAAGTGGGACACACTGCAAGAGATGACGGCGGTGCATAGGGACATATTACAATGCCTCCGCCAGATGAACAGCAACCAGTCTACACCTCCCTGTGTGCCAACAACATCTGGTGCTGAAACAACTGCAACTGCCACAGGGAGGGAGGATGACTCTGGCGGAGAGTCCCCTGCACTGCAGCAGCCTGTACTTGAGGGGCCCCCCAAAGAAGAGGGGTCGTCCGAGGAGGGGCAAGTGAGAGGCCGATGGCCAAGTGCAACCCCCAGGAAGCCTGAACCTGTTCTGGATGTCCACCTTTGTGCGCAAACTGTTCACCCTGTTGACGGCAACACAACTCCCACACATGACATGGGGAGTACAAGTTGGACCAATGTCTCAGACAACTGTGGCCCCGATACTGGGGATTTTGTCTACCAGGACTTTCAATTCATCTAGGAACTTCTGATTGCAATATAAATGTACAGCACTAACCATCCTATGCACTATTCACACAAATGTATCACAATAAACACACTAATACACCATACTTGCCTCTGTTGTGATTCCAATGTGGGTGCTGTCATGGGGATGATGTACTGCAAAATTACACTGTGTATGCGAACTGCAACAGAAAGTACAACACAGGCATGTGAGTAATGGCAACGTGACACATATGAGGGAGACACACCACCAGGGCTACACAACACATACACACCTAGGCCATCTGACTCATTGCCTACACTGATGTTGCCAGGAAAGACGGTGCAATGCACAGACACCACACCTATTCCCAGTTGTAGTCAAGTAGCCCACAGGTGCAGTAAGCAAATGGCAGTCAAATGTGTGACCACAGACAACGCACATCACAAAGTGAAGCACAGGTTTATTACACAGTTGCAACATGTCGTAACCACTACAGATGCAAGGTAATCCCACCTGGCAGCGGGCACACAGTCAACAACTGTAGAAGGAAGGAAGTCCATGGGTGTGGCGCACATCACATGTAGGGACACAACAGCTACCACCCTGGAAGTACAATGACGTCGTCGGTGGACACAGTTGACCAAACGAATCTGAAAGTACCCTGTGAAGGACAGAAATGACACACAGTGAAAAGCAATGGAGAACAGAACAGAACAGCAAAACTCATGCAGAATACATGTTACAAGATACCCACCCAGAACCAAGTTAGCATGTCAACACTGTTGGGGAGTACAGACCACCTGTAAGCACACATCGCTACACACATCCAGTCAAGTAGCCCATGGACACACTCCAACAGCACCAGAGCACCACCTACACATATCATGCCAACTCACATCATTGACATGTCACCTCAGGATACTCACATTCAGCTAAAGAAGTTGGTGATGAGCTGTGTGCGGACATCACCATCATCATCATCATCACTGGCATCGTGGTCCAGGCCAGGATCCTCCACAGGTGGCGGATGTTGGTCATTGTCATCCTGGATGAGAGGCAACTCCTTCCGCACTGCCAGGTTGTGGAGCATGCAGCAGACGATGATAATCTTGCACACCTTCGCTGGGGCATATGGGAGGGACCCTCCTGTCTTGTCGAGGCAGCGGAAGCGGCTCTTCAGGAGACCAAATGTCCGCTCAATCACTCTCCTGGTCCGACCATGTGCCTCATTGTAGCGCATCTGGGATGGTGTCACAGGGTTCCTGAGGGGTGTCAGCAACCACGGCATGTTGGGGTATCCCGAGTCACCTACGGACAGACAAGTGCACATTAGCTGACTTGGAAAAGTGGGCGGAATACTACAGATCAGATCACACACAATGGCACAAAGTCAGTACACACCGACAAGCCAGGCACGCTGGTTCTGCATCTGTGCCATCATCCTGGGGATGCGACTACTCCTCATCACAAAGGCATCGTGTGCTGAACCAGGGAAACGGGCACACACGTGTGAGATGGTCATATCTGCAAGACACACCACCAGTGCATTGACCGAGTGGTAGTGCTTGCGGTTACGGTAGGCCTGCTCCTGGGCCTGTGGTGGTACCAAAGCCACATGTGTCCCATCAATGGAGCCAATGACATGCGGCATCCTCCCCAGGGCATAGAAGTCACTCTTCACGTCAGTGAGTCGTTGCAGTCTAGGGAAATAGATGTACCGGTTCAGGTATAGCAACATTGCCTCCAAAACATCGCGGAGCACACGGCTGAACATGGTCTGTGACATCCCACCAGCAGTCGCCACAGTATGTTGAAAGGTACCGGTGGCAAAGAAGTGTAGGGCTGCCATCACCTTCACCTTGGGGGTCAGCGCTGTAGGATACGGCCGGCCAGGCTGCAAATGTGGGGCCAACTGCACTGCCAAATCCTCAATCAGCTGCCTGGTGAAGCGGTACCGTCGGATGCTGTCCCGTTCCACCATCGTTGCCAGGTCTGGGAATGGTCTATGGACAGCAGGAGCCCTGCAGTGCAGAGGAGAAGAAAGCAAGATTGTCAGTCACCCCACATATGCAGCATTGAACACACTCAATATCACATCATACATCATTATGAGGCACAACTACATGAAGTGTGCAGTTCCGTAAGGACATGTATGGTACATACATGGCCAACATCTGTCATCACGGTTCAACAAGTGGCATCAATAAGTCCCAGGTTGGCCCATTGGATATCATGAGGCCGTGTCACAGTTCCCATCTCCTGCTGCCATGTCACAATCACCCCCCACAGTGACATGTGAGGACAGATGTGCCCCAGGCATCACAGCTCAATGACAGGTATATTCCCAGGGACCCTGTATTGCCACATGGACACTGGCATTACATGGAGTATCATGTATACACCACAGCAAAACAACCATGACCCCCACAGGTAGTGGTTCCACTTGCCTCTGCAGGACAGACATGGACGTCTGTGACACACACACGCACAACATCAAAGTCCATGCACACACAACGTGGATGTGGAGACTGTCTCCCATTGTGCACATGAAATCAGAGACATTGTAAACACTACATGCACACAGACTGTGGAGGACCATCACTATTGTGCCACTGGGTCACCCTGGCTCAAACATACCGTCCCACATGGGACTCACGGGGTATGTGACATGACATACACATACACCACCGTGAAATGTGACCATGGCACATGCTCAGATATGAACAGTTGCACATCACAGTGGTCATGTACACGTAACACCCAGGATCCTGTCCCCATGAACACGTGCACAGCCTGGGGGTGGCTGCCCCCAGGTGACACCCACAGGACAACATGTACACCAACATACACACAATAGGAAATGCAGCCTTACATGCCTTATGATACAGTTTGGACAGGCTGTGGTGTTGTAGGTGTGCCCCTCACTCCCTGGGAGCTATTTGTGGCTGGCATATGTTCATCTGAGACAGGCATGGTGACATATGCCAGTCACTTGTACAGGGATGCGTTGAACAGCAATGGACCGATCGGTGTGCCCGGCCGGCCCATTGCATCCAATGTGTGCGGGTACGCGTTGTACCCCTGTACGCGTTGTACCGCAATGGACCAATCGGTGTGCCCGGCCGGCCCATTGCATTCAATGTGTGCGGGTACGCGTTGTACCCCTGTATGCGTTGAACAGCAATGGACCGATCGGTGCACCCGGCTGGCCCATTGCATTCAATGTGTGCGGGTACGGGTTGTACCCCTGTACGCGTTGAACAGCAATGGACCGATCGGTGTGCCCGGCCGGCCCATTGCATTCAATGTGTGCGGGTACGCATTGTACCCCTGTACGCGTTGAACAGCAATGGACCGATCGGTGCACCCGGCCGGCCCATTGCATTCAATGTGTGCGGGTACGCGTTGTACCCCTGTACGCATTGTACCGCAATGGACCGATCGGTGTGCCCGGCCGGCCCATTGCATTCAATGTGTGCGGGTACGCATTGTACCCCTGTACGCGTTGTACCGCAATGGACCGATCGGTGTGCCCGGCCGGCCCATTGCATTCAATGTGTGCGGGCACGCGTTGTACCCCTGTACGCGTTGTACCGCAATGGACCGATCGGTGTGCCCGGCCGGCCCATTGCATTCATTGTGTGCGGGTACGCGTTGTACCCCTGTACGCGTTGAACAGCAATGGACCGATCGGTGCGCACCCATTGTCAATGGCCTAGCCTGGCAACGGACGCGTTTTCGAAATTCGAACGAGTCGGTTGCTGGAAATTTAGTTGGTCACCCACAACAATGTTGCAAAATCATGTATGTCATGAAGTTGAAGATTTGAAGGATGCTGTGGGCGTGTATTGGTGCTGCTATTCCATGGATTGGCCAGAGTCAGAAGATGCAAACAACTTGGACCTATCACTTTGGACACATGGGACAGTATCTGCCTCTGCAGCACATATATATTGCTGGCTGTTCCCCTGAGAGCTCACTTGCCTGCACTACATGCTCCAGGACGACATCTGCCACTGCACTGCTGCTGTCTCTGCCCCCTCTGGACCCTGCAATGGCACGTACTGTGGAGAGAGCCCCAGCCTTCAGCCTTGAGGAGAACCAGGCCCTGCTGGACAGCCTACTTCCACAGTACAGCAAGCTGTATGGGACACCAGGGGAGCAGGTGAGTGTTCTGTGCACTGCCTTTCTGAATGTGCATTTTGTCTGACTAGCAAGGCTGAAAGTATGCACGCCACTGGCTAGCAGGCTCACTGAGTAGTTGTCACCCCCCATAGTGTGTAGTGACATGCACTGGACAGGTATGGTGCAGTGACAGTGCATTTGAACAAGGTTTTACTTCCCATGCAATGATACCATGTAGTGACTTCTGGCAAACTGTCCATGGGCAGCGTTGCACTGCCTGTGTACATCATGTGCCCCTGTGATTGAGACATGTATATACAACTGTGTCATGCACGGATATGTTGCATGTGTAGTAATGGCCTTTTCACTTTGTCATCCTGACAGGTTAATGCCCATCGGAAGCAGGAGATCTGGAAGGACATCGTCCGGGCTGTCCGGTCCATGGGGGTCTACAAGCGCCGGATCCGCAACTGCCAGAAGAGGTGGCAGGACCTTCGGGGCTGGACCCGGAGGATTGCACGGGTCCAGCTGAAGCTGTCGCCTCCTCGCAGGAGGGGCGGAACACGGACCCTGACCCCCCACATGCTCCAGATCCTGGCGGTGGTGTTTCCAGACCTGGATGGGCAGCTGAAGGCCAGACAGCAGCAAGGAGGGGGTGAGTCAAACACTGCACTGTGAACTCTGTATTACATGCTATGTGCCCTCCTCTGGCCTGGTTAAACTGCCACAGTACAGCAGTCATGTTGTCCAGGAGCCATGTCCCTCTATTGTGCACTGCCCACTCCTCATCTGATACCCAGGTGTGGCCCTTACATTCAGGGAATTGTGTCACTTGGGACTGTGTCCTTGCAGTTTGCTTCACTCAAGGTGGGGGACAGCATCTGTTTCCCTAACTCTGTTGTGGGCATCATGGGTGGGTCCATTGTTCACACAATGCCTGTGTTCGGATATGTAATCTGCGTGTTGCTTTGATATGCGGTCCACTTGCTGAGCTGAGCCACCACATGTGCCTGGGGTAGCTGGCACACACCCATGCAGCGGGGGGGAACAATGTTTGGGCCCCAGGAGTGTGCAGATTACGTGTGTCACACATACATAGCCAGCTATCCACTGTCCAGGGCTCATCCCTCATTCATGTGGGGCAGGACAGTCATGCCTACTCCCGTGTATCAGCTGACACGTTGTGCGCAGTGATTTGACCCCTCAGGTGTCTGCCTCTGTGTCAGTGTGCTGTGGATTTGTTGCCAGGACTGCTGGGGTGTTTCTCGGTAGGGGCTCAGCATGCCACTGGAGATGTGACCATAGGAGACGATACTTGTGTGTCACATAGGTGTTTGATCAGCTGCCCGTGCAGACTGGGGTATGCGAATGTGAAGTTCAGGCAGCTGTTTCCCATTCACAGCAGATTGTGAGGGGCTCAGGTTCAGAGGGTAGTGTCACAGGTCTCCCATATGTCCAATCGGTATGACCTGGACAGATGAGGGTTAAGATGATGTGTTGTGTGAGGGATGTACATGTGCACTTGTGCAGCTCCAGGACTTGCATTCCCCATGACCTACTATTGTGACACAGTGCTGAGTGTTGTTGTCTGGCTGCCAAGTCATACATCACTGAGACAGTGATGTATGACTTAGCAGTCATGCCTCCGCCATGGCATGTGTCTACTTATTGGTGATCCTGCAGGGGAGTGACATGTGCTACATGCACACCATTGTGGCGATGGCTATCAGGACATGGGTGCATCATGGTGTCTGTCGCTGGTATGCATCACATGCATTTCCTATTTGACTCTGGGCATCCCTTTCATCCGGAAACCTGTACTGACTCAGTGGCAAGAGTTGTGATGTGTGCATGTCCACATGCTACACCGTGTCCTCTGCACTGTCCAACTACTGTGTAGGTGGTGCATGTGTCCACACTGGGGTGTTGCTATCCAACAGACACCAGACAGATGGGTGCAATGCCATGTGGTATGTGAGTGCCATGGTTGGCATCAGACTGACAATTGGCTTCTCCTGTTCAGTTAGGGCACTTTTAGCAATGTTCAACTAATGATGCCAGGGCTTGCTCTGTAATGTGCTGTGCTCACAGTGGTGTGTGCGTTTGGTGCAGGTGACTGATGTCTGTCTGTTTCCCCATTGTTTGCAGATACATCCACGGCCACGGAAGGGGACAGCTCCACGGACCAGGAGGAGCCGGAGAGCCAGACTGGGTCAGCAGCCGAGGAGTGGTCGGAGGGACCCAGTGGCACGGAGGGCGAGGGGAGCCACACCGAGGAGTCCTCAGCAGCATCCACCTCAGCTGAGGACCACAGCGGCTCGGAGGATGACTCCCTTATGGAGGCGGGTGTCAGCAGCCACCACACCCCAGCTAGTGTTGCTGTCCCCGCCACCACCAGCACCACCACCGCCCTCCCATCGGCTCCCATTCCCCAGGTCCGTGGAGGCTCCCATGTTCGGGAGCGTGTCTCCTTTGGGCCAGGCACCGCACCCTCTGCCCCTGTGTCCCCTGCTGCCCTGAGTGAGGAGTCTGTGTACCTCCTTCGCCAGCTCCATGTAGGGCAGACAGCCATGCTGAGTGTCCTCCATGCGCACACCGCTCTGTTGACTCAGCTGGTGTCGTTCATGGAGGGCATCTCATCGGGCATGTCTGACCTACAGTGGGGCAATAGGTCCATGGACTCCTCCCTGATGGCAGCAGTGTCCCTCCTCAGACAGTCCCTCACCCCTCCTGCCTCTGCTCCATCCACACTCCCCAGCACCTTACCCGTCCCAAGCACACACACACCGGCACAGGCACACACCAGCACACACACGTCCAGCACACAGACACACACGCCACAAACAAAACGCACACGCACGCACAGTCAGGGGACTGAAACCAGACTCACAGGGGATGGGGCCCTGGAACACACACACGCATCCACAAGCACTGCGCAGTCCTCAGTTGCCTCTCCCTCCAAAGCACCCTCCCTTGCCTCACCTGCAACCCCAAAGTCACAGCGGCTCTTCCTCTGTGACCTCGGCCTCATCCCCTACGATCCAGATGCTCCAGCATCCAGGGGGAAGAGGAAGCCCACCCACACAGAGCAGAGTGCCCCTCGCCCCCGGACACCCTCCCCCAGGCACAGACAGACTGAGGCCCCCACCCGCAAGTCCCCCCGGAGTCGTAAGAGCAAGACCCCGCCGCCGCCCTGCAGCTCAGGCACCAGGTCTCCTTCCTCCATCCCTCAGGCCCCCACTCCACAGGTGCCCCACCACACCCTGCCCCAGGTTCCCCCACCCACAGATATACCATCCCCAAGAGGATCCGGCCTTCTCCCCCTGCCACTTGCTCTCCCGGCACCACACCCCCGCTGCGCTTGTCTGTGCCACTGATGTGGTGAGGGTGTCCTCCCCCTCTGTCCAGCCCACCTTGCCTGTTCCCCATTCTCCTCCCCTGGAGGTAGGCACTGCAGTGGAGTCCACTACCACCCTGTCTGACTTGGGCACTGCAGTGGCGGACCTGTCCACTCCATCTGCAGGGTCCACTGCAGTCGTGCCGGCACCCACAACATCTGAGTCATGCCCCCCAGTTGTGCCGGCACACACCATGTCAGACACCTCCACTGCAGTTGTCAGTGGCTCTCCAGCACCCACCACCCCTTCCCTGCCTCCTCCTGGTGAGCCCTGATCCTGTCCCTGCGGTGCCTGGCCTGCCCTCCCGGTTGCCCCTCCTAGTGGATTGTCCCTGGTTTTGTGCAGTGCAGGCATGCGTAGGGTGACATCTGCCACTGTCACCCTGTATTGACTTACTTGATGGACTGGCCATTGGCCTTTGTTGGAGCATTACTGTTCTCTGAGTTTTTGGACACACATATGCTGAATAAAGCAACTTTCTGTTCTCTAGTGCTTATGCTTCTGATGTACATGTTGTTGATGATGCTAACCATGCCCTTGCTGCAGTGATGGTGATATTTGGTCTCATGATAATGAAGTGTTACTGTGCAGGAACACATGTGGTCCAGGGGGAATGTGTCCTATCCTGTGGTGTATCCATGTCATCCTTAGCAGCATCTGAGGGTGTCATGTGTTCAGTATTTGGCAATGGGATTTCCTACTTACATTAGCAATTTCACATCTGTGGCTTCCACCCCTGCACATCTGTTGTGCCTGCCATTGTTCAATTCGTCTACTTCCCTGACCGTGTGGCCATCTCCACTGGACATGCAGGTTTGGGCATCAATGGGGAAGGACTCATCTGTGTTGTCAGTGCAACATTGCTATACAAGTGTGTTGGATCTGTGCTGATGATTTCGTTGGCACTCCCATGACTAGGCTGATGTGATGGGAGCCTTCATTTGGTGCTAATTGTTGATTGTGTGACCAAGTGCTCAGCTGACATAATGGGGCCCTACTGAGGCAACATATGGCACAGCTTTCCTCACACAGGAGTGGAGTCCCCTGATGGCAGTGTGTACTCCTGTGACATTGCCTGCGCCCAAGGTGTGTGTTGTATGAGCATGTCTGTGTGTTCACTTCCGTTTTGCTGTGCATGCTGGGATCCCTAGTGTTGTACCTGTTTGTGATGCTTGCTGAGTTGACCTATGTTCCCCCCAAGTCTTCTCCCTGGGTTCTCTGTGATGTGGGTGCATGGCACATTACTGGTCATCAGGGTGTCACCCATAGGTGTGTTTGCTGTCAGGGCTGAGTTTGTGTGCAGACGCAGATGGGTCACAGTCAGGTTTCCACTTGGCACTTGTTGTTTACACCAGTCATGTGATTTCCAGTTTGTGTTATCTTTCAGTGATTGTGACACGTTGTGTGTGTGACTGCTGGCACTCCTCAGGGTCCGGGCTGCAATGTTGGTTGTTGTCTATGTGTGTTCTTTGTGGGTGACCTTGGCTTCTTCATTGGTGTGTGACTGTGGCTGGGATCCCATTGGTTGGTGTGGTATTGCCGTCATGTCCATGTACAGCGTAGTGTGCAGTGTGTCAGACATTCAGGAGTCTTGTTGAGTGGCCATGTGTGATGTGTTTCTGCACCTTGGTTCCCACCCACCACCCTGGGATTGTCATGGGTGCATGTGCAATGTCACCAGTGCATGTGTGCTTCACTGCTGCACATTGTTGGAGGTCGAGGTGTGTGGTGTTGAGTGTGTGCAGATGAGAGTTGTTGCCCGGCTAGACCCCTGCCTCCATGTTGGCCTTGGCTTACTGGCCGTGCTGATTGATTTGTGCTTGTGTAGGTGTGATGGTAGTTTGTTGCTCAAGACACATGACTGTGGTTCACAGTGTGAACGACATTTAGCTTTGTCATCACAGTGGGATTGTAATGCAGCCCAGGGTCACCACATTGTGGGGGCCCTGGGGGTAGTGCTGTGGTGTGTCTGTGTCTTGCTGTGTCAGTTGCTGTTCCTACGTGCTTGTGTGACATGTGTGATTTGTGCTCCCTCTCATCTGACAATGCCTTATTGCCCACATAGGGGATTTGGATCCATGAGTTACCTTTGTGTGGCACTGTATGCACATCTGTGTAATTGGTATTCAGGCCTCCTCATGTGTTGTGTGGTTGCCTGGGGACACTGGCACCCCCCTCACCTGTTGTGTTTGATGTGCAGTGTGGGTCTGCCTGTTTGTGTTTGTGCATCTGCACCACTGCATTGGCATATCTTAGGTGTGCCATTGGCTGTATGTTGTTTGGTGTGTTTCCCCTGCTGTCCCTGGGACTCCTAGGTCATCGGTCAGCACAATGATCATGGTTTGTGTGTCCCATTGCTGCCATGGTATGGTATCTGTTCACCTCACATCTACAGTCTCCACAGGGTATCTGCATTTGTGTGCCCATTGGTGCAAATATGTGGGTCTGCATTCTGATGGTCACTTCTGTCATTGTGTCATTGATGAATGTTGACTGTGTCAGCCCCCATGGGTGTTGTTTGTCTGCACATGGCCAAAGGTATGTCTTATTTGCACTGCAGTATTTGCCTCCCCCAATCTATGTTGCAATGGGACACATGCACTACTTTGCCACTGATGTGTTTTATGTTCTGTGACCAGGAATCATCCATGCAGTTTGGCAGTTGCAGCTTTTTCTTTGTCAACACTTACATTTTGGTCACTGTGATGATGGGGGTTTGGACCCCATTGCCACAATGTTCAAAATGTGCTTCAGCTATGGACCCCACACTTACCTTTTGGTCACTGTGATGATGGGGGTTTGGACCCCATTGCCACAATGTTCAAAATGTGCTTCAGCTATGGACCCCACACTTACCTTTTGGTCACTGTGATGATGGGGGTTTGGACCCCATTGCCACAATGTTCAAAATGTGCTTCAGCTATGGACCCCACACTTACCTCTTGGTCACTGTGATGATGGGGGTTTGGACCCCATTGCCACCAATGTTCAAAATGTGCTTCAGCTATGGACCCCACACTTACCTTTTGGTCACTGTGATAATGGGGGTTTGGACCCCATTGCCACAATGTTCAAAATGTGCTTCAGCTATGGACCCCACACTTACATTTTGGTCACTGTGATGATGGGGGTTTGGACCCCATTGCCACAATGGTCATGGCCTGCTTGCATTGTGGGGGCCACACACATATATGTGTGGCACATGTGATAGGGGGTCACATTGTATGTTCAAAGTCATGTTCAGTGTTGTAGGCATTTGACACAGTCTACACACGCTTGTCATGGTGTTGGGGGGATGTCTTTTTCTTGCATTCCCTAGGTTGTGGTGTGCTGGTTGTGTCATGCATTGTCCATCCTATGAGTGGGGGTGGTGTTGGTGGTAGGCATCCAGCCCCCCATGGGTAGAGGTGGTAGTAGTGGTAGGCATCCAGCCCCCCTGGCTTAGGGTGGTAGTAGTGGTAGGCATCCAGCCCCCCCTGGGTAAGGGTGGTAGTGGTGGTGGGCATCTGGCACCCCCCTGGCTAAGGGTGGTAGTAGTGGTAGGCATCCAGCCCCCCCTGGGTAAGGGTGGTAGTTGTGGTAGGCATCCAGCCCCCCTGGCTAAGGGTGGTAGTAGTGGTAGGCATCCAGCCCCCCCTGGGTAAGGGTGGTAGTGGTGGTGGGCATCTGGCACCCCCCTGGCTAAGGGTGGTAGTAGTGGTAGGCATCCAGCCCCCCTGGCTTAGGGTGGTAGTAGTGGTAGGCATCCAGCCCCCCCTGGGTAAGGGTGGTAGTGGTGGTAGGCATCTGGCACCCCCATGGCTAAGGGTGGTAGTAGTGGTAGGCATCCAGCCCCCCTGGCTAAGGGTGGTAGTAGTGGTAGGCATCTGGCACCCCCCTGGCTAAGGGTGGTAGTAGTGGTAGGCATCCAGCCCCCCTGGGTAAGGGTGGTAGTAGTGGTAGGCATCTGGCACCCCCATGGCTGAGGGTGGTAGTAGTGGTAGGCATCCAGCCCCCTGGCTAAGGGTGGTAGTAGTGGTAGGCATCCAGCCCCCCTGGGTAAGGGTGGTAGTAGTGGTGGGCATCTGGCACCCCCCTGGCTAAGGGTGGTAGTAGTGGTAGGCATCCAGCCCCACAGGCTAAGGGTGGTAGTAGTGGTAGCCATCCAGCCCCCCCTGGGTAAGGGTGGTAGTAGTGGTGGGCATCTGGCACCCCCCTGGCTAAGGGTGGTAGTAGTGGTAGGCATCCAGCCCCCCCTGGGTAGGGGTGGTAGTGGTGGTGCGCATCCAGGCCCCTGTGTGCATATGTGGCATTGGTGATGGGCATCCCGCCCCTATGGTGCTGCTGTTGCTGGTGTAAGTAAATTCTGCATCCCTCTGTGTGTGTGTGATGTGTCGTGTACGTGTTGTATGTTTTTGTGGTTGGTGTCTGACTTACCTTCTGCGCCGTACACGGCCGTGCCTGTTCCGGTAGTAAATGTAGAATATTGGTAGGATCGGAACGAAGGGATTCATGGTTGGTTCATCTCGTTCGTCTTTCTCGTTGCTTCGCGTCGTCCTCGTCGCTGGCGTGTTCGCCTCGTAGCCGTGGATCGTGTTGTGGCGCGAATCGGAGCTTATGTGCGCCTCTCCCGGAAGCTTTGACATGCCGGACGTAGTGACGGGTTCGGTGCGTACAGAAAGTGCATCGTACTTGTTCGGCTGGACGGGGCTGCATTTTCCCTTCCGTGCGACTCGATTCTGCGTTTCCGGATTCGCCTCGGTCGGAGAACAGGACCTGAATTGGGTGAGTACGACTCAGCCGGATTCTATGCTGTTGTGCGCATCATACTTACTCGTTCGGAATGATGTACGGATCGGTCGGGAAACAGGCATTCGCATGGCTTTTTTCCCGACCGAATGGTATTGGGTGCGCCTCCGACCGAGATCGGAATCGGCCCCTTAATGTTAAATGTGGTGCATTCCAGCCCTCTCCCTTTCACAGAGCACAGAGCAGCAAGGTGGCTTGCTGTGTTGCGTGAATTGTTGATACATATGACACCTGGTGTTGGAAAGTGGATTATTAGTAGGGGCAAATGTATATCTGCCACTGGCAATAAGTCCACTAACACAGTGTAAGGCTCAGAATAGGTCTTAGAAAATTATTCCCATGATCAAACCTTGGTAGCTTGGAGATATGAATTTTCAAACATTTAACATTACCTAACACATAGAAACCTATAGCGCCATATTGGGACATCTGGTCACGATAGACCAGGTCAAAGTGAAAATTTCAGGCCGACCGCGATGGAGCCCTGGGCGGCTACCCTTCATGGAAGGTCTCGGTCAAAGTTTTTACCATCTGACTTAGAAACTTTTCTGAAGCTTTTCTTCCCGGGGTCTCTCGAAGCTCTCAGCCAGTCCGGATTTGGTGAGGGTTTGCCGGATTGCCTTGCGACGAGCTCCGTCTCAAACTTATGGCAGTCCGACCTCCGGAGCATTCCAGCGGGACAAACCAAGGATCCAGGCCGACTCGTGGTTGAAGGCAGGCAGCTTGTCTTTTGCGGTTGCTTCCGGTCACCTTTTCTTCGTTCGGACTTAGAAACTTTTACAGAGCTTTTTCTGGCGGGGTCCCTCGATGCTCTTCACCAGGATTCGGTGAGGGGTCGCCGGCCTCGGATTTCGCCTACTCCCGGTCAGACTCTGGAAATAGGACCTACGGAGCTTTTCAGCGGGACAAACCTGGATGTCAGGCCGGCTCCCAGTTGAAGGCAGGTGGCTTGGCTGCCCAGGTTGAGTTGGTCCACTTTTGGCGCTTTTTTCCAAAGTTGCTCCAAAGTTCTCCAAACTTCGGGAACTTCTTCCTGAAGTTCTCCAAAGGGTCCCAAAGTGTCTCAAACTCACTCCAAGGGTCTGGAATCTCCAAGATGGTCCTTGAAAGTTGAGGACTTCAGTTCCCACAATCCACTTGGACAAAACCCTTACAAATCCACTGGTAGTTCTCCAGGTTGAGGATTCTTGGTGGTGATGTTCCAGTGAGTTCTGTTAACCTGTAGCTTGCAGGGAGTCCACTCTTTAGTCCTTTTGTGCATGGTAGTCCACAGGGCTGTAGTTATAGATGGTGCAATCTTCAGAGTGCAGGCCTTAGGGAATGCACATCAAACTTCTCAGCATGGCCCGTCTTGCTTTCTTAAGTTTCAAGCAGCAGATCTGAGAGGCTCTACCCCTCTCAGATTCTTATTCCAAGTTCTCTGGGTCAAGCAGGGGGTCACTCCTGTCCAATGGGGTGCAGGGTACCACCCAAAGGTATGACCACATTCTGCAAAGTGTGGCACTATTTTGTCCCAGAATGCACCAATTCTACCAAATTCATAATGGCTGGGAGAGAAGAGCTGGCTAAACACACCCCTAGGATGGCTGATCTCCATAGTCTCTCCCCCATGCATCTGCTCATTCCTTCCTTAAGCCCAGCATCAGGCTGGGTTCAAAAGAGTAGATTGTAAATGACACTGGTGCCTTCCCCTTCCCTTGAAGTCCATTGTTTACGACTCCTCCCCCTGCTCTGGCATTCCTGTGTAACAGAACACTACCCTACCAGCAGAGCTGGTTCACCGCAGGGGCTCTTTATCACCTCTTCAAAGGAGCCTGGCTAATCCACTTAACTATGACCAATCAGGACAGACCACTGGAAGGCTGAATCTGGGCTTACAAAGAAGAAAGTCTTATAACTTCTTGTCTGTACATTTTAGGAGAAATTCAACAATATCATATTGTTGGATTTATTAATAACATTCTGGGAAGTCTTTGAATGGTATTTTTAGCCTTCTCCTATCAAGAGTTAGTAGTTAATAACTTCTTGCCATGTTAACCTATGTGGCGGGGGATTTGCAATGAGAAAAATGACTTAGCCCATTTTTCCAGCACCAGGGCTTATAAAAACATATTTTATAAGTACTCTGCATGTATCTACAGGACCCCCATCCCTGGAACACCTAGGGGAGACTTTAGGGGTTCTGAATATGTAACAATATTGCAGATTATCTCTACACAGTGCTCCTAGCACCAAATTCGATTTTGTCCAGCACTTTATCACAATGTGGGGAGTGAAATGTGCAATTTCACTTAACCCAGGGCATATAAAACTCATTTTATAAGGGTTCTCCTTAGAAATACCTGTTCCCCCACCCCATGGACACCTAGGGGAGACCCTGGGGGTACCTAATATGCCCAAACATTGTAGGTCATCCATTTTTAAGTGCCCAAAACACCAAAGTCGAGTTTGGGCACAATTTACTTTTTAAAAACAGTCCTGCAACACAGAGCCACTTTTAAACTGACCTCAGGCTTCAGCAGTGCACACATGCAAGTGCAGAAAGGGCTGCTGGCCTCTAAACCGCAATGCCCTATTATATACTAGGGACTGAGAGGTAGTTTCAATACACCTGCCCTATTACGTACTAGGGCCTTATAGGGTAGGTCATGCCATTCACAGGGGTACCCCAACCCATAGTGTACCCTAGGTATGTAGGCGTTTTCACTGTATTCTAAATGTGTCTCTTTCAGCATAGCACTGGCACTGGGCCTGGTTAGGTGAAGCCCAGGGTCAATCAGAGTAAGTTACCACCAGTACCAGTCAGCAAAAAGTTGGGGGGTGCCCAGGGCACAGGATGACTTTGCAACACCAGGTATGTAATTGGATTGTAAGGGCATGGAGGTTCCAAGCTCTTGGAGAGGAGATTCGAGCGGAGCCTGATAGGAGGTGAGAAGCTGTTGGTGGTGTTAGATGTATACTGGAAATAAATCTACGTCATTGAAACTTCAGATCCTGTGAGGAGTACTGCTAACAGACTTCTTTTAAAAATGAATAAAATAAGGGGGTTCTTTTTCTAATAAAAATTAGGTTTAGTGCTCGAGCAAGCTGAAATGATGACACATCTTCCGAGTTCTGAATTAGTGACAAAGGGCTTTTAAACTAGTTGCTAGTTCTGTGTTTTCTGTTGTTTGTTGAACGAGTTCCATAAGCGTTGTGCACACTGCTATCATTGGACTATATTTAGGCTATGTTTGAGTGATATTTTAGCTATATTTGGGCATTTTGTTCTCACATGGCCATCTTGGGAGACATTTTTGTAATAAGCTTCCTCGTTTCTTCATTGACTGCAGTACCCTCTGTAGGAATTGCTGTAAATTTTCCAGCTTTGATTCCATTCAGATGGTTTCAGGTGTGGCACACTTTTGTCATAAATACAGAATGTTAGCGCTCTAGCTGTTCATTATTACACTGTGAGAAGTTGCAGTAGAACAGTGGAGATTTAAATGACAGACTTCTGCTGGTGTTGAAAGTGCTTGTTTCCTTCTGCATGTCAGAATGTTTTACTGAAATGGAGGGTAAGATGTTTATGAACTCATAGAGAATGTGTCCTTATTTTGTGTTCAGCAGCAGCAACCATACTTTATATGACAAAACAACCCCCCTCATTTTGTTCATCACTATAGGAAATGCTTTAAATTTACAGTATTGATTCTATCAAGATGGCTTCAGGTATGCCTTGCTTTTGTTTCTATAAAAATGTTAGTGCTCTAGTTGTTCATTAAAACACTGTGGGAAGCTGCAGTAGAACACTGGGCAATCAAGTGGCAGGCAGCTGGTGCTATTGGAAGCACATGTTTACTTAGTATGTCTGACTTTATTCTCACATCGCTAAGGAAGATAGTGTAAATTTACAGAAAATATGATCTTATTTTAGCTTTTGGAGCTCATTTCATAACCTCGACAAGAACATAATGAGAGAAAACAGTTTTCTCTCAACATGGGTCATCAAATCTCGGCAGAGGATCAGAATTTTCCACTGGATAAAATCACCTTAGAATACACTATAATTCCTAAAATTAGTATGGTACCACCAACAAATGATTTATATAACACAAATTTACCTAGGCACTCTTCAAGTTTATAAAACACTACAGTTGAATAGTGTAACCAGTCTGTATAGAAATCTATATATCAATTCACAGGCAAATAATCCAACAAGTCAATTTGAGCAGTAAAAAATGTTTTTTAATCTACTGATATTATTTCATTGCTAATTGTGGTGATCTCATATTTTGCAGCACAATAAAAATAATCAACAGTTACAGTTGTTATTTTCTATTTATGATTTCCCAGAGGTCCTGTTCATATAGCCTTTACTACGTTGTCTTGGATGGAAACAGCCGACACGTGTTTCGTTACGTTAGTAACTTCTTCAAGGCTGTAAATAATATGAACAACAGTACAAAACTTTTATACAAAAAGCTAATAAGAAAAAATGAACAATAATATTGAAACCATTAAGTGATTTCTTCTTTGTGATCCTACTATTTTAATAGGAACAAAGAGGAAAAAATATAGGAAGAACCAAAGCAAACCATCACCACGATAAAGTTAAACATATAAATAGATCAGAAAGGCCATAATAGAAATCCCATGTGCAGAAAGTAAACCCTATCCCAAATGGATGCGAAATAGGTAAGCCAAAGTTTAAATGAAGCAAATACACTTGAGTGCAAAAAAAGGAATAATATTTAATCAAAGAAGGGAAGCACGAATAATTATATAATTAAGGAAAAAGGTAAAAGACCTCATACTAAAAGATGCGAAACGCAATCACTATGATAGATGACTAAATCTACCTTCAAAAATCCACAAACGACAGTCCAAATAGTAGGTAACGCTCCCATGGACACAGGGATCACCCGTACCATGTATGTCGGATATTGAGGGACCTTTGAACAAACAAATATATATAATAGAGAAACATAAGCATGATGCAGATGTAATACTGGAGTTAAAATAAGCTCTTAGTGGCCTTTATTTGATAAAAATACGCCATTTACAAATAATGTATGTCAGCCGCCTGAGAGTAGATAGATCTTTCAGAAAAGATCCACTTGCATAAGGTGTCTTCTCGTAATAGTCTATCTAAGGAGTCTAATATGGCAATATTCGCCTATAAGAAAAATAAATAGCGTCCTTGTAAAAGCATGTACCCAATAGGGTGCGCAACAGAAGGATTTTAAATAACTCCCCCTATCCTCTTGATACTCTTAATTTATCGTGCCCCTAAAGTCAAAAGGACGGAAATGGTCCATCAGTTTGTCTGACCAACAGGGAATAATAAAAATAAAACTTACAAATAAGTGTCACTCCTGTTTCGTATATTTGACGTAGGTTTATAGAATATAAAAGATTCAAGTGAAGGTCCTAAACACCGAACAAAAAGAAGAATGACCGGTTGACCAGCACCAAACACTTATTTTAAATAACATGTATTTATCTCTATATATAAGTTCCCTAACTTTAGTCCATTTCCTTATATATTATCTTAGTATCGGTGAATTCAATTTCAGTATTAATAACAAAAAATGCCGGAACCAATGAATATAAAGATTATTTTGCCCTATCTGTTTTAAAAATAAGGGCGACCAAAAATACGTCTATCGGAATTGCATGTGAAAAGCAATTTAAGAGGGGAAACCAGTTTAAAATCAATCGCGGTATTTGACTGCTGTAAATTCCTGTCCCATCTAGTTGCAAAATGAGACGCAAATTCGAAGGGGAAAACATGTTGAAAGTTAATCGCAGCATTTGTTTACTATAAAACTCTGTCCCAAACACTGCCATCCATATCTAACCCACGTAACAAAGTCTTTCAAAACACACTAAAGGGCTACTTTATGACTAACACTCTTAGCAAGTCCAAGAAAAAACGAGAGTCCTTCCAAACATTTCAACCCCTTTTGTGCAAAAAGTCCTTGACTTACTTGAAGGTTTTATTATGACTTCAAGGGCTATGATAAGCCTCCCTAAATTCAAAGACAATAATTAAAAATAAGTAAACCATAAAAGAAACGACATAGGAGCTAAGAATAGGGCTGTCAATTAGCAATTGCCCTATTCTGTCTCAAAATTGCATAAACCGTAGCAGCTTCCTTTTTGCTTACCTAGTTTTGGCGCGGAGCGCCGTGTTCCAATCGTGGCGTCCCTCGACAAATAAACAATTCCTTCTCTCCCCGCGGCACTATTTATATGTGCCGATGCTGCCCTATAGGTTAATCATTAGGCAGGTTTTTTAGCTTCATGACTAACCAGGCAACTCCTCCTCGAATACGTTAGTGCCAGAATGTTATGAAGCCCTTAATCTAAAAGTAGAAAAAGGACTTCAAAACTTACCGGTGTTCTAGGTTGGCGGCCATGTTTGAAAGGAGTAAATATATACGAATTCCATTGATAGTAGCCCATAACAAAAAGCGATAGCTAATAGATGAAAAAATAGCATAAAACGCTTAGTAGTCAGTTTAACCTATCAAAATTTGAATTTGAAAGGTCCCAAAAATTTGAAAAAAAGAAAAGAAAGAAAGGAAAATGTGAAACGCCCCAACACCACCTACATCTTGAGTCATACATTGTCATTAGATATTGCGTATTAAGTCATTCCACTTGTTTTCACATTATACGATTTATACTATAAGTTTAACAGTTTCCACCATATTTTAAAGCAAGCCAATTCCTGGTGATACTTTTTGATTGTGGACATGTGTGCAGTCAGTATAAATGGTCCAAGGCTACAATTTAAAGTTAAAATTTTAAATTATGCATTGAGATTGGATATCACATATTATGTCATTCCACATGTTTGCACAATATAATATAGTACAAGGCTACAGTATATGTAATACAAGACTACAGTTCAATTTCTAGAAACCAGTCTGACAATAATTTGAGTTACGTGAACATGACATAGCACTACAGTCACCATGCTTAATGAAAGTCAGAGAACACTAAATTCACAGAGAGATCACATGAATCCTAAGGCACACATAATCTGTTGAAATACACACAGTCTCCCTTGTTTAGAATAGAGACATATTGGACTTATAGCAAAATCAGATGATGTTATTGCAGTTTGTATCCAAACTATACACAGATAAAGTAACATGTCTTAAAGGTCAAGCCAAGATGATAACAGATAGAGCATGTTCAATCAGTGGCATAGAAACCTTTATTAAATTTCAATCTGTAAGAAATACATGTAATTCCCTATCGATGTTCAAGCCCAGCTCTACAGCCCGAAGACGAAGTATCCATTGCGATTCTGCTTTTCTGAGTACCTTTGTCTTGTCCCCACCCCTAGGGTCATTCTGTATCTGAGCAATTCCATGGAAGCTGATACTTGCCAGATTTAAATTCGGATGGCATGTATTGAAATGAACCGCAAGCGGATAGCTCATATCATTGTTAAGTATAGCCCTCATATGCTCTTGGATTCTTTCCTTGAGTGGACGTATCGTGCTCCCTATGTAAATTTGTCCGCATTGACAACGGATACAATAAACTACATATTTCGAGTTGCAATTTATAAAATGTCTGATCTGGTACACAGTGGTCGTGTTATATCTACATTCCTTGATCTTATTACACGCAAATGCACACATGTTACACCTAGTGCAGCTATAGAACCCTCTTGGTTTGTCCGGTAGCCATGTCAGTCTATGAGACTTGGGTGGAAGATAGCTAGAACACAGAATGTCTCTAAGGATCTTGCCCCTTCTGTGGACTACTCTGGGGTTTCTTGTGATGTATTTCTCCAATGACCTATCCAGAGTTAAGAGATGCCAATGCTTTAATATGATCTTATAAATGGCATGGCTATGTGTGTTGTATCCTGTTACAAAACTAAGGGGCCGATTCCGATTCGGGCCGGAAATCTCTCCGACCGAGCCGGACCCGGAGAGATTTCCGACCGAATCGGACCCGTGCAGCCCGACCGAACGAGTACGATGCGCACGTATGCCATCAGACTCGAGTCGGTCGGACTCCCATTGAAGTCAATGGGAGCCTGTCGTACAACGCGTACGCGGGCTCCCATTGACTCAATGGGTGCGAGGCAGACAAGGGCGCCCCTACAGCGTGTACGCGGTGAAGCGACTCGCGCCGTACACGCACAGGTAGGGGGACCCATGGGTCCCCCTGTGTGCGACTCGCGTGGCTACGCGTACAGGGGGTCCGACACGGACCCCCAAGTACGGCTCCGACTGCTCTTTGGAGTCGGAGTGCGTGGCTCGGTCGGCCTGCTCGCGGCGCGCATCGTACTTACCCGGCCGGGGAACGCCTCCATTGCGCGGTGCGAGTCGAGTCCGAGGGAGTCGGTCGGTGCGGTTAGACCTGGGAACGAGTCGGTCGGAGCGGTCGGGACGCCCGGACGAGTCGGTCGGCGATTTCGCATCGTACTCACTCGCCCGGACGCGCGTACGAATCGGTCGGGCAATAGGGCTCCGAATCGGATCCGGTTAAGCCGAATCCGATTCGGAGCCCTACCGGCCGAGATCGGAATCGGCCCCTAAGTCTGTTCCTATGTTTGTTCTGGGCCTTCTTGTTCTTGTTTCTTAGAAGCGTGTGTCTATTTGTTTTCATGATCTGTTTCCTAGACTGATTGAGGACCGATGAAGTGTATCCTCTGTTCTTGAAACGTTCTTCAAGATTATCTAATTCCTGAAGAAAGATGCTGTCCTCACTACAATTTCTCCTTAAACGAGTCATTTCGCCTAACGGAATTGCATTAACCTGTGTGTTAGGATGAGCACTAGAAGCATGCAGTATTGAATTGCATGATGTTGGTTTTCTATATAGTCGAGACATTATTTTATTATCTTTGATGTAGATCACCACATCCAGAAACTCTATTTCAGAGTCATTGTAATTAGAGGTGAATCTAAGATTAAAACTTTTATCATTAAGATATTCCGTCAGAGATTCAAACTCCAATTTGTTGCCTGCCCAGATAACAAAAATATCATCTATATACCGGCCCCAATAAACTATCCGACCAGTCAGTTGAGGGGGACCGTTAGCCCACAGATGTTTGGCTTCAAATCTGCCCATATACAGATTGGCGAACGATGGTGAAAATTTTGACCCCATAGCTACGCCCATTATCTGTTTGAACCAAGTATCTTGATGTAAAAATACATTGTTCTCTAACACTAAACGGGTAAGATCTAGCACCATTTCTGTTTGTTCAAACAGAGTGGCATCTCTTGAAGATAATGAGTCCCGCAAAGCCTGTAAACCTTGTTCAACTGTTATGCTCGTGTATAGGGAGCACACATCTAATGCGGCAAATGCAAGTTCCCCAGTCCATTCTATGTCTTCTAGTTTGCTAAGGAGATCCCCTGTATCCCTAAGATATGATGGTAAGTTGAATACCAGGGGCTGTAAAAAGATGTCAATATATTCCGACAAGCGTTCTGTGGGTGACCCAATGCCGGAGACAATCGGTCTCCCTGGTGGAAAATTGCCTGTCTTACGAATTTTAGGGAGCACGTATATACAAGGTGCTCTTGGCAGTGGAGTAAACAGATACCTATATTCGATGTCAGAAATAAGGCCACGTTCTTGCCAAAACTTAAGTCTTTTTCAATGTGACAGGTGACCTCCTTCAACGGGTTAGAGACAAGTTTTGTGTATGCCATCCCTTCTCCTAACTGTCTCTCAATCTCTTGTATATAGTCCACATCCTGCATCACCACAATATTGCCGCCCTTGTCTGCTTCCTTGATTACAACATCATGGTTAGCAGCTAATGTTTTAAGGGCTTGATATTCATTCTTTGTCAAATTAAACAGAGGTTTCACACCTTGGCTTTTGCATTTCTCCTCTAATAAATGTAAGTCTTTCGTGACAGCCTTGTGAAAGCAATCTATCAAATTATCTGAAGGCAAGACCGGGACAAATTTGGATTTTTGTTTAAGACCACTATCAACATTAAGATTTGGCATGATATCAAGTTCAGATAAAGTGTCTAACATAGTGTCTGAATCATTCTCTAAAGACAACAGTAGATGTATATTGTGCACATCTTGAATTGTTTTATTGCATAATGGTGCATTTTCAGTAACAAAATGAGTTGGCATAGGATTGTCCTCAAAGAACTTTTTTAATTTAGCATGTCTAGTAAATTTGAACAAATCAATATGAATATTGACAAAGTCTGGTCGTGTAGTCGGACAAAAACCTAAGCCTTTAACAAGAACATTGGTAACATCTTTAGAAAGCGTCAAATTGGATAAATTCACTATGTTTACATCATTGAAAGGAGTCACATTCTCACAGTTAGATCCATCTTGAGCATTATCTTGGGTTGTACTTAGTTCTTTAAATTGCGGGACAGTGAGCGGGTGTTTGTTGCGCCCTCCCTTGCATTTGTTGTGGCGCCCGCCCCGTCTTGTTTTTTGGGGTTTTCCCTGTTGTAGTTGGCCCTGGAGCCCTTGCGGAAGCGTGTTAGTTCTTCTAAAAAAGAAGATGATGTTGGATCAAGAACAGGGCCAGCACTAGCTGACTCTAATGCTGCACCTCCACTTGCCTCACTATGTACGCTCGAGATGACTGACTCGCTCGTGGAGGCTGTGATCACAGAAGGGGTGTTAATTCCACTCTGTACGGCGGAACAGACTTAGGGGCCGATTACGATGGCGGTCGGTGTCAGTACCGCGGTGCCGGCGGTGCGGAAAAATGCCTTTTACCGCCCGCCAGCAGCGGTCCTCACGGCCGCCATATTATGAAGGGCAAATATGCCCCATTTCCCGATCTCCGCGGTGCAACGCCGACCGCCATGAAATTGCGCCCGCCACCGCGCCGGTGGTAGCCAATGGAGACTCACCGCCGTGCGGAATGACGTCCCGTCCGCTCAACAAATTAGGATGCGCCAAACAACCAGTCGAACCGCAGGGGAGAAACCGCCCTTCCAGACACGGCGGAATCTCGACAGCGGAGCGTGAAACGAGACTTCCGGAGCCCTCCACCCGGAGTCCAACGCCATGGATCCAGCACTACACGTCCTCCCGGTGCTGTATGTGATACATCACCAGGTAAACGTCGCCCGCCATGGACGCCGCCACAGGTACGTAAAAAAAACACAATACAACACAAAACAGAACACAAATTCCACGGGCTGAAACAGGACACCTGGCCACACCAGACACACTGTTGTGGACAGGAACACATCCATCAGTGTACCCACACATGTCTCATCTGGCACCAATTCACACCCTGCATCAAGCCCACCAAATTACCGCAAACATAATGTAATGTGTTGCTGACGACACCGCAGTGGTGAGTATGCGGGAAATCCATCGCACAAAGCAGAATGCATGTACAGCAACGGTCAGGCCAGAAAGACCACAGGCCACCACCACCACCCACCACCCAGAGCTCCGCCGCACACAGCAAGAAACATGCCAATCCCCCCCCCTGTGCACCCCCATGCCCAACACCAAGCGAGCTAAATCCACACCCAGCAGCACACAACTAACACCTAGGGAGACAGACACAGCAGCATTGGGTGTAGATTAACACACAGCACAGAGGCACAGGCCCAGGGCAACACACACACACACCAAAACACCACATACATGGCAAGAAAGCTGAATACAAGCACAAAATTAACATCCACACACACAAGGAACATACAGACTACTGGACACACACCCTGCCAACTCACACAGACATACCCCACACCAACACACAGCCACATACACAGACAACATGCCACCAGCAATGGAGCACAACATAGAGGAAAGCAAAAATGATGTGCACACAAATGGGAGGGCAAGGAGACAACCAACAACCAGGTGAACAGACACATGCAGGACAAGGAACCTAGAACAACATCCACACCCCATCCAAGCACATGGCTGGCACAGTGAGTGAAGTCAAACAACAGTCACCTCAGTGCAACAACTCAGGGAGACAGCAAGGTAACCCATGTATAGGGACAGGGATGAAAGGAAGGACCTCAAGTCAAACAGTGAACAGCAAGTACACATGAGTATGCCAGCACCACAACACACAGGGCACATTGGCACACTCAATGACTGTCAAACACAAGTAGGAGTCCCCAAACATACCCCCTCATATCTGCAGCACACAACCCCAATGCCAGACACACAGAAGGGCCTACATGATGTCCAGACAAGATACAGACAAACAATCAAACCCCCTGGGGGCATCCACAAACATCACACACACACAGGGATGCCAGAACCAACGTCTGCACCAAAACAAAAATGGCAAACACAATTCAAAACAGAAACACATACAGAACCACAAAAATAACACACATCACCTGTGCAGCCAAACTAGGGGAAGGCAATGGGAGCACACACACAACAGGAGTGCACCACCTCATCAGTCAGGAAAAATGCTTAGGCTACATACCACAACACAGACAAGAAGTGCACCATCACAGAACAACACAGACACATCAAACACACAACAGATGCACAACACCACAAAGCACATAGCAAACACAGCAGTACATCAGGGGATGTACACTAGGACAGCACAAGGCAACATACACCCACAGCACTGAATGCACAACAAGCAGTGTGTGCACACAAACACACAACAGTCCCACACAGCCATGAGTCACACGCCATTAACACACACATCAACACACACGACAAAGCCACAACCAACACACCGTACAACCCTTGACCACCCAAATGCACACCTTGTAAGTAACCGTTGTGACTAGGATGACTGCCCATCACAACATGACTACACATCTACACTGCTAGGCATACATGAAAGCAAGAACGCACATACATGTTGAGCCTGGTCAGCCTGCCTGCAATCCCGTGTATATGACCCCTCTATGTGTTTGCAGTGCCCACATACCAGGATGCAGTAAAACATAGCCAACAGCAACAAGGAAGGAACATGAGTCTGGTATGTCACCGAAAACAACATCACTGACCCCACAAGTATCCGAGTCATGAAGAACTGAAGTCCCCGTCACCCCTGTAAAAAATGATAAGTTAAACAAGCCAGTGGCACAGTTGAAGTGGCACACAGAGTATGTGGCCCAGTAAATGTTAGACATACAGGAAAAGCCTTATTCAGTAAGGACAATGACACAACTGACAACATGAGCAACTGTTTTTATTCACAAATAGCACTGATAGGCAACAATATCAGACAAGACCAAGGCACAAGATGCAGAGCGTGAACATGAGAAGCTGCACAGGCAGGGGGCAAACTGCAAGGCCAGTGGCCAGTCCAAGGTGCTGACAGAGTCAATGAGAAGCTGCACAGGCAGGGGGCAAACTGCAAGGCCAGTGGCCAGTCCAAGGTGCTGACAGAGTCAATGAGAAGCTGCACAGGCAGGGGGCAAACTGCAAGGCCAGTGGCCAGTCCAAGGTGCTGACAGAGTCAATGAGAAGCTGCACAGGCAGGGGGCAAACTGCAAGGCCAGTGGCCAGTCCAAGGTGCTGACAGAGTCAATGAGAAGCTGCACAGGGAATGTGTGTCACCAAACTCCGCCATGGTCAGCAACACAGTCTGGTGTGTCACGATGGGCAGCACAGGTACCGGTGTGGGAGAGATAGGTCTGTGACGTTGATCAACATTCATACTTGGCTGTCAGTCTGACTGGGAGCTGACTGTGTGTCGGGCACTGCTGGACCACTTGACTGGGGAGTGAGACGCCCAGCTGAGGAAGAGCTATCAGTGGCCTTGGACGCTGGAGGGCTGCTTGGACCAGGTGGTGTAGTGGCACGTGGAGGTGGACTCAGGCCGACGTGGGACACAGTGTGGGAGGGAGATAGTGGAGGGGTGCCTTTCCACTTCTTGGGGATTCTAAATGGCTTGCCTGTCTTGGTATCAATGGGAAGTGGTGTGGACACAAACGGCACACTCATCACCAAGGCTGCCGCAGGTGCACACGCTGGACCTCCCTTTGGGGATGTGCTGGATCCAGAAGGACGCTTAGCCTGGCATTGCCTCTGCCCCTCCATCCCCTCTTTACCCTGTGTGCCCCCTACAGTGCCCTCCTGTCCCTGCTTCACTGGACTTGGAATGGGAGTAGAGGTAGTTGGTGAAACAGCCTTGGATACCTTACTATGTGTAGCCTTGCCAGGCCCCACCTTCACAGTGGGCATGGAGAGTGTCTGCATGCCTTTGCGAGACGTTTTTGGGACCACAGAGTCTGTGGCCGGGGATTGCTCTGAGGCTTGTGACCCTGAGTACTTCCTCCTTGAATCATGTGCCTTTGCAACGCCTGACGGGCTCTTCCCTTTGCGCTCTGGGGTTGTTTTTTTCTTCGTAGGGGAAGGTGTCTGTGACCTTGACCGCTTGGGCTGCTGCTGCTGTGTGCTACGTGTGCAGTATCGTGACGTTGAGGTGTGTGAAGCGTGGTCACCGTCGTCAGACGTCGCCACTGGCATGGGGGTGGACAAAGGGACTGGAATTGGACTACGAGATTGAGCCAGTTGAGGTGCAGCCGCCATTGTGGAGGACATTGTCTGGACAGTGCGGTGCAGCCCACCCACGTCTGAATGTATGCCCTCCATGAAAGCTAACACCTGTGCCAATTTGCGGTCGTGGTCTGACAATGCATTGAGGAGCCCTGTCTGCCCCACACACAGCTGGCGCATAAGGTCCACACACTCTGCACTGATGGCAGCAGGGGGCACATGGGCAGGGGCAGCGGTGCCTGGAATGAAGGACACTCTTCCCCTCTTTGTGGTGCGAACATGGGCAGCAACAGAGGAAGTGGCTGGGAGGGTGGGCACTGCACGCTGTGTGCTGGAAGATGTAGCAGACTCTCCGTTCCCTGTGTCCTCCAAGATGTCTGCACCACCGCCGTCATCAGATGATGTTGAACTTTGCGTCTCGGGCTGTGATTCCTCCAGCATACTCCTATCCCCCTCCAAGGCGCTGGTCACATCTGTGTCACTGGGATCCTGTGCAGCTGTTGTGCTTGTTTCACCACCACTGGTGTCCGTCCCCTGTCCCTCCGTGCCCACGGGAGATGCTGCATAACAGAGAGACATGTAGGGTCAGCAAAGTGACAGCAACAGGACAAACATATTCAAGCAAAGCAACACTGAGGATGACAAAGTCTACATGTTGCAGGCCACCCCGTGCATTCTCACCATGCAGACACACTTCACTACCTCAAACAGTGCGTACAAACATCTAAACACAGCATAGCTGAGCCATGTGATGGGCAGACAGCACAACATCATGCATGTTGGGGCGTACAAACACTAACACCAATGGACCAGGCCTGCAGCACACCACCCACAATGCCATTGAAATTCCCAGGATTGGAAAAACATCAGTAAGTGCATGTATGTAAAATCCGTGACTGCCACACCCAGCACAGGGGCCACTTACAACCCACTGCATCACAGTAACCACATCACGTACACCAGCGCAGGTACAGGCTTGGTACACATGCAGCCACTCACAGACAAAATCAACCTTCACAGAATACTCACTCCTAGCTTGCTGTTGATGCTCCTTCAAACGTGCGTCCAGCTCAGGCTGTGTCACAGCCAAGATGCGGCACATCAGTGGTGTCAAGCTGCGTCGTGACAACCTGCCACTGTGAGGGAGTATCCCCAGTGTCATCTCGGCAACGTTCTTTGCCAGTCGTGATATGTCGTCCCACCTCTTGTGGCAGTGGGTGCGCTGGCGGTTTGACACTCCCAGAGCCCGCACCTTGGTTGCAATGGACCTCCACACGGCCTTACGCTGGTGTACCTTGAGCTGCAGGTGTGGGAGACAAGAGGGGGAAAACATCAGTGACACACTCTCATGGTAAAACCTCTCTCTCTGAACAGTGGCATGACACAGACTCATCCCAACACGGCAGATATGTCCCGCAGATACACTACGACATCTCACAGGGTACATCGTCATGTGTGAAGTCCACGTCAATGCATGCATGTTTGAGGAGGGACACTGTATCCGCACATCTCACATACAAGCTGGATGCTAGCACAGAAAGCCATGTGTAATGTGCCCACATCTACTGGCTATTACCAGGTAGAGCAAGACATATGTCACAGTGCAACATGTGTATGGGGTGAGAGTCACTGTGTCCACCACTGCGCACGCCTAAACGACCTTGCTCTGTGAATAGCTCACTGTGTCATGTTTGTAGCATTGAGGGACATGATCTCACATAACCACTGACTGAACAGAGGGCCAGTCATGTGAAGTCCACACGGCAGACATGGGTCATTGATGTACACTCATGCCAACCACACACGTATCACACTCTGTACAGTCAGTGATGTGTCCTTGTCACATTGGGCGTGGACAGTCCATGCCAGGTAGAATCACACAGAGATGGACAACGAGGAGCCACACAAACAGTCACATGAACAATAACTGTCCCGAAACATGCATCACCAGATAGCTGTCACACCATATGGATGTGTACACAACACATGTCCATCCACCCTTAATGTCCATGCATTTAATGTGTGGGTTGCATACACCCCCTTAACAACTAGGAAACAGCATGTCAGCCAGTGCATTACACAACCCCACACTCTCAGGCACATACACCATCTGATCGACTACATGTGTGCCCCCCTTGCACTCACACCCCCACTGTTGGAGACTTACCACAACATTTGGGCCACCATATATCCGTGGGTACTGTGTCAGCACCTCGTCCACCAGGACATCCAGATCCTCGCTTGTAAATGGACTGGCACGGATCTTCTCCGTCCTAGCCATCACTGTGGACATGAGACGTCAGCGGCGGCAGTGGGCAGTGAGGGGTCCCAGGCAGCAGTCCCTGGAGGCAGCAGCAGGTGAGGGGTCTCAGGCAGCAGTCCCCGGAGGCAGCAGCAGGTGAGGGGTCCCAGGCAGCAGTCCCTGGAGGCAGCAGCAGGTGAGGGGTCCCAGGCAGCAGTCCCTGGAGGCAGCAGCAGGTGAGGGGTCCCAGGCAGCAGTCCCTGGAGGCAGCAGCAGGTGAGGGGTCCCAGGCAGCAGTCCCTGGAGGCAGCAGCAGGTGAGGGGTCTCAGGCAGCAGTCCCTGGAGGCAGCAGCAGGTGAGGGGTCCCAGGCAGCAGGCTCTGTGAGCAGTGGAAATGTGGTGCTCCCTTCCACACATATATAGGGCCCTGGACTCGTTTCAGTGGTCATAGTCTTCTGCCATTGGTGTTCCAGGTCAGCCTTCTTCAAAAGCATCCAATGACCGCCTCCGCGGGGGCGGAGCACGCCTACCGCGATTTTTGAATCTGCATCATGCCACCGCGATAGCGGTCCCCATTGGCTGCAAGGGCATGGTTCATGGCGGTGACACACCGCGGGGTCCTGGTCGGCGCTACCGCGGTGGTGCATCTTACAAATGCATCCTATCTCCGCATCCGCTGGGGGCGGAGCACGCCTACCGCGATTTTTGAATCTGCATCATGCCACCGTGACAGCGGTCCCCATTGGCTGCAAGGGCATGGTTCATGGCGGTGACACACCGTGGGGTCCTGGCCGGCGCTACCGCTGTTTGATTGCCATAGAGTGACATGGGTGACCGGGATGTGGCTGGTGGAGCATGACAAACGCCATCTGCAGCTATGTAGAGGTCCATCACTAACACCAATGTGTCATGTGCAGCACATGAAACACTTGCGTCAGTGGTGGGCATCGACAAAGGTTCAAATGGTGGTTGGCATGCTCCGCCACCCAATTCACGGACAGTATGTGCGTCCGCTATGGGGAATATGCAGCATCACATCGTACACTCTGTGCGTCATTGTGTTTATGGGGCACGTTTTAGGCACCTACGGACAGTTCTTGTTGTGTGTGGATCAATGGTCATTACTGTACTACGCACAGTGGATACGTACAGTGGCACATGGCACTGGATAACATTGATATGGTCTCCTGTCACAAATGTCAGCCGATGTGTAACGTCTCACACCAAATGGAACACTGTACTCCATTATGTTGAGCAATATTTACACACAATGTCGTATCTGCCACCCATGCTGACCACTATCTCACACCTGAGCCCATGTGTTACACTGAAAACCCAGATGAACTCATTTATTCAGCATGACTGTCATCATTGGAAACAGATGTCACCCTGTTGTGTTATTGCTAAGACCAATTACATGCCGCATGTAATGTCTTTGTACACACTGGCAACTCCTGCAGTGTATGTCCACATGTACAGGGGGGCTCGACCTGCTAAAGGATGACGAGTACTTCAGCACCACACCTGGCATCCGTTGCATTATTATTGTTTGTCACTTGGGTAGACGGCCAGAGCAGATGTCTTTGCTACATGTCTGCCACCTGTAACCACAGGGACCTATGTGGTAGTGTCAGGTCTGTGCTCATGTTGTTTGGACTGTTGTATGTGAATCAGTGACATGTACATTTCAACAATGGTGCTTAGCTAAACTATGTTTTTGAGTGTTGTGCTGTGTTCCGGTGCTACTCACCTGCCACCAGTGCATGTCCATTGTTCACATCAGGAATATTGCGTTGGCAGATGGACTGCATGCACGGTTGTGGATTGTGCTAACTGTATGGAATATAGTATGCGACATTTGTCCACAGGCTATGGGTGTCCAGTATTGCCTGTGCAATGTGTGTGCACTGATTTGCGGGAATTGTCTGCAATGTTGGATGGTCAGCACAAGTGGCACACGTGTGCAGTGTGTTGCCACCAACACTAGTGTATGTGTATGCTATGGGGTGCTAGCCATCCTTGCTCACCATCTATTCCAGCACTGTGTGGGTGGATCACATCTGCTGGTGTATCAGGATGGAGTGGGCACCCAAGACAGGTGAGATGTACCTTGATTGTTGTGCCTGTGACACTCATCCAACTCCGACATTTGGTCAATGTGAGGTACCAGTGTCCCACTACTCATGCACAGCCAGCATGTTTGTTAGATGTGGGATATTGATTGTATGCTGTGTTGGGCCTGACAGCCTGTGTGGAATGAGGGTCAGGATGCATGTCCTTTGGGACATGTGGTGTAAAATTACATCCACTGGTGTCAGGTGTCTGAGCCAGTTGTCCATATGTAATGCATACAGTATGTTCATGCGTAGACTTGTTGGCATACTGGCTTGGCATTGTCCATGTAGTGTTGTATGTTTGTGTTGTGGCACTGTTGTGTCTTGAAACAGCTGGATGTGTATCACCATGGTATGTGTTGTGGTGCACATGTGTCCTTGGGCAGTCCCTCCTTGATGCTGCATGTAAATGTCCAAAATGGGGGAAGATTAAGGGTGCATACAGGCCCTGCTGATCATGTCCCTCATCTATTGTTAATGTGTGCCACATTGGCTATCTGTGTGCTTGTAGAGAGTATTGGGCAGTGGGGTAATGGTGGCCTGTTACAGTGGTACACATACTCTGCACAGGCGTGACATCATCTGTCACTGTCCGACTTTGTATTCAAGTCAGCAGCAGATACGGCCTGTGTACTGATGACATTGGCACATGTATGGGTTTGGGATGTGCATGTCATTGGATTTGAGTGTGTTCGAAGTGGCACTGAGTACAAAGACAATCCCAATGATCTATCCACATTGTGTTGTTGATGTGTCCCCTGCAATTATTGGCCAAGGAGGTGTGGCAGGTACAGCAGCAACGTGGAAGCCAGCAGTGTCTCTGCTTCACACATGTCCTGTGTCATGTACACCCAAGGCTGAGTCCACCTCAGCTCGATATGTGACTCTTGGCATTCACATAGACAGTGTTCGTATTGTGTCTACTGACTGTGCAAATCCATGACAGTTGTACAATTAATCTGTCTCATGTTGGGACAACACTGAATTGCACTGTGTGCTTTCAGGGATGACAGTCAATGTTAGCGCCGTGACAGGACGGACTTTATGATTTGTGCACATCCTAATTTATGTTGCTATGACGTGTCCCCTTTCATCTCACCTAGGAGGCGACCTAATGTGTTTCGTACCTTCACCCTGCTGGCTAACATGGAGGATACCGACATCATCAGGCGATTCCGTCTGGATCGGACAAGCCTCCTGGAACTTTGTGCAATATTGGAGCCACACCTGCTTCCACGCAGGACATACCCAACAGCACTCACGGCAACGGCAAAGGTGATGGCATTCCTACATTTCGCGGCTACGGGATCCTTCCAGCAAACTGTGGGCATTGCAGGGGGGATGTCCCAACCAACATTCAGCATGGTGCTACGTGATGTCCTGTTGGCTATGATGCAACACAGGGACCAATTCATACATTTCCCCAGGCGGCAGGAGTTGGCGGATGTGAAGGGCGAATTTTATGCACTTGGACACGTTCCTAATGTAGTTGGTGCAATAGATGGCACACATGTTTCCCTGATTCCACCCCAAGCACGGGAGCATATTTACCGAAATAAGAAACATTATCATTCCATCAATGTGCAGGTGGTGTGCCAGGCAGATATGGTCATCTCACACGTTTGTGCAAAGTTTCCAGGATCAGCCCACGATTCACACATAATGCGCAACAGCATTTTACCACAGCTGATGGCCAATCTGGCGCCGGAGCAGGCATGGATTGTGGGTGAGTACAAAGGGTCGAGTCGTGTGCTGTTTGTGTGCCATGCTGTCTTCGGACACATGTCAGACACTCAATCTGTATGTGTCTTTCACACTTAGGTGACTCTGCATATCCCAACGGACCTTGGTTGCTGAGTCCACTTCGCAATCCCAGGACACCAGCTGAAGTGCGCTACAACAATGCCCATGGGAGGACACGTCAGGTCATTGAGCGAACATTTGGACTCCTGAAATCGCGTTTTCGATGCCTCGACAAGACCGGAGGGGATCTGCAGTACTCACCCATCAAGGTGTGTCAGATAGTGGTAGCATGCTGCATGCTACACAACCTGGCCGTGCGGAAGGGGATCCCCTTAATCCAGGATGATGATGACCAGCCACAGCCCCCACCTGCAAACACCCAAATGTCAAGTGACGAGGATAGTGGAGAGGAGGAAGGTGTTGGACAGCGTCAGCAGCTCATCAACAACTACTTCACTTGATGGTCAGTGGCAATGTCAAAACTGGCTGTTGTCTGATGATGTTGTGCTTGGTGAATATGTGTATGTGAGTTTTGTGACTACAGCATGTTGCAGAGTCAGTGCTGGCTGCAGATGTGTATGGTAAGGGATCTTTTGACACAGCTACTTGATGTCTATGTTGGTACAGTTGCTCCTTGTGACATGTGCAGATTGTCGTACCTTGATGTGCTGTGTTGTGTGATGGTTGTTAGTCCACCACCTGAGTAGCAACTGATGTTCTGTTGTGTTTTCCTAGGTCCCTTCAGCCTCTACTTGCCTGCGGAGTATCCCTGCTCCTGTGACATTGTAATCATGGGTGTGAGTTAACATACTGTGATGAACATGGAACAGTGACAACTACATTGGTGCGTTATTAGTGTTTATTTACAGTGGATACATGTGATGTAGATGTGGATATTTACAGATTTGTGAATGGTGAATAACAGATTTGTCAGTGATGGTAGATGAGACAATAGAGTATACACAAGATCAGTATGGTAACACAGTCCAACAGTCATTTGCCATCCCCACGGCATTGTGTGTGGGGACAGTCTGCAGGGTACACAGCAGGGTGAAGAGGGGTGCCATCATGGCTGGCTACTTGACTGGCTTTTGCCAGGTGCTTTGCCACGGGATGCTCCCAATGATTTTTTCGGGCGGCCCCTTGCTCTTTTGGCAGGGGGGGACACAGGTGCATGGCCAGTGGTGTCTGATGAGTCCCCATGCTCGCTGAATGCAGGGGAGGATGGGGGTCTGTCATCCTGCGGCACAACGGAGGGAGCTGTAGGTGTTGGCGGTGCCGCATGCCTGTCCCTGAGGACCCCCACTAGCTGGCCCAGGAGGTCCCTGATTTGGCCCATGCAGGCCACAAGTTGGCCCATGCAGTTGTCAATTGAGCGCAGCATCTGTTGTTGCTCACGGGCATCCTGCTGAGCCTGCCTCAACTGTCCCTGGGCGTGTTCATAGGCCCCCACAACTCTGTGAATGTGTGCCAGTGATTCTGTGCCAGGGTCTTGTTCCCTTTGGGTCAGCCTTGTCCTCACACCTGGCCTGCTGTCACGGCCCTGTTGCCTCCCTCCTGTGGGCACCGGCCTACTCTCCCGGACCTCCGCAGTTGTTGTGGTCTGGTTGGCCTCTGGAGCAGGGCGAGTGTTGCAGGCAGCAGTGGTAGTGGTAGTGGTGGTGGAGGTGGTGGTGGCACAGGTCGTTGCAGCAGGGCTCTGCGTTGATGTTGTTGCTGAGGGTGGTGGGGCTGTGGGGGCCTGGGACACATTAAGCCCTGCCACACCAGATGGTCCGGGTTGGTCCTCCTCCTCCTCATTATCCAGGGAGTCTGCATCCGAGGGGAGATGTTCGGGAGCTGGTGACTGGCTGTGCTGGTTGAGGTTGTCGTCCTCTGCAGTCAGTTGTTGGTCACCTGTGGGACAGGAAGTAGATGGTAATTGCCTTACACACCTCAGGGTTGCTGTGTTTGATGTCTCTTATTTACATGTTATGCTACACACAGTTGCCTTTTTCACACATTGTATGTCTGCACAGTGATGTGCCTCATGCCATGAAGTGGAGTTACATTCATCATTTCACAATGGTGTGACCTGTGATTGGTTAGCATGCCACACGTCTAGTATTGGTGATTTCAATGTGAGGTTGTCATCTGACAACTGGCATGACTACAAGTTGATGTTCAGCATCTTTGCTGATCACTCTGCCTGGCAGACATTACCTGTGTGCATGGACTAGCCATTGTCATCACATGCATACCGTTGACATGTCCTGTGCTTGTATTTCTTTATACAGCAGACCATGCTAGTTTGTTTTTCAAATGGTCCTTCATGATCAGCACCCATGTACGCTACAGAGGGAAGTCTGGGTTATGCATGTCAGAGGCCCGTTTGCTTGGACATATTTGTTGAGAGTCACAGTTCTGTTTCTGTCACAGTTACGTACGCTGAGCTGTCTGCATCCTGTCAATGGCTGTGCTTTTCTTTTCTATTTTTGTGTGAAGTAGAGCCTCATGTTGTCATGTCTCTCAATGCTTTTGTTGAGTGATGGTGGGGTGCATGCACTGTCTGATTACCTGTGCAGTGTCACTTTGGTTTTTACTTACAGACACATGCTTCTGGGTGGGGTGCTCCATCCTGCTGAGGGGTGTGAGAGGGGGGCCTGTTGGGAGTTGTTGTGCTGCCTCCAGATACACATTCCCCATCCCTGTGGAGATGGCTACCTACCTGTTAGGTGGTGGGGGAGCGTTCAATGGCTGACACATGCTTCTGGGTGGGGTGCTCCATCCTGCTGAGGGGTGTGAGAGGGGGCCTGTTGGGAGTTGTTGTGCTGCCTCCAGATACACATTCCCCATCCCTGTGAAGATGGCTACCTACCTGTTAGGTGGTGGGGGAGCGTTCAATGGCTGACACATGCTTCTGGGTGGGGTGCTCCATCCTGCTGAGGGGTGGGAGAGGGGGGCCTGTTGGGAGTTGTTGTGCTGCCTCCAGATACACATTCCCCATCCCTGTGAAGATGGCTACCTACCTGTTAGGTGGTGGGGGAGCGTTCAATGGCTGACACATGCTTCTGGGTGGGGTGCTCCATCCTGCTGAGGGGTGGGAGAGGGGGCCTGTTGGGAGTTGTTGTGCTGCCTCCAGATACACATTCCCCATCCCTGTGAAGATGGCTACCTACCTGTTAGGTGGTGGGGGAGCGTTCAATGGCTGACACATGCTTCTGGGTGGGGTGCTCCATCCTGCTGAGGGGTGTGAGAGGGGGCCTGTTGGGAGTTGTTGTGCTGCCTCCAGATACACATTCCCCATCCCTGTGAAGATGGCTACCTACCTGTTAGGTGGTGGGGGAGCGTTCAATGGCTAACACATGCTTCTGGGTGGGGTGCTCCATCCTGCTGAGGGGTGGGAGAGGGGGCCTGTTGGGAGTTGTTGTGCTGCCTCCAGATACACATTCCCCATCCCTGTGGAGATGGCTACCTACCTGTTAGGTGGTGGGGGAGCGTTCAATGGCTGACACATGCTTCTGGGTGGGGTGCTCCATCCTGCTGAGGGGTGGGAGAGGGGGGCCTGTTGGGAGTTGTTGTGCTGCCTCCAGATACACATTCCCCATCCCTGTGAAGATGGCTACCTACCTGTTAGGTGGTGGGGGAGCGTTCAATGGCTAACACATGCTTCTGGGTGGGGTGCTCCATCCTGCTGAGGGGTGGGAGAGGGGGCCTGTTGGGAGTTGTTGTGCTGCCTCCAGATACACATTCCCCATCCCTGTGGAGATGGCTACCTACCTGTTAGGTGGTGGGGGAGCGTTCAATGGCTGACACATGCTTCTGGGTGGGGTGCTCCATCCTGCTGAGGGGTGTGAGAGGGGGGCCTGTTGGGAGTTGTTGTGCTGCCTCCAGATACACATTCCCCATCCCTGTGAAGATGGCTACCTACCTGTTAGGTGGTGGGGGAGCGTTCAATGGCTGACACATGCTTCTGGGTGGGGTGCTCCATCCTGCTGAGGGGTGTGAGAGGGGGGCCTGTTGGGAGTTGTTGTGCTGCCTCCAGATACACATTCCCCATCCCTGTGGAGATGGCTACCTACCTGTTAGGTGGTGGGGGAGCGTTCAATGGCTGACACATGCTTCTGAGTGGGGTGCTCCATCCTGCTGAGGGGTGTGAGAGGGGGGCCTGTTGGGAGTTGTTGTGCTGCCTCCAAATACACATTCCCCATCCCTGTGGAGATGGCTACCTACCTGTTAGGTGGTGGGGGAGCGTTCAATGGCTGACACATGCTTCTGGGTGGGGTGCTCCATCCTGCTGAGGGGTGTGAGGGGGGCCTGTTGGGAGTTGTTGTGCTGCCTCCAGATACACATTCCCCATCCCTGTGAAGATGGCTACCTACCTGTTAGGTGGTGGGGGAGCATTCAATGGCTGACACATGCTTCTGGGTGGGGTGCTCCATCCTGCTGAGGGGTGGGAGAGGGGGGCCTGGTGTGTGTTGTAGTGCTTTTTGTCTGTACACATGCAACCCAGTTGGTTTTGTTTAGCTTTGTGCTTTATCAGGTTGAGTGGTGGTTACATCTGTGTGACATGTTTTGGGTATTGTGGGTCAGACGAATGTCCTTTGGCCTAGGGGTTGTGGGTTTGAAGTTGTGCAAGACGGTACATGGCAATGTGATGATATTCATTGGTTTGTACTTACCAGCTTCCAGTCCCCCGCGGATTCCTTCAAGACTCTCTGGATGTAGGACTCCAAGGACCTTCTCCTCCCACGGACTGTATGGTTTGGGTGGGATGGGAGTGCCTCCACCAGTCCCGTCAGCCAGCTGACGGTTCTTGGCCCTCTTCCTCTTCACCACGGTCTTCAGGTCATGCCACCGCTTCTGTATTTCCTGCTTGTTGCGGGGGTGGTCCCTACTGCATTGACCTTATTGACTATCCTCACCCACATTTGGGTTCTTGTGGCTAATGGGGTGTGTTGGACCATGTTGCCATAGAGTTGTGGTTCAACTCTTATTATCTCATCTACCATGACTGCAAGCTCTGAATCAGTGAATTTTGGCATTTTGTGTGGTGCCATGGTGTGTGCTGTGCAGATGTTCTGTGGTGCAGTTGTGTGGGTGTTGTGGGTGGTGTAGGTGGTGTGTGTGTTGTGGTGGTGATGTGTGCAGCTTTGCCTCTCCTTTGTTCTCTGGGGTTGGGACCTTCAGTTGTGGAGTGTAGCAAAGGATTGTGGTCAGGGAGGGGCTGGTTTTATGCTCGGCTATGGGGGGTGTGGCAAGCTGGTATGTTGCTGTCAGGTGTGTTGTGTGTGTTGTCCTGTGATTGGTTATTTTGAAATTTCTGGGGCTGTTGTCATTGGGCACTTTTGGTTTGTATTGGGACAGGTGTACTTCACTGTGTGCATTGTTTGTATTTTTTTCGTGTTTTTTCTACATCCGCCATTTTATTGCGGATCCTCCGCAGCGGTTCCTCGGCAGCGGTGGCTATGCTGCAGCCCTTCCGCCGCCTATCGGATTCATCACTGTTCACGCACGATGCGGTCGGATTCATAGGTAGGTACCATGGTGGTAACGGGGATGTCATAATGTCACAGGCGGTTACTCCGTGTGCATGGCGGCGGTTCTTGGCTTTTCCGCTGAGTATCAGGCCGTTGCGGTCGGATTTTCAGCTGGTCCGGCGAGTGCGGGCGGTTTTTCGTTGTCTCCCGTCGCCGCGGACGGATTATTCTGCCGGTTCATCGTAATGTATCCGGCGTTTTTCCCGTTGGCCATGCGGGCGGTTTTTTGCCGCTACCATGCCGGTCGGTATGCTTTTCCGACCGCCATCGTAATCGACCCCTTACTTTTGTAACATGATACAACACACATAGCCATGCCATTTATAAGATCATATTAAAGCATTGGCATCTCTTAACTCTGGATAGGTCATAGGAGAAATACATCACAAGAAACCCCAGAGTAGTCCACAGAAGGGGCAAGACCCTTAGAGACATTCTGTGTTCTAGCTATCTTCCACCCAAGTCTCATAGACTGACATGGCTACCGGACAAACCAAGAGGGTTCTATAGCTGCACTCGGTGTAACATGTGTGCATTTGCGTGTAATAAGATCAAGGAATTTAGATATAACACGACCACTGTGTACCAGATCAGACATTTTATAAATTGCAACTCAAAATATGTAGTTTATTGTATCCGTTGTCAATGCGGACAAATTTACATAGGGAGCACGATACGTCCACTCAAGGAAAGAATCCAAGAGCAGATGAGGGCTATACGTAACAATGATATGAGCTATCCGCTTGCGGTTCATTTCAATACATGCCATCCGAATTTAAATCTGGCAAGTATCAGCTTCCATGGAATTGCTCAGATACAGAATGACCCTAGGGGTGGGGACAAGACAAAGGTACTCAGAAAAGCAGAATCGCAATGGATACTTCGTCTTCGGGCTGTAGAGCTGGGCTTGAACATCGATAGGGAATTACATGTATTTCTTACAGATTGAAATTTAATAAAGGTTTCTATGCCACTGATTGAACATGCTCTATCTGTTATCATCTTGGCTTGACCTTTAAGACATGTTACTTTATCTGTGTATAGTTTGGATACAAACTGCAATAACATCATCTGATTTTGCTATAAGTCCAATATGTCTCTATTCTAAACAAGGGAGACTGTGTGTATTTCAACAGATTATTTGTGCCTTAGGATTCATGTGATCTCTCTGTGAATTTAGTGTTCTCTGACTTTCATTAAGCATGGTGACTGTATTGCTATGTCATGATCACGTAACTCAAATTATTATCAGACTGGTTTCTAGAAATTGAACTGTAGTCTTGTATTACATATACTGTAGCCTTGTACTATATTATATTGTGCAAACATGTGGAATGACATAATATGTGATATCCAATCTCAATGCATAATTTTAAATTTTAACTTTAAATTGTAGCCTTGGACCATTTATACTGACTGCACACATGTCCACAATCAAAAAGTATCACCAGGAATTGGCTTGCTTTAAAATATGGTGGAAACTGTTAAACTTATAGTATAAATCGTATAATGTGAAAACAAGTGGAATGACTTAATACGCAATATCTAATGACAATGTATGACTCAAGATGTAGGTGGTGTTGGGGCGTTTCACATTTTCCTTTCTTTCTTTTCTTTTTTTCTAATTTTTGGGACCTTTCAAATTCAAATTTTGATAGGTTAAACTGACTACTAAGCGTGTTATGCTATTTTTTCATCTATTAGCCATCGCTTTTTGTTATGGGCTACTATCAATGGAATTCGTATATATTTACTCCTTTCAAACATGGCCGCCAACCTAGAACACCGGTAAGTTTTGAAGTCCTTTTTCTACTTTTAGATTAAGGGCTTCATAACGTCCTGGCACTAACGTATTCGAGGAGGAGTTGCCTGGTTAGTCATGACGCTAAAAAACCTGCCTAATGATTAACCTATAGGGCGGCATCCGCACATATAAATAGTGCCGCTGGGAGAGAAGGAATTGTTTATTTGTCGAGGGACGCCACGATTGGAACACGGCGCTCCGCGCCAAAACTAGGTAAGCAAAAAGGAAGCTGCTACGGTTTATGCAATTTTGAGACAGAATAGGGCAATTGCTAATTGACAGCCCTATTCTTAGCTCCTATGTCGTTTCTTTTATGGTTTACTTATTTTTAATTCTTGTCTTTGAATTTAGGGAGGCTTATCATAGCCCTTGAAGTCATAATAAATCCTTCAAGTAAGTCAAGGACTTTTTGCACAAAAGGGGTTGAAATGTTTGGAAGGACTCTCGTTTTTTCTTGGACTTGCTAAGAGTGTTAGTCATAAAGTAGCCCTTTAGTGTGTTTTGAAAGACTTCGTTACGTGGGTTAGATATGGATGGCAGTGTTTGGGACAGAGTTTTATAGTAAACAAATGCTGCGATTAACTTTCAACATGTTTTCCCCTTCGAATTTGCGTCTCATTTTGCAATTAGATGGGACAGGAATTTACAGCAGTCAAATACCGCGATTGATTTTAAACTGGTTTCCCCTCTTAAATTGCTTTTCACATGCAATTCTGATAGACGTATTTTTGGTCGCCCTTATTTTTAAAACAGATAGGGCAAAATAATCTTTATATTCATTGCTTCCGGCATTTTTTGATATTAATACTGAAATTGAATTCACCGATACTAAGATACTATATAAGGAAATGGACTAAAGTTAGGGAACTTATATATAGAGATAAATACATGTTATTTAAAATAAGTGTTTGGTGCTGGTCAACCGGTCATTCTTCTTTTGTTCGGTGTTTAGGACCTTCACTTGAATCTTTTATATTCTACAAACCTACGTCAAATATACGAAACAGGAGTGACACTTATTTGTAAGTTTTATTTTTTATTATTCCCTGTTGGTCAGACAAACTGATGGACCATTTCCGTCCTTTTGACTTTAGGGGCACGATAAATTAAGAGTATCAAGAGGATAGGGGGAGTTATTTAAAATCCTTCTGTTGCGCACCCTATTGGGTACATGCTTTTACAAGGACGCTATTTATTTTTCTTATAGGCGAATATTGCCATATTAGACTCCTTAGATAGACTATTACGAGAAGACACCTTATGCAAGTGGATCTTTTCTGAAAGATCGATCTACTCTCAGGCGGCTGACATACATTATTTGTAAGTGGCGTATTTTTATCAAATAAAGGCCACTAAGAGCTTATTTTAACTCCAGTATTACATCTGCATCATGCTTATGTTTCTCTATTATATATATTTTTTTGTTCAAAGGTCCCTCAATATCCGACATACTTAGTACGGGTGATCCCTGTGTCCATGGGAGCGTTACCTACTATTTGGACTGTCGTTTGTGGATTTTTGAAGGTAGATTTAGTCATCTATCATAGTGATTGCGTTTCGCATCTTTTAGTATGAGGTCTTTTACCTTTTTCCTTAATTATATAATAATTTGTGCTTCCCTTCTTTGATTAAATATTATTCCTTTTTTTGCACTCAAGTGTATTTGCTTCATTTAAACTTTGGCTTACCTATTTCGCATCCATTTGGGATAGGGTTTACTTTCTGCACATGGGATTTCTATTCTGGCCTTTCTGATCTATTTATATGTTTAACTTTATCGTGGTGATGGTTTGCTTTGGTTCTTCCTATATTTTTTCCTCTTTGTTCCTATTAAAATAGTAGGATCACAAAGAAGAAATCACTTAATGGTTTCAATATTATTGTTAATTTTTTCTTATTAGCTTTTTGTATAAAAGTTTTGTACTGTTGTTCATATTATTTACAGCCTTGAAGAAGTTACTAACGTAACGAAACACGTGTCGGCTGTTTCCATCCCAGACAACGTAGTAAAGGCTATATGAACAGGACCTCTGGGAAATCATAAATAGAAAATAACACCTGTAACTGTTGATTATTTTTATTGTGCTGCAAAATATGAGATCACCACAATTAGCAATGAAATAATATCAGTAGATTAAAAAACATTTTTTACTGCTCAAATTGACTTGTTGGATTATTTGCCTGTGAATTGATATATAGATTTCTATACAGACTGGTTACACTATTCAACTGTAGTGTTTTATAAACTTGAAGAGTGCCTAGGTAAATTTGTGTTATTTGAACTAACATAGGAGTCCGTTGGTACTCCTATGGGGTCACATCCGTGGTAGCGGGATGTTTTATATTACCTGGAGTGGCACCAACACTGATAGATGAATAAGAAATTATTTCAGAAAAATATTGTTTTACAACTGAGGTGCTACCCTGTATTCCACCGCTACCTTTTTTCTGTGCTTTACTACAACAAATGATTTATATTATTACTTAAATCTATATTACTGCTTCTTTTATGACCCTCAAAAATAGGCTTTCTTTACAATTTATTTCAAAGAGGACCATGTCCCAGACTCCAGAAATGGCTGCCACAACATGGTGTCCATGTTGTGGCCAGCCAATCACGGGAGTGTCCATTTGCATCCCCCCACCTACAAGCCTTTGGTTCAGGGTGCGCTCATCCTGTCACTTTATATATTTTTTTTAATTAATTTTCAAAACACAGGGATTGTAATGACTGCCACAACATAATGTTCAGGTTGCAGCCAGCCAAACAGGATTGACTAGTCCACTTTAAATTGGCACAAAGCACATCTGGACACCAGCAGTCCAGATACACTTAACTTTTTATCCCCTTCGTGATCAACTGAGCCCCTCATTAACACAAATTTATCAAAAATAAATAAAAAGATTTACACCAAATAATGAAATGTGTGCCTTGTAAGTAAAGGTCTATCTTTCTGCCAAGTTAGGTGTAGTCCCATTCGGCTGTTTTTTTCCAGTGTTGTTCATTATATACAGCCACACACTTGGGTCCAGCACTTTTCTAATCTTTTCTCCCCTCCCTGACTGACTGAAAATCACAACCTGATTTTCGAATCAAAAGATCGATCCAACCAAGAATGAATGAGTATTGTGACCCTTTGACATTATCTTTATCTGATACCCTATAAGTGATTGTACTAACGAATGGAAGGAGGCCCTTGGGCCTGATAAGATTCGTGGTGATTCATAATATCAGTGGCAGCTTGCACAGGTTACGCTGTGGGGCGTTGAGGCGTGGCGGGTGGGGGGTAGAGGAGTGTGACATATGACGGGAAAGTTGAGAGTAAATAAATAATTAAACAAAAGCACTTACTTTGCGCTCGCAGCATCGCGGATTCGGCGATGCTGCGAGCGCAGAGTAAGTGCTTTTGTTTATTTATCACACTCCACTACCCCCCCACCCAGCCCCGCTCCCGCCCCGCCTCACCGCCCCACAGCATTACCTGTGCGAGCCGCCACTGCATTATATGCACACCCAACTATCTGGGCACTGTATGTTAGCTCAATGTCTATGCCATAACATCAGCAGTAGCCATGTCTGTCATATGGAAGAGGGCTGACGTTATCTACGCATGTAAAAAACAGAAAGGGGATGATATGTCCTACTAACGGACGGTCAGTTTAATAGATAATTTGCATAATATTTTTGCTAGGCAGGGGCCTGATAAACTGTGTGTGAGTGAGAATCAAATTCTTTGTTATGTTAAATAGTTTTCTTGAGCGTTCCAATACCAAAAGGCGGCTTGGCTGTAGCTGAGTTAGCAAAGGAAACGACCCAAGGAAACAAAAATTAGCAAGAAGAGAAGGGCCATGTTTTGAGGGCTTCCCTTCAAGCCGTGTTTCACACTAAGATCAGTTCTGAAGACCAGGCCTTTCATTTTGCTTTCATCTGTTGGAAGTTTGTGTCCATCCGCAATACCATTGTACATGGCCTTTGTCGACCTTAGTCTGCATTTGACCTGGTCCAGAGAGATCGTCTTTGCTCAGGTATGCTGGGAGGCCAAGGGGTAGTTGACAGAACAAATCCTAATACTAAGAGGAGTATGCCAAGGTTGGGTGCTAGTGTCTACGTTTTTATCTCTGTATATTAACAGTGTGATTCCCTTCTTGTTGAATTGTAATAATAAAAACCAGATGGCATTAAAATCCCTGCTTTTCTATTCATGGATGGCACTGTACTATTGTCAAAAATACCTATGGGCCCCCAAACATTGATTAACAGGTTCATAGAATTTTGCAAACTAAGGGGCAGATTTACAAGGACTGGATCATCTCTGCATATTAGCAGGGATGCACCAGTGAAGATGCGACACGCAGGAATACCCTTGCACCACCACAGATGCGTCGCATTTACAATGCTACGCACCGTGGCGCAAGGATAGTCAGATGCGTGTCGCATCTTCTGGCATAAGGGCAGTGCATTGCTGGAGTCGTGTCGCAAGCGCGATGCAACTCCAGCAATGCTCAGGGGCGCCCTATACCTAACATGGTGCATCACTCCTTACGCCTGCTTCAAGCAGGCGTAAGGTTTTGACGCAGCATGGACGTAAAAGTGACTCAGTGAAATCTTGTAGATTTCACTGCGTCACTTATACGGGGCTTCCTTGCGACGGAACGCCCACCCTGCATACATTATACCTGACGCAGGTATAATGTAACGCAGGGCTTTACAACGTGACGCATCTCACTAGATGCGTCACGTTGTAAATCTGTCGCATAGTGGCACATTGTTTACGACGCCGCTGCGTCACAGATGTGACGCAACGGTGTCGTAAAGATGACGCAAGGGACTTGTAAATCTGCCCCCTAGAGGTCTTGAGCTAAATTCAGCAAAAACAAAAAATATGTATTTAAGGCACACAGCAGTCAGAAGTTCAGGCTGTCAGTGGCGGATGATGTCCTTGAACATATCAGCAGGTTTGAGTACCTGGGCATAAAGTTGGTTGATGCATCACATGGGGCTAACAAGTTAAGGAGAGCAGTTTGATTGCCCAACACAGAACTATGGGGCCTATTAGCATGGCGATCCGCCCGCCAAAACACCCTGCCGGACGGCCTTTTACCCCGCCACATTAGCATGCCGGGGGTACCGCGACAGAGAGAAAGACCATCTGCCGCTTTTCCGCCGGTAGGCAATCGTCACAATTGCCTACCGGGCAGAAAAGGCCTATAATATGGTGGCGGTGCCTTGCAGGCACCGCCATCCATATTATGATGTGGGCGGTGTCATGACTTTCCATGGCGGAGACTCCACCATGGAAAGGCATGCGGTTTTCGCATCGGGCCCGTTGCAGGCCCCCAGGGGGGTGGGGGGCTGCACTTGCTACCCCCAAAATTGGCATGGACAAGGTGGCAGGCACCGTGCGGTGCCTGTCACGTTGTGCATGCCAATGCACAACATGCATATATTGCATTGTGGCGGGTGCTGCTTACAGCACCGCCCGCCGCAATTCAATATATGTGGGATGCCACCGCCACCGTGGCGGTGGCATCCTAATTGCCAGTGCGGGACCGCCACACCTCTTGCGGGCGGTCCTGTTTGCCGTTGCGGTGGCGGGCGGACACAGTCCGCCCGCCATCGTAATAGACCCCTTTGTCTATCTTACGCATGTTCAAAGCATCTCACTCGATATCGGTAACCCCGGCCTTATAAGTATAAAGGGCAAAAGCACAAAGTGCTGCCCTGTATGGAGCTGAATTATGGGGGGACGTACAACCATAAGACCTGGCCCTAGGAAAAAAAAATATTTGGCTTCTGGTAAACCTGCCTAATAGTACTCCCCTTCTACCTCTTTTCTTAGACATCAATCTAAAATGAGTCATGCATTTAGCCACTTTAAAACCAGTACTGTCTTCGCTTAGGACCTGGTATTCAGACAAGACATCAACATACATACGAGAATATTTATGGTAGCACAGTGTGGTATACAGTGCAAAATAGCTCGAACTGTATCAGGGCAGGATGGCAGTGTGATTTGGGATTTGGCAGCCACCCAACTTCAGCAAACGTTGGATGATTTAACATTGACATCTGTAAGTGCACCAACCAACATCTGAGCACAAGTTATCTTTAGCCCGCGATATGTAGCGATGTATGTTGTCACTGCATTTTGGTATTTCTGCCTGTAATGCTATCATTGAATTTTTCTGTATAACTGAGACTATATGTATACTCGCTTTTATGCTACTGCAGACAAGGGTCAGGGTGGGAGTAGGGGGATTGAATACTGCTTTAACTGTTTAGCTGCAAACTTAATGAAAATATATTTAAAAAAAGACATCAACATATAGGAATGAACATAGAGAATTGTTTGACTTTGGATCAAGCTTGTAGGACTCTACGTTTGAATAATTTTCACCCTTGGCTATACAATTTGGGCCTAAATGAATCATGGGATCAACCCACTTCCATCGCTAGATCCACAGTGGCCCAATTGAAAGAAGTATATTGGACTAATGTCATGGTGAGCTGTCAATCTACTTCCAGAAGTAGTGGACTGATTAATAATATATTGGACTTCAATAAATCATCCAAATGTGAGAAATTTCTAGACAATATAATCCCTCGGCTTGCAAAAAGCTTATATATAAGATTTAGATTGGGGTCACTACCTGTGAATAGTTTCATCAGAACATGGGAACAGGGAAAATAGAAGTCTTGCTAAATGTCCTGCTTTTGATCCTGCATTAGAAACCGTGGAGCACGTCATGCTCGTTCGACCAGCTTATCATCATATGCAGCATAAATGGATACTTCTGCTTTGCAAGGACTAGGGCATTAGACAGTATCTAACTGCCATCAGGATCCTTAAGTCAGAATCCCGTCATTGCCACAGGGGAGAGGCAGGACCCTACAACCCTCAGAATTGTTTGCGGCCATCCCGCCGCCACCGCCCACGTCATTCTTGTGCCCGGAGGCGCTACATCAGCAGCTCGGGCTCCCGCAGCGGGGGATGCCCGTCATTGCCACAGGGGAGAGGCAGGAGTCTACAACCCCCAGAACTCCTTGCAGCCCTCCCGCGTCATTTTTCGTGCCTGGTGGCGCTACATCAGCAGCTCGGGGCTCCCGCAGCAAGTGACATGTGCTGACGTGCCCGGGCCGCGATCGGGCCGTGCCCGGGCCAAGGGCGGGCCCATCTGCGCCCGTCCGCGGCCGAACGAGGCCGATCTGGACCTACTCTCTTGGTCCTTTGGTTTTTTGGTCACAGTTAATCCCAGGACGTGAGTTTTATATTTGAAAAGGACCTGATTAATTGCCCGGACACCATGAGAGCAGCAGTTTGCGGCGGACGCAGTTACAGTGAGTACTCAAGCACCTAAACTTTGAGGGGGGCCTAGTTTTTTTTGCAGTGCTCTTTTATATTGGGAGGCCCTTTGGACAAGGGTACAATGGGGAAGAGGAAAGCAGGCCATGTGAGTTCCCCATCAGGCAAGAAACAAGCGACCATTGACTCCTATCTAGCGAAAGCAGTGGGGCAATTTCAAAAGAAATAGACAGGGCAGAGAGGAGGCTTTCTTTGGCTCAGGTGGCCCCAGTGTCCCCCCGCTTGATGATCCCGCAGACTCAATCAACCAAGTACCTCTGGAAGGAGCCGCGGAGGTAGCTCTGATGGTTATAGAGGCCTTCAGCTCTAGCTCCAGCAACCTTACACAGGACCTTAAAAACAAGAGCAAAGTGCCTACTGATTTGGACCAAGGAGTGGACTCGGGAGGGCCCCCAGCACCTAAAAGGTCGCGGCGAGTCAAAAAGAAGTTGGAGAATGTTAAGAAAGGGGAAAGAGCTGCAAAAATCGACCTAAGGGGCGTAAACGAGCTCTGGGCTCCTTTAAAACAAAAAATTACTGAAGTATTTACTGATTTATTGACTAAGTTTTACAATGAACTTACTGAAGTAATGGTAGAGTCCAGAGATACTTTATGTAGAGTTGAAAATGTGCTGGCTACTATCAACTTAACACCCCTTACTGTTATCTCGCAGCACTAGACAGCACAGATTGGAACCCACCCTTTGGATATCTCAAATATTAAGAAGGCCCTTTTTTCTAATTCAAGGGCAGCGGATGTAATGAACCGTGAAATTGAGTCTTAGGGTACCCAGCTTCGACCGATTAACACAAACTCAGACTGCTCGGACCTGACCCACCAGCACCCCCTGCTACAGCAAAGGGAAGCGGTCATAGATAGCTCATCTGTCCTCAACAGCCCCGGACTACCATTAATGGATCTCCCCCCAGCGTGCTGCCCCTATACTGCGGTTTTGGTAGGGGTGCTAGGCCTTGGCCCCCAAAGGGCTGAACCTACTGACCAACTTATCAGCAAAGTTACACACTGGCTAAGCAAATGTGGCAGATTTAAAGTGGAAGACAATAGGCATATCTTGATGGCCAGGAGGGTCTCTTGGATAGGTCAGTCTAGGAACATATTTGGGGGTGATAGTGTGATAGTCACAATTAGATTCCCAGAACTAGCTCAAAACATCTTGCAACAGACCTCACAGTCCCTTTATCTAGAGTTGGGTATCAAGTCATTACCTTTGGGCTTTTTTTACAGGCCCCGTCAAAATATCATAACCAGCAATCCCCCCCATTTCAGGGAGGAGCTTCTTCTTCCCTCGGGGGTATACAGACAACACACAATCCTTATTCTTCCCTGAGGGACATTAATGACCCAGACTGACTGCAAGAGAGTGAGGGGAACAGTTTAGCCACTGTTTTGTCGGTGGAATCTCCGCCACAGAGATCGGAAATCAGGGAGACACAGCCTGGCGCCAATGTTGATCATCATCTTAGTTGTATAAGGGGCTCGGGGTCAAGTAGCATGGGGACTACTAACCCAAAGTTGGGCTTCACTGTGACATTTTTAAACTTCACTCAGAGCAGGGGTGAAAAATTAAAAATTGTTTTCCGGAATGTGGAAGGTCTAGCTGCAAAATTTGCAGATGACAGGTGGCTCTATTTTATCAGATCCTTTAATATCATATGTCTTCAGGAGACATGGGAGACCGAAAATAACTACTTTCTTGAGGGTTATAAAAACTTTTTTTGTTCGCAAGAGGGCGCAAGAATGGGAAGAATAAGGGGTGGCCTCATTATCTTTATAGATCTTAGGATCTGTGGATCGACAAAGCATTTGAATTGGGATTCCAAGGTAGCACAAGGTCTGACATTAGTGGTAGATAAATCATTTAGTTTTAATATAATTAATTTTTATAATGCGAAACAAAACTCTCAAGGGCCCTCAAGTCTTGAAGAGTTAAGTGGCTGCCTTGAGTGGGTGCAGGGCGAAGGTCTGCCCCAGGCGCGTCTAATTCTACTGGGACATTTTAATTTCCATCTATGCCCAGACCTCGCCCTGAATATGCGAGATTGGTCCACATGTACGATGAGAGATGGCCTGCATATGGACCACACCCTAGAAGGACAGGAACTGAAAGCCCTCCTAAACACTCATGGTTTAATATACACCTGGATCTGGCGATGAACTCCCCTGATTACCCCCTGCCGCTGACCTATAAAGGTAGGGGATCCGCATCTATTATTGATTTTGTATTTGGTTCGTTCCCTTTGAAGCGGTTTATACTTTCCTTTAATATTCAACACAGTGCTTTTAGTGATCACAACCCTCTTACTTTGGCGCATGAAGCGCCAGGAAATCAAATTGCACCTCGTAGGATGAATGCATGCTCTTTGTCCGTAACTGATCAAGGGAGGCACCTGAGGTTGTCACAGTTGGATACCACGGTTTTTAACCATGCTCTTTTTAGTTTGGACAACAGGAGATGCAAAAGTGTTTAGAACTGCTACCCTCTGGAGAAGATATCATATATGCATATTTTGCAATTGCACAATCAGTTGCTAGTTTATTAAAAGTCCAGGTAGTCACCCCTTGTACTGATTTCCCGAGATGGTTTGATAGCGAGTGCTCCCGGGCCTTGCGCCAACTTAAGAAGGCCTTGAAACACACCCCACGTGAAAGAGCCTGGGCGGCAACTTGCTGCAGTAATTATAAGGGAGCCATCAAGGCCCGGAAGCTCTTGCTACAAAAACAAGCATGGGAAGAGTTAACAGAGGCTTGGCAACAAAAGAATTGTACTCTTTTTTGGAGTGTTATCAATAGCCCCTGTTTCTCAGAACCGGACAGACCATCCCTGGGTCATAACATCACCCCAGAGCAATGGAAGGCCCACTTTTAGGGTCTCTATAACTATGGATTTAGCGTGCAACCCACTGAGGATCCAAGTCCCCCTTCTAGCGCTGGATCCATCACCTTCACTCTTGACGAGGTTAGGCTGGGTATTGAGGGTTTGTCGTGGAATAAGGCTCCTGGCCCCGATGGGATCCCTCAGGACCTTTTTCGCGACAATATAGAGGTTTGGGCCACAGTTTTAACCAGGGTATCAAACATTGCAGTTACAACAGTAATGCCCCCTCCTGGTCCATGGCCACCATTGTCCCGATCTTTAAGAAAGGGGACAGGGATAACCCCCATTGTTATCACCCCATATCCCTTATTGATGCTACTGTCAACGTCCTTGGACGGCTCTTAATAAACAGGCTTTCTGAGTGGGCGGACACTCATCAAATTATTTCAGAGGTGCAATATGGGTTCCGCACAGGAAGGTCAACAACAGATCAGTGTCTAAACCTCTACCTTTTTATCTCGAAATACACAATAGCTAAACCGGGAGCTCTTTTCCTGGGTTTTATGGATCTCACCGCAGCATTTGACCGGGTGAACCGCACCAAATTGTGGGCTTATCTTGGAGGCCTTGGGGTTGATCCAGCGATCATAAATGTTTTAATGGCCCTACACTTTAACACCTCTGCTGCAGTCAGATACACTCAGGATGGGCATATCACTGATCATATTAAATGCTCTAGTGGATCGGACAAGGATGTACACTAACTACTTTTTTATTCACGGTGTATATCAACAGTCTAGAATCATCCCTGATCGCCTTACAAGCTGACACCCCCCAGGCTAGACAGGAGTCCGGTCCCCGTCTTGTTGTACGCAGACGACGCGGTACTGTTAGCACAAACCCCAAGAGGATTGCAGGTTTTACTTGATGGGTTTGTGGCCTTTATAAACGGGATGGACCTGTCACCGAATTTGACCAAATCGCACATCATGGAATGCGGTAAGCAGGCCACCAAATATACCACTTACAAAGTGGGCTCTCACAGTTTAGCGAAGGTCGCGGCCTTTTCCTACCTGGGCATCCTATTTGACGAGAAACTTAATTTTAAACACTTGAAGGAGGGGAAGATACTGGACATGAAAAAATCAATGGGTGCAATTGCAAACTATGCCCACAGACTAGGCACATGATACCGGGGGTAATTTTAAAGTTGTACAACTCCTTCTGTATCTCTAAGGTTTTATATGGAAGTAAGATATGGGGTTTTTCGGCGGCCAACAAAATACAGACCGCACAAAATAAATATCTACCCTCTCGTACTCAGTCCATGAAGAATTAGGAATGAAGTACAGTACGGACTTGGTGGTCATCAAACCTTTGTTATGTTGGGTGAAGATCTGGTCTAGTCAGGAGGCAGGTTTTAACCGACTAGTAACCCAGGACTGCCTCTCACTTGACCACACACTAAAAATCCCATGGTTAAGATATGTCAAGGAAACCCTCATGGCTCTGGGTAGAGCAGATATTTTTATGAGATATGACACAGTGAAACCACTGGATAAGAATATTGTGAAAGAGTTGTTTTTTAAGCATGCCATGGCTGCCAGGGAGGAAATCGAGCTTAGGAAACCCATGGTAAGAGGGCATGTCTTGGTGAAGTCTGTGCAGGGTATGTAGTCTTATTTAATGATTTTAACAAATGCTCATGATAGATTTTTAATTACCTGTTTTAGATCGAACACGCTTCATCATTTATTGGCATCTCCCCGTGGTTTTGTCTCACACATAGAAGATAGAGGGCACTGTGGCTACGACAATAGGTCTCCACAGGATACCCTACACTTTGTGTTCCTTTGTAAATATTTTATACACCCTAGGCGACTTTTTCTCAAAGAGCTTTTAAAAGAAATGAGATTTAAGCATGCCTGTGTAGCTTTTCTGTATCTACAGCTTTTGCCGAATGCTCACACGCTATTTAGAGCTATTAATTTTTTAAGATCAGCTCTAAAGTCAAGATATTCTAGATGTGACTGAAAAGTATAAAGGGATCTGTGATTTTGCTCAGTCTTCGGGATATGCTTGTACAAATGAATTTTATGTTGTTTTTAATTGTGGTCTCTTTTATGGTCTGGATTACTGCACACTTGTTTACCTTGATCTGTATTTATATTTGCACCCAATTGATGGTTATGACTGATGGTTACACGTCCAACCCGCGAACTTTGCACACTTAAGTGATATGCTGCTAACAAATGAATTTGATGTTGTCTTTTTATCTTTCTAATGTTGTTTCTTTTATGGCTGTGACTACTGCAGAATAAAGATTATTATTATTATATTAAGTCATATCCTAGTGATTGTATTGTTTTTGGTGTAGATAAATACTTCATGAACTTTTCTAATGTTTGGTGTAAACGAAAGCTGGACTCTGTAATGTTTTACATTTGGTTGCTTTGTTATATTGAATTGAATAAACTATTTTTTTTATTCTTATTTGTTTTATTTAATGTAATTATGTATGCTCATTTATATATTGTAGTGTGTGTTTTATTATATTTGTATCCTCCCAAATAAACTGGTCAAGAAAACCGTGTTCTACCTACTCAAAACTGAGTAGTAGATTCTCCCAGTAGGATGGAACCTTTCGTCTGGGTTTTTTGATTTTGGGTAATATAGAGGCCTGTCAACTGACCCTAGGGAGGATTTCTCTTTTCTGAGTTTAAGTGGAGAGCCGAAGGTATCTCATGTTCTTTCACGGGCTGATGAGGCAGACTTCTTCCTTCTTTTTATGGCTTATGATTCTGCTGATGAGCTGGTTGTGAGGTGCCTTTTTTATCCAGTGGACTCGCTAGGCATTGGTGACTTTCCTGGGCCCAGTGAGGGCCATTTCCCCACCATTTGGTATACTAGTATTACAGCATATTATGTGAATGCATTATGTCTAAGGCGCTTTTATTCAAGATTGCATAAGCTCCAGTGATCCTAGTCCTCTTCTAGGTCCATCCAGGCAGAAATTCTGAACTACCCCATCTACCTGTTCTAGGAAAACATCCTTCTTCTATTAGGAGCAGAGATAAATATCTCTGAGGGCTCCCCAGATGATTAGCTTCTTTTTCACCAGGCCCTCCAGTTAACTTCATATCAAAAGTTATGTACCTGCCTGGGCTTTTTGTGATACCATCTGTTGCTCTCTGCTCCTGACTGGCACATCCTAGGGAAGTGTTCAGGGACTGTCCCTCTTTATTCGTCCTGCCTTCGGAAGCTAGTCTATAGTTTAATGGCAGAGCACCCTTTCACACCTCTTCAGGATGTTAATTGCTGCCAGTAGATTGAAGGAAAGGCCATAGAATTTGTTTAGTACAGCATGGTAGCACATAGTCTTATTGTTAAAGTTAGCTTCCACTATAGATATCACAAATCTACCTCCTTCACTGAACTAGGCCTTTGACATATAGTAAAGAAGAACTTATAAGCAAGTTTCTCTTATTATATTCGTGCCCATTTTGCTTTTGCATAATTAAGTGACGTTTTAGAAAAATGATGTGAAATTGTGCATACTTATCTGAAATGCTAAACTGCTATTTGGCGCTATATTTTAGCACAAAATATATCCTTGCATCCAAAAGTGCATACTTCATTAAAGAAAATAGCGCAAAAACAAAAGCAGAGCAAGCAGCACCTGCTCACATCGTTCCCGAGTGATTTTGCTACCTTTTTGCTGTGAACAGCGCATAATTATGTGATGTGGCGTAATATCAGGAATTTTGCATAACAAGCACTGTCCAAGTTACCAAAATTACAAAAGATTACACCAGCGTGACGAAAGGTTTGCCCAGGCTAAATATTTTCCTAGTCAAAATTGTGAAAATAGCCTTCTAATTACAACAAGACTTTTCTATATGTAAACTGTCACTTTACTTAAACCTTGAAAACTAGCTGATCACTGTGATTCATACTTTTCAGCTCTGTGTGCTACTGGGGATACTTTGGGATAACTTTACTCTGCCGTGTTACTACATGGTTTGAACTGCAGCTACCCAGGCTTCATTGGTTTTCTTGGACCCATACTATTTCAGCAATGCATCTGTGTTAATATACCTTGCAGGCCATGTGTGACATTTAGGGGTCTATTAGGATGTCGGGCGGTGGCACCACCGCGGTGCGGAAAAATGCATTTTTCCGCCCGCGAGCAGCGGTACTCACGTCCGCCATATTAGAATGGCCAAACATAGACTACTTCCCGTCCACTGCCGTGCAACGCGAACCGCCATCAAAGTGCGCCCGCAAGCGCGGCGGTGGGAGCCAATGGAGACACTCCACCGTGCGGAATGACGTCCGCTCCGGTCCACAAATTAGGATGCTCCAAAAAACCAGTCGCACCGCAGCGGAGAAACCGGCCAATCCTACACGGCGGAAACTCGACAGCGGAGCGCGAAACCAGAGACCCGGCCCACAGCGCCCGGACACGACTGCCATGGACCCAGCACTCCACGTTTTCCCGGTGCTGTACCTGATACATCACCAGCAAATAATGGACCGTCGCGGACGCCGCCGCAGGTACGCAATAACACAACCCCACACACAACCACAAAACACAAACCATGGACTGGCACAGGGTCCCTAACCACATCAGATACCCTGGTGGGGATAGGAACACATCCCCAAGTGCACACACACATGACCTACCTGCCACCAATACAGCCCTCCGCATCCAGGTCACACATCGACCGCGACCGTGCGGCAATGTCACGGCCACGTCACCGCAGCAGTGAAGACAAGGGAATACATGCGCACAATGCAGAAGGCTGGGCCAGCGCCAGGCATGGGCAGGGCACAAAGACCACAGGGCCACTACTTCACCCTCACACACTAGCCCCCCACTGAAGGGACATGCCATGTGCCACACCTGTGCACCCCCATGCACAACAACAAGCCAGGTGACACCACAACCTGCACCACACACAAAACAAATAGGGACACAGCCACAGCAGGAGTGGCTGCACAGGAACACACAGCACAGAAGCACAGGGCCAGGGCTACACACACACACACCACAACAACACCACACCAATGGCAAGTAAACTCAGTACAAGCATCAAATGGACACACACACATACAAGGAACAAACATCTCACTGGACACACAGCCTGCCAAGTCACACACACATACCCCACACTGACACACATACACATACACACACCACATGCCACCAGCAATGGAGCACACAAAACAGGAAAGCCAAAGTGAGGTGAACACAAATGGAAGGCCAAGGAGACAACCACCAAGCATGTGTACAGCACATGCAAGACAAGGAACATAGAACAACACCCCCAGCCCACCTAATCACACATTGCTTGCATAGTGATTGAAGTCAAACCACAGACAGCACAGTGCAACAACCCAAGGAGACAGCAAGGCAACACATGTAGAGGCACAAGGATGAAATGAAGGCCCTGAAGTCAAACTGTGAACAGCCACACATATGTATACAAATACTTCACAGGAATACGCCAGCAGCACAACACACAGGGCCCATTGACACACTTCATGACTGTCAAACACTAGTAGGAATCCACACACATACCCCCTCACATCTGCAGCACACAACACCAGTGTCAAACAAACAGAAGGGTGGCAATAATGTCCAGGCAATACACAGACAAACAGTCACACTCCCTGGGGTAGCCACAAACATCACATACACACAGGGATGCCAGAACCAATGTCTGCACAAAAACAACAGACAAACACATAACCCAACAGACCCACACACAGAACCACAACAAGAACAGACATGCCCTGTGCAGCAAAAATGTGGAAAGGCAATGGGAGCACAGACACAACAGGAGTGCACAACCCCATCAGTCAGGAACAATGCACACACAACATACCACAACACAGACAAGAAGTGTACCATCACAGATAAACACAGCCACAGCAAACAAACAACAGATGCACAGCCAAAAAAAGAACACATAGCAAACACAGCAGGACATAAGTGGATGCATACCAGCCAATGACAAGGCAACATACCCCCACAGCACTGCATGCACAACAAGCAGTGTCTGCACAACAAGCATACCAGCCACACACAGAAATGAGTGACACAACATGAACCCACACAACACCAATCAGCACAGCACAAAGACAACATCACACACAGGAAGTGAAGCAGTACCACAGCAAACACACATACATGATGAGCCTGGCCAGCATGCCTGCAATCCTCTGGACAGAATCCCATTCTGAGCTGGCAGTGCACCACAACTTGACATGTGTACAACACAGCCAACATGAACAAACAATGACAACTGCATCACACCTCAAATCTAATACATTGCCCACACAAGTATCAGGGTCAGGAAAAACTGAAGTCCCTCACCCCTGCAAAAAATAGAGTAAGTGAGTAAAGAAATTGGCAAGGTTGAAGTGGCACACACAGCATGTGGCACAGTAAACCATATCCACACAGCAAAAGAACTTTATTCAGTAAGGACACTGACAAAACAGACAACAGGATTGTTGGAACCGGGTTTACCGAGTCTGCCACGGTAGCATGGCGCGAAGTGGGAAAGCACGCGAAGGCAATGTGTAAGGCAGTTGTGCAGCACACTCTTACTTTGACTCAGAAATGCGAACGCAATAACATGACACCACACCAGGCTTTTCTATTAAAATCAAGATCTTTTATATATAAATTAAGTTGGCATCAGATGAGGCAGATTAATTCAGATCTACATTCAAATTCATTGCATTACTCAACTGGTGCACATTTTAAATAAAGCATCATAGCTCATCAACATTGTAGGCCACTAAGAGGCCGCAGGAATTATCTCCTAAACGTAGCACTTAATAATGATCTCAAGGTACGTTAATAAAACAGGGGCCTAAACATGCAGTTCACTTTAGCATATTCAATTACTTAAAAGAAGGCTTTTCACGTTACATTTAAATAGGCCTGCATTAATCTAGGCGCGCCCACATTCAGTACAGTGGGCGTCGCAATTCCAGTACACCTGTAACATAAAACACTTCAACTCTTGGCGGTGTACACTTCAGCTCAATTCAATTAAATACTTTCCCCTGTGGTAAAGACTTAGCAGTTAAAAGCATGGCCTAGGCAGTAATTACAATAGGCATCTGCAATAAATTATTAAATACTGTGGGGAACCCCTCAACATGTCCTGTATCCTGGGGCTTCTATGACCCTTAGGGGTTAACTCCAGGCTAGGCCCACTCCTCTCCGGGGCCTCGCCTCATGGGGAAAGTTACACAATCAATTATGGGGTTAATGGTGGCCCCCGGCCCCCAGTGGCGTTTTGTGGGCCCTAGGGGCCTCCTGGGCTCACCTGTTGCTGGTTCGTTGGTCGCGCTTCTTTAGCGACTGGCACTCCCCCAGGCCCGGCCCGTGTTCTGGAGGGCGGGGCCCGGTCGGGGTACCTCGGCCTTCAGGCCGGACTGTCGGGACGTTGCGGGGGCCGGTATCACCTTCCTCCGGCCCCCGGGATCAGGGAATGAACTGTGCGCACGTTGCGGGGGCCGGGATCACCTTCCTCCGGCCCCCGGGATCAGGTAAGTGGAGTGCGCGGGCTCAGGGTCTTTGGGGAAGGGAGCGGGAGCCAGCAGTCCTCTTCGGCCGGCTCCCCGTCTCCCTCTGCACGGCCGGGGCTCTTCCTGGGCCTCCGTCGGCGCTGGGGGCGTGACCGGAGCCGGCGCCCAATCGTTGCGCGGCCTTCCTGGGGGCGCGGCCGGCGTTCCCGGCTGCTTGGAGACGGCGTCGGCGGGGCCTGGAGGCCTCGCTGGTCGCGCTAGGCCACAATGGCGATTTCTTTGGCCGCGACGGCGGCGGGGGTGATTTCTTCGGCCGCGACGGCGGCAATGGCAATTTCTTCGGCCGCGACGGCGGCGGGGGTGATTTCTTCGGCCGCGACGGCGGCGATGGGGCCCAGGGCCCGGTGGCAACAACTTGGGGGCAATATATAGAGGCTTCGGTGAGGGTGCGGACGGCGCACCTCACCACAGATACTTGAGGGGCTTCCCTCACCTCAGCGCTCCCTTCGGTGAGGGCGCGACGGCGCACCTCACCACACGGCACTTCTCCTCAGGCGGCGGCGGTGGTGATCTCCACACAAGGTCAGTGACCTGAGGGGTGACAGAACGCAGGGCGCACCAGCAGCCTGTGGGCAGGGCTGACTGGAAAAGTACTTGGGGGCAGCCCAGCAGCAGGCAGAAATGAAGAGGGGGTGAAGGTCTAGCGCTTCAGGGTACGGCGCTTTACCTGGTGATCCCCAGTTGGGCAGTTTAGGCTTCAGGCCTGGCGGGACGGTCAGGCCTCCTCAAATTAAGGTGTCTTGCGACTGCTCCAGCTTGGTTGCTTCTTAGGCGCTTCTGGTTAGGAGTTTCTTGTCAGAAGTTCCTTATTATAAGTTTCTTGTCAAAGTTTCTTGTCAGAAGTTTCTTGTCATGAGGGGGGGATGAGTTGGTGGTCTGGGAGTGCTTGATGTTCCTCCCCGCACGCTGAAGGTGGTTCCCTGGGTCCCCTCACACTGGGCAAGGTCAGTGGGTGGTGGGCGTTCCTCAGCTATCTTACTACAGCAGGGCCTCAGCCCTGTCAGCAGCAGTAGTGTAGGTCTCCCCCTAGGCCCTAAAGCCTATACTCCGGCGGAGGTTCTCCCAGGTTCAGTGGTGCCTCATCAACTGACTAGAAAGTTTTCCCTCCAAGCCTTTTATACTCCTAGGTCAGGTGACTCTCCCAAAGGCGGCAAAACATAACTCCTCCCACAGCCCGGAAGGTTCTGGAACCTTCTACATGCCTGGCTATGTGGCCCAGAGGCGGGGATGGAATGGATACTGTATCCCTATGTCCCAGCCTGACCCTGGCTACTAGTGTGTATGCGTGTAAGGCCCCTCTGCAGTAGCAGGGGCCTGTGGCAGCCATCTTGAGTGAGAGAGAGCACCTGCACCTCAGCACTGGCTAGCAGTGGCAAGGTGCCCAGAGACCTAGGTCCAGTAAAAATATGGTGGCAAAAATGAGGCGCAAAAGGGAAAAAAAACAGGGAAAGACCACCCTAGGGCTGACAGGTCTAACACGCGTCCCCCCCAGCCGAAAGAGGGGAGAGCTTCCCAACCTCTAGGGAGTTCTCTTCGCTAAGGCGGAAAAACCGGGAGAGACCGTCAGCGTTGGCGTGGTCTACACCGGGTCGATGTTCCACCCGAAAGTCCATCCCCTGGAGGGAAATGGACCACCTCAACAATTTGGGGTTTTCGCCTCTCATCTGCATGAGCCAGCGAAGGGGTCTGTGGTCGGTCTGGATCAGGAAGTGACAACCAAAAAGGTATGGCCTCAACTTCTTTACAGCCCAAACCACAGCAAAGGCTTCTCGTTCGATGGTACTCCACCGCTGTTCCCGGGGAGTAGTCTTCGGGAAATGAAGGCCACTGGCTGGTCTTGGCCATCGTCATTCAGCTGCGAGAGCACAGCTCCTATGCCATGCTCAGAAGCGTCTGTCTGTACAATAAATTCCCGTCCAAAGTCTGGAGTCCTGAGCACCGGTGCGGTGCACATTGCACGTTTGAGGGTCTCAAAGGCTTCCTGGCAGGCAGCCGTCCAGATGACTCTGCGTGGCTGCTTCTTTGAAGTCAATTCCGTCAATGGGCCCACGATGGTTCCATATCCCTTGACGAACCGGCGGTAATACCCCGTGAGGCCGAGAAAAGCCCGGACCTCTGTTTGGGTCTTGGGGGCTCCCAGGCCAAGATGGTCTCAATCTTGGCTTGGAGGGGTTGCACCTTACCTCCGCCCACCAGATGTCCCAGGTACACGACAGATCCCTGTCCAATCTGGCACTTGCTGGCCTTGATGGTTAGACCAGCCCGTTGCAGAGCCTGTAGCACCTCCTGGAGATGCTCCAGATGGTCCTCCCAGCTGCTACTGAAGACAGCTATGTCGTCCAGGTAGGCAGCAGAGAAGGCCTCTAGGCCAGACAGCACCTGGTTCACCAACCGCTGGAAAGTGGCTGGAGCATTTTTCAACCCGAAGGGCATCACCCGAAATTGAAAGTGGCCCTCGGGGGTGGAGAACGCAGTCTTCTCCCTTGCTCCTTCCGCCATGGCTATCTGCCAATAGCCTGACGTCAAATCAATGGTACTCAAATACCGGGCTGCTCCCAGCCGGTCAATGAGCTCATCCGCCCGCGGGATCGGGTGAGCGTCGGTCTTAGTGACTGAGTTGAGTCCACGGTAATCCACACAGAACCGAAGTTCTGGTGTGGTGCCCGGTGGGGCCGCTTTCGGCACCAACACCACCGGACTAGCCCAAGGGCTACTGGAAGGCTCAATCACTCCCAGTTCTAGCATCTTGGTAACCTCACCCTGGATACTAGCCTTGACTTTATCGGACAGCCGGTAAGACTTGGTTTTTACTGGCGGACTGTCCCCTGTGTCCACATCATGGGTACACAGGTGCGTGATTCCAGGCGTGAGGGAGAACAACGAGGCGTACTGCCCCAAGACCTGGCGGCAGTCCCTCTGTTGCTCTGGGGTCAAGGATGGGGCGAGGACCACTCCCTCTACCGAACCATCCTTCTCATGGGCCGCCAGAAGGTCTGGAAGAGGCTCACTCTCCTCCTCCTCACTTCCATCTGTTATCATTAGGAGAGTGAGTTCTGAACGCTCCTGGTGGGGCTTCAGGCGGTTGACGTGGAACACCCTGTGGGGTTGACGTGGGGTCTTCACATCGACGACATATGTGGTCTGGCCTCTCCTTTCCAAGATCTCAAACGGCCCAGTCCACCGGTCCTGGAGGGCGCTAAGCTCTCCTGGCTCCATGACCCACACCTTCTGTCCAGCGTCTAACTCTACCGTCCGCGCGTTCCGGTCATACCATTTCTTCATGACGGCTTGACTTGCCTCTAGATTGTCCGAGGCCTCCTTCCACAGCTTGGCCACTTGGCTGCGGAATGCCAGCATATAGCTGACCACATCACGGGGAAGCTTCGAGGAAGACTTCTCCCACCCCTCCTTGACAAGACTGAGGGGCCCCCGAACGGGGTGGCCATAGAGCAGCTCAAAGGGGCTGAAACCGACCCCCTTCTGCGGCACCTCTCGGTAGGAGAAGAGCAGACAGGGTAAGAGGACGTCCCACTTCCTTCTCAAGTCCTCGGGTAGGCTCCTGATCATCCCCTTCAAGGTTTTGTTAAAGCGCTCCACGAGCCCGTTCGTCTGGGGGTGGTAAGGAGTGGAGAACCGGTAGGTCACTCCACACTCCTTCCACATGGCCTGCATGTAGGCCGACATGAAATTCGTGCCCCTATCTGACACCACGACCTTGGGGAATCCCACTCGGGTAAAAATCCCCATCAGGGCCCGCGCCACCACCGGTGCAGTGATGGTCCTCAGAGGGATTGCCTCTGGGTACCGGGTGGCGTGGTCTACCAGCACCAAAATGAACCTATGTCCTGCAGAAGTCGGCGGGTCCAATGGCCCGACAATGTCAATCCCTACCCGCTCAAAAGGGGTATCGACAACTGGGAGAGGTTCCAGAGGGACCTTCACTTTCGTCCCTGTCTTGCCGCTCGCTTGGCAAGTGGTGCAAGTCTTGCAAAAAGTGTCAGAAGTGACGCGCATCCTGGGCCAGTAAAAATGTGGGACCAGACGCGCAAACGTCTTGTCTTGGCCCAGGTGTCCTGCTAGTGGTATTTCGTGTGCCAACTCTAGCAGAAAGGCTCGGTAGCATTGGGGGACCACCACGGCCCTTGATGACCCATGCACCGGAGCCTTAGGCTCACTGTAGAGGAGACCATCCTCCCAGTAGACATGGTAGTTACCAGTCTCTGTTCCAGCTGCTTGGGCTTCGGCCTGTTGCCGCATGCCTTCAAGCGTAGGGCACTCCTTCTGCGCCCGGCAAAATTCCTCCCGGGTAGGCCCTCCTTCCACCTGCCACTCTGCAGGGGTCGGCAGGTCCCCCACGGGAACACCAACCACCTCAGCGGACTCCGGGGTCACCTCCGCGGGCTCCCCATCCATCTCACCGGGTGTCTCCTCCTGGACATCTCCTCGTCCAGCAGTGGGCTGGGCCATTATTTCAGGCTCCAACCCCAGCTGAGTTCCTTGTCGGGCAGCCATGGACCGCGTGACGACGCAAGTCCATCCTGGTAATCCCAACATCTCAGCATGGGCATTGAACTCTACCTCCCTCCAGGCAGTATGTTCCAAGTCGTTGCCCAGCAGACAGTCAACTGGCATGGCAGGGCTCACCGCAACCTTCAACAGACCTGATACTCCTCCCCACTCAAAGGGAACTTGGGCCACGGGGTAATGACCCAGGCTATTATCAGCCATAACAACCGGGTGGAATTCCTCAGGAATCACCTGCTCTGGGGACACCAGCTGACGTCTCACCATCGTCATGCTGGCACCTGTGTCCCTCAGAGCCTCCACCTCCTCCCCGTTCACCAGGACCCTCTGCCGATACTTGGCAGTGTTCGCGGGTACCTGAACCCGTGGGATGATCTCTCTATCCCCCAGGGAAACTAAGGTCAAGCCTGTCCACTCACCTCCCCTACCTAGGGACAACTCCTCCCCAAGCGCTACACTGGCCACCCCGGGGCTCTTACCTCCTGTGGGGGCTGGGGTTCTCTTGCGACACTGGGGATCCCCCTTGTAATGTCCAACCTCCCCGCACTCGTAGCACCGGACAGTTCTGGGCTGCTGACTCCTGTCAGGATAAGTGGGTTTCTGGGATCCAGATTGGGATGGGGAACCTACCCCTCTCCCAGGCGGTCTATTTTGGGGACCTTTAAAGAACTCCCTCTTTTTATCTCCCCCTCTTTCTTCTGGGGGAGCCCCTGTCCACCTTTCGGGGGGTCCGCCCCGGCTCCCTTGTGGGACACCCGAGTGCTGACCCACGTGTCTGCCTCCTCTGCAAGCTCCCTAGGATTGGTCAGCTTGCGGTCCACCAAGTACTGGCGCAGCTCCGGAAAACATTTCTCTAGGAGGTGCTCTCTCAAGAATAGGTCGTACAGCCCTTTGTAATTGTCAACGTTGCTGCCACGCACCCAACCCTCCAATGCCTTCCGGGCATAATCAAAAAAATCCACCCAGTTTTGTGTGTGAAGCTTGTGGCTGTTGCGGAACTTTTGGCGGTACTTCTCTGGGGTGAGGCCAAACTTCTTGAGCAGGGCCTCCTTCATGATAGGGTAGTTAGTCTGCTCCCCCTTATCCAAAGTTAAAAGTGTGTCCCTTACTAGTGGAGGTATGTACCTATAAAGACCTCCCCCCAGTAGCTCTCAGGAACTCTATGGGCCACCAGAGCCACCTCGTATGCCGCCAACCACTTGTCGATGTCATCACCTACACTAAAACTGGCCATCACCTCTCTGGGTAAATAGAATTTGGGCTCCTGTGGAACCCCAGCAGGTACGCTGCCACCATTCACTTTGCCCTGCATCTCCATCTGCAAGGTCCGGAGCTCTAGTTCCTTCAGGCTAAGCTCATGTACAAGCTTCCTTTCCTCCATGGCTAGCCTTGCCTGTTCTCGCTCCCTTTCCATCCTAGCAAGTTCTAATGTTAATTGCCTCTGCTCCCTTCTGTCCTCAAATTCCTCTGGCGACAAACTCCCCCTGACGCACTACTGCCTGCCCTGGAACGTCTTCCTGGCAACACATTCTCGCTAACATCAATGTGCAGTAGGTCCAGTTCTCCTGGGTTGTCTGCCTCCCCCTGCTCCTCGTCCCCTCTTCCCTCCGGGTGGGCCATTACCCATGCCCTCAAAGCTTTCTGAAGCACCTCCTTCCTGGCGCCTCGCTTGACGGCCACCCCCTCTCTAGGCAGAACTCCTTGAGCTGTGTCACCGTATACCTTTCTAGGTTGGCTAACTCAAACTCCATCCTCCTAGGTGGGGTCCCAGACAATTTAAGGAAAGGGTTCTAGACTGTAGGTAGCAGGTCTAACGCAGGAATGTACACAATCGGCAATTACAAAAGAATTCCTAGCACTTTCATTACAATAGGTGTCTAATTGCGGCGCACACTGAGTCACTGTAGGGTGCTGCACAAACACCAGTCCTTATCCAACCGCTGAACACCAAATGTTGGAACCGGGTTTACCGAGTCCGCCACGGTAGCATGGCGCGAAGCGGGAAAGCACGCGAAGGCAATGTGTAAGGCAGTTGTGCAGCACACTCTTACTTTGACTCAGAAATGCGAACGCAATAACATGACACCACACCAGGCTTTTGTATTTAAAATCAAGATCTTTTATATATAAATTAAGTTGGCATCAGATGAGGCAGATTAATTCAGATCTACATTCAAATTCATTGCATTACTCAACTGGTGCACATTTTAAATAAAGCATCATAGCTCATCAACATTGTAGGCCACTAAGAGGCCGCAGGAATTATCTCCTAAACGTAGCACTTAATAATGATCTCAAGGTACGTTAATAAAACAGGGGCCTAAACATGCAGTTCACTTTAGCATATTCAATTACTTAAAAGAAGGCTTTTCACGTTACATTTAAATAGGCCTGCATTAATCTAGGCGCGCCCACATTCAGTACAGTGGGCGTCGCAATTCCAGTACACCTGTAACATAAAACACTTCAACTCTTGGCGGTGTACACTTCAGCTCAATTCAATTAAATACTTTCCCCTGTGGTAAAGACTTAGCAGTTAAAAGCATGGCCTAGGCAGTAATTACAATAGGCATCTGCAATAAATTATTAAATACTGTGGGGAACCCCTCAACATGTCCTGTATCCTGGGGCTTCTATGACCCTTAGGGGTTAACTCCAGGCTAGGCCCACTCCTCTCCGGGGCCTCGCCTCATGGGGAAAGTTACACAATCAATTATGGGGTTAATGGTGGCCCCCGGCCCCCAGTGGCGTTTTGTGGGCCCTAGGGGCCTCCTGGGCTCACCTGTTGCTGGTTCGTTGGTCGCGCTTCTTTAGCGACTGGCACTCCCCCAGGCCCGGCCCGTGTTCTGGAGGGCGGGGCCCGGTCGGGGTACCTCGGCCTTCAGGCCGGACTGTCGGGACGTTGCGGGGGCCGGTATCACCTTCCTCCGGCCCCCGGGATCAGGGAATGAACTGTGCGCACGTTGCGGGGGCCGGGATCACCTTCCTCCGGCCCCCGGGATCAGGTAAGTGGAGTGCGCGGGCTCAGGGTCTTTGGGGAAGGGAGCGGGAGCCAGCAGTCCTCTTCGGCCGGCTCCCCGTCTCCCTCTGCACGGCCGGGGCTCTTCCTGGGCCTCCGTCGGCGCTGGGGGCGTGACCGGAGCCGGCGCCCAATCGTTGCGCGGCCTTCCTGGGGGCGCGGCCGGCGTCCCCGGCTGCTTGGAGACGGCGTCGGCGGGGCCTGGAGGCCTCGCTGGTCGCGCTAGGCCGCGATGGCGATTTCTTTGGCCGCGACGGCGGCGGGGGTGATTTCTTCGGCCGCGACGGCGGCGATGGCAATTTCTTCGGCCGCGACGGCGGCGGGGGTGATTTCTTCGGCCGCGACGGCGGCGATGGGGCCCAGGGCCCGGTGGCAACAACTTGGGGGCAATTTATAGAGGCTTCGGTGAGGGCGCGGACGGCGCACCTCACCACAGATACTTGAGGGGCTTCCCTCACCTCAGCGCTCCCTTCGGTGAGGGCGCGACGGCGCACCTCACCACACGGCACTTCTCCTCAGGCGGCGGCGGCCGCGGCGGTGATCTCCACACAAGGTCAGTGACCTGAGGGGTGACAGAACGCAGGGCGCACCAGCAGCCTGTGGGCAGGGCTGACTGGAAAAGTACTTGGGGGCAGCCCAGCAGCAGGCAGAAATGAAGAGGGGGTGAAGGTCTAGCGCTTCAGGGTACGGCGCTTTACCTGGTGATCCCCAGTTGGGCAGTTTAGGCTTCAGGCCTGGCGGGACGGTCAGGCCTCCTCAAATTAAGGTGTCTTGCGACTGCTCCAGCTTGGTTGCTTCTTAGGCGCTTCTGGTTAGGAGTTTCTTGTCAGAAGTTCCTTATTATAAGTTTCTTGTCAAAGTTTCTTGTCAGAAGTTTCTTGTCATGAGGGGGGGATGAGTTGGTGGTCTGGGAGTGCTTGATGTTCCTCCCCGCACGCTGAAGGTGGTTCCCTGGGTCCCCTCACACTGGGCAAGGTCAGTGGGTGGTGGGCGTTCCTCAGCTATCTTACTACAGCAGGGCCTCAGCCCTGTCAGCAGCAGTAGTGTAGGTCTCCCCCTAGGCCCTAAAGCCTATACTCCGGCGGAGGTTCTCCCAGGTTCAGTGGTGCCTCATCAACTGACTAGAAAGTTTTCCCTCCAAGCCTTTTATACTCCTAGGTCAGGTGACTCTCCCAAAGGCGGCAAAACATAACTCCTCCCACAGCCCGGAAGGTTCTGGAACCTTCTACATGCCTGGCTATGTGGCCCAGAGGCGGGGATGGAATGGATACTGTATCCCTATGTCCCAGCCTGACCCTGGCTACTAGTGTGTATGCGTGTAAGGCCCCTCTGCAGTAGCAGGGGCCTGTGGCAGCCATCTTGAGTGAGAGAGAGCACCTGCACCTCAGCACTGGCTAGCAGTGGCAAGGTGCCCAGAGACCTAGGTCCAGTAAAAATATGGTGGCAAAAATGAGGCGCAAAAGGGAAGAAAAAAAACAGGGAAAGACCACCCTAGGGCTGACAGGTCTAACAAGGATCAACTGTCTTTATTCACAAATTGCACAGATAGGCAACAAGAGTAGATAATAGCAAGGCACAAAATGCAGGGCATGTCGATGAGAAGCTGCACAGGCAGGGGCAAAACAGCAAGGCCAGTGGCCAGTCCAAGGTGCAGAGCATGTCCATGAGAAGCTGCACAGGCAGGGGCAAAACAGCAAGGCCAGTGGCCAGTCCAAGGTGCAGAGCATGTCCATGAGAAGCTGCACAGGCAGGGGCAAAACAGCAAAGCCAGTGGCCAGTCCAAGGTGCAGAGCATGTCCATGAGAAGCTGCACAGGCAGGGGCAAAACAGCAAGGCCAGTGGACAGTCCAAGGTGTAGAGCATGTCCATGAGAAGCTGCACAGGCAGGGGGCAGACAGCAGTGAACGGCAAGGCCAGTGGGCAGGACAAAATGCAGAGTGAGTCCATGAGAAGCTGCACAGGCAGGGGGCACACAGCAGTGAACGGTAAGGCCAGTGGGCAGGACAAAGTGCAGAGTGAGTCCATGAGAAGCTGCACAGGCAGGGGGCACACATCAGTGAACGGCAAGGCCAGTGGGCAGGACAAAGTGCAGAGTGAGTCCATGAGAAGCTGCACAGGCAGGGGGCACACAGCAGTGAACGGCAAGGGCAGTGGGCAGGACAAAGTGCAGAGTGAGTCCATGAGAAGCTGCACAGGCAGGGGGCACACAGCAGTGAACGGCAAGGCCAGTGGGCAGGACAAAGTGCAGAGTGAGTCCATGAGAAGCTGCACAGGCAGTGAGCACACAGCAGTGAACGGCAAGGCCAGTGGGCAGGACAAAGTGCAGAGTGAGTCCATGAGAAGCTGCACAGGCAGGGGGCACACAGCAGTGAACTGCAAGGCCAGTGGGCAGGACAAAGTGCAGAGTGAGTCCATGCGAAGCTGCACAGTGAATGTCTGCAACTGTACCCTAACCATGGTCAGCAACACAGTCTGGGGTGTGACGATGTGCATCACATGCCACGCTGTGTGAGAGACAGGCGTGCAAGGTCGACCAACACTCAGACTTGGCTGTCAGTCGTACTGGGAGCTGGCTGTGTGTCGGGCCCAGTTGGAGCACTTGACTGGGGAGAGGGAGGCACAGCTGAGGTATACCTATCAGTGTTTAGGCAAAACGGAGGGCTGCTTGGACCAGGTGGTGTAGTGGCACGTGGAGGTGGAGTCATGCAGACATGAGACACAGTGTGGATGGGAGATTGTGGAGGGGTGCCTTTCCACTTCTTGGGGAGTCGCAATGGCTTCACTGTCTTGGGAACAATGGGAAGTGGTGTGGACACATCAGGCTCACACAACACCAAGGTTGCAGCAGGTGCAGATGCTGGCCCTCCCTCTGGTGACGTGCTTGAACCTGCGCAATGCTTTGCATGGCCCTGGCTTTGCCCCTCCATCCCCTGCCTACCAGGTGGTCCCCCCACAGTGCCCTCCATTCCCTGCTTCACTGGGCTTGCTATGGGAGTGGAGGTAGTGGGTCACTCGGGCCAATGCCTGGTTCAAGGAAGATCTAACCCTTGCTAAGAAGAACTGCAAGATCTTAGAAAGATCCTGGAGGAGATCATATGACCCCCAGGCCAAAGCACTATATAGAGCGGCCATTAATTCCTATCATAAACTGGTGCGCATAACCAGTGCAGCTCATTACTCCAGCCTGAATAATACAAGCACCAACCGCAGCAAAACTATATTCTCTCTACTGAAAGATTTAATCTCCTCTCCAGTGGAATCGGGCAATATTATTTCCTCCACCAAACACTGTGAGGAGCTGGCAACCTTCTGTTTGAAGAAGGTCGAAGATATCTACCAAAAGTTCGATCATGGTATACCCTCCAGTGTTTGCGGGAAGAATGTTTTTATTGGCTCTGAGACTGTCCTCCTTGCATCTCTTCCCTCTATTTCCCTGAAGGAATTAGAGAGATTAGTGGTCAAAATCAAATCTGGATCTCCAGACAATCCTCTCAAACCAGACGCTTTCAGGAAAATTCAACAAGGTCTTCTTCCTGAGTGTCTGGAGTTACTCAATCTATCCCTCTTTACTGCGATGGTGCCTAAATCATGGAAGCATGCAAAAGTGGTCCCTCTACTTAAGAAACCAACACTCGACACGTCCAAACCAGAGAACTACCGCCCGATTTCTTTGCTTCCTTTCCTCTCTAAAATTCTAGAAGCACATGTGAATTCTACTCTAACACAGTTTCTAGAATCTAATCATATACTTGATAGTTCACAGAATGGGTTCCGACCAAGATACAGCACCGAGTCAGCTTTACTGGCTGTGGTAGAACAACTCAAATCCGCGCTGGATGCCGGCAGCACATCAGCGCTGGTGCTGCTGGATCTAAGCGCGGCATTTGACACGGTGTCCCATGAAATCCTGCTCCTACGTTTGAAGGAGATAGGAATTGGGAATAAAGCTCTAGCGTGGTTCTCCTCCTTCCTGGCCGACCGAACCTTTCAAGTGACCTCTCCCCTTTCTCTTCCCATGTACACTCTCTTCGCTGTGGGGTTCCTCAGGGCTCTGCATTGAGCCCTACGCTCTTCAATATATATATGAGCCCTTTGGCACGGCTGGCCAAAGTACGAGAATCTCCCTGGTGTCATACGCCGACGACACCCAACTAGTGATTGCCCTGTCCAATGATCCCAAGCGAGACAAAATAAAATTTAAAGAAGACATCTCTGCAATTGCAGAATGGATGACGGCTAACTTTCTGCAATTGAACTCTACCAAATCAGAGATTTTCCTGGTTGGCAAAGAGTCTCATCTCTGGACGAAGGAATGGTGGCCCCGGGCACTTGGTGATCCCCCTGATCCCAAACCTGCGGTGAAAAATCTAGGCTTCATAGTTGATAATAACCTCAACTTTGAAACACATGCCAAATCAGTGGCCGGGAAATGCTTGGACTATTGCGCGGCCTCCGACCGATTTTGGGTCGCTTTGATGCCCAAACACGCCAACTGATTATCCAAGCTTCTATTCTGGCTCGTCTGGACTACTGCAATGTGCTTCTTCTCGGCTCTAATAAATCCGTGCTTAATAAATTGCAGCGGGTCCAGAACGCGGCAGCTCGTGCTATTTTTGCCCTTCCTAAATTCAGTCATGCTTCTAATCTTCTCCGCCGCCTGCACTGGCTGCCCCTCGAACAGCGTGTTTGCTTCAAGACGCTCTGCATCACGCATAAGATACTGACAGGAAGTGCCCCAGATATCCTAGGCGACCTCTGCACTCTGTACACCCCCTCGCGTGCCCTACGTTCGGCGAACCAGAATCTTGCATGTATCCCTCACATACTTAGAGCTAGATCGGGTGGCCGCTCCTTTAGATGCCTGGCCCCCACTCTCTGGAACGCTCTCCCTCTCTACATCCGCAGCAACCCTGACCATCAGGCTTTCAGACGCCTTGTGAAGACTTGGCTCTTTTCCCAGGTCTAACTCCCTCTGTCCTGTCCCTTGTTTTTTCCCAGATATATTTCCCTTTGTCTTGACTCCTGCTTAGTCTGGCTTCAGCGCTGGGACGCCTCTTTGCCGAGGCAGCCATGCGCTTTATAAGTATTTTAATCTAATCTAATCTAATCTAGTGGGTGAATTGGACTTGCAGCCCTTCTTATGCCTACCCTTGGCACTCACCACCTTCTCAGTGGGCATGGAAATTGTATGTTTGGTTTTGGGAGACGCTTTCGGGACAGGAGAGTCCTTGGCTGGGGATGTCCCTGAGGCACGTGACCCTGACGCCTGCTTCTTGGCTCTTTGTCCCCTGGTGTTGCCTGATGGGCTCTTGTCTTGTGCACTGGGGTGGCTTTGGTCATCTGTGGGGATGGTGTCTGCGGCCTGGACTGCTTGGGCTTCTGCTGCTGCTGTGTGCTACGTGTGCCGTATCATGACTTAGAGGTCTGTGGAGTGTGGTCACTGTCGTCCGACGTGGCCACACGTAGACAAAGGGACTTTCGCTGGACTCCCAGATTGTGCCAGTTGAAGGGCTGATGTCACTGCAGTGGACAATGACTGGACAGTCCGGTGCAGCCCACCCATGTCTGAATGTATGCCCTCAATGAATGCAACCACCTGAGCCAATTTACTGTCGTGGTCCATGAATGCATTGAGGAGAGCTGTCTGGCCTACACACAGCTGGCGCAAAAGGTCCACAGACTCAGCACTGATGGCAGCAGGGGGGACCGGGGCAGGGGCTGCGGTGCCGGGGTTGAAGGACACCCTTCCCCTCTTAGCGGTGCGAACACGGGCAGCACCAGAGGAAGTGGCTGTGAGGGTGGGCACTGCACGCTGTGTGGTGGAAGATGATGCAGAGTCCCCGTTCCCTAAGCCCGCCAACATATCTGCCTCACCGCTGGCATCAGATGACGTAGTACTTTGCGTCTCGGGCTGTGATTCCTCCAGCAGACTCCTGTCCCCATCCGAGGCGCTGGTCACATCTGTCTCACAGGGCTCCTCTGCAGCTGTTGTGCTAGTTTCCCCACCACTGGTCTCCGTCCCATGTTCCTCCGTGACCACGGGAGATGCTGCATGGAGAGAGAGATGTAGGGTCAGTGCAGTGGCAGCAACAGAACAAACATATGCATTACAGACAACCATTAAGATGTCTAGATCTACATGTTGCACGCCACCCTGTGCAATTACATCGTTCAAACCCACCTCTGTCATCACAACAGTGCGTGTGCACTATCAAACCGGGACAAAGTGAGCAATGTGATGACCACACAGCACAACATCCTGCATGTGGCTCTGTTAGAACAGCAACACAGATAGCTCATACCTGTCTCACACCACCCACAATGCCATTTAAATGCCCCATACCCGTTTCCCAGTGTTAAGTACAGGTAGGACACATGCATGACATCTGTACCCAGCACCGGCACAAGCTGACACTCACAGGCCACTGCATCACACTACCAACATCACATCGCCCAGCGCTGGCACATGCTGTGCACACATGCAGCCACACACAGCCATAGTCACCCTTTCCAGTACACTCACCCCTAATTGCCTGCTGATGCTCCTTCAATCGTGCATCCAGCTCAGGGTGAGTCACGGCCAAGATGCGGCACATTAGTGGTGTCATGCTGCGCCGTGCCATCCGGCCAGTGCGAGGGATCCACCCCAGTGTCATCTCCGCAACGTTCTTTGCCAGCCGTGAGATGTCATCCCACCTCTTGTGGCAGTGGGTGCGCCGTCGGTTTGATACTCCCAGAGCACGCACCTTGTTCGCAATGCCCCTCCACACGGCCTTACGCTGGTGCACCTTGAGCTGCAGGCATGGGAGACAAGAGGGGGCAAACATCAGTGACACAGTGTCATGTGACAAAATCACTCAGGACAGTAGCATGATACAGATTAATCACAAATCCAAATATCTCACATGCAGAGACAGAAATGCTTTTCACATGGTACATCTGCATGTGAGAATCACTACGTAAATGCATGCATGTATAAGGGGGACACAATACTTGCACATCTCATGTACAAGCAGGATGCCAGCACAGAAGACCATGTGTACTCTGCCCACATCTACTAACCATTTTTAGGTAGAGCAAGACATACGTCACAAAACAACATGTGTATGTGACGAGACCCACTGTGTCCGACAATGCGCATGCGTCAACGAACATGCACTGTGAGTAGCCAACTGTGTCATGTATATCACATTGAGGGACATGATCTCACAAACCCACCTCCTTTCTCACAGTGCCAGTTGTGTGCAATCTACAGGGTTGACCTGGCACATTGATGGGGAGTCAAATTTGAAAATGAACATGTTACACTCTGTACAGTCAGTGATGTGTTCTTGTTGGATTGGGCGGTGACTGTGCAGGCCAGGTGGGCTCAAACTGAGATGGACAACAGGGAAACGCAAAGACATGCACACTAGCAATGACTGGCCTGAATCCTCCATTACCAACTTGCTGCTTCACTGTATGGCTGACAATACAAGACATGTCCCTCAAATCTTAATGTGCAGGCAGGGAGACTTGAGGAGTAGGGTACACACCCCTTCACCCAATGGAATGCAAGTTAGTCAATGCATGACACAAACCCACACTCACATGCACATGCTGCATCAGACCGACTACATGTGTGCCCCCCCTGCACTCTCACACCCACTGTGGAAGACTTACCACGACATTTGGGGCACCTTATAGCCTTGGGTACTGTGTGAGCACCTCGTCCACCAGGACCTCAAGCTCCTCGCCGGTGAAGGGACTGGCACGGATCTTCTCTGTCCTTGACATCACTGTTTGTTAGAGACAGCAGCGGCAGCAGCAGGTGAGGGTCTCAGGCAGCAGTCCCTGGAGGCAGCAGCAGGTGAGGGTCTCAGGCAGCAGTCCCTGGAGGCAGCAGCAGGTGAGGGTCTCAGGCAGCAGGCTCTGTGAGCAGTGGAAATTCTGGGCACTCTCCCACACATATATAGCCCCCTGGTGTCGTTCCAGTAGTCCTGGGCTGCTGCAATTGGTCTACCAGGTCAGCCTTTTACAAATGCATCCAATGACTGGCACCGCGGCGGTGTAGCACGCCTACCGCTATTTTCAAAATTGCATCGAGCTTCCGCGATCGCGCAGCCCATTGGCTATAATGGCATGGACCATGGCGGTGACACACTGCAGGGGCCAGGCGGGCGCTACCGTGGTATTGCATCTTTTGATTGCATCCAATGACCGGCACCGCGGTGGTGTAGCACGCCTACCGCTATTTTCAAAATTGCATCGAGCTTCCGCGATCGCGGAGCACATTGGCTGTAATGGCATGGACCATGGCGGTGACACACCGCAGGGGCCAGGCGGTAGTTTCCGCAATTTGGGTGCCATAGACACACATGAGGCACCGCCATTTGGGTGGCGGAGCATGCCAACCGCCATTTGGCCATGTCTCTGGGGCTATCAGTACCGCACCTGTGCATTGGGGTGTGTTGCACACACACCGCTGGTGCCAGGCGGTAGTTTCCACAATTTGGGTGCCATAGACACACATGAGGCACCGCCATTTGGGTGGCGGAGCATGCCAACCGCCATTTCGCCATGTCTCTGGGTCTATCAGTACCGCACCTGTGCATTGGGGTGTGTTGCACACACACCGCTGGTGCCAGACGGTAGTTTCCACAATTTGGGTGCCATAGACACACATGAGGCACCGCCATTTGGGTGGCGGAGCATGCCAACCGCCATTTGGGCATCACTTGTCTCTCAGTACCGCACCTACAGTACACTACACTACACTACACTACAGGACAGTGTTGTTATGGACAATACAATGTGCACACATGTCAATGTGTTGATGTGCATTGTCAATCACAGCTTTTTTTTCCACAATTGATGTTTGTTTTAGCATGTCCTCTCATGTTAGATCATGCACACACTCGTCATTGATGCTCAGACTGTGGTCATTGTGTTGTTGTGGTGTGCCAGGTTCAATTGACGCCTGAATGTGTGTCATGTACAGCAGCTAGGTAGGATACCGTGGGGTTGCCTTGTCACACATGTGCAGGATGACAGACTCCCAGGCGTGCCCATGGGGAATGTGGCCATATCCCAATGTCTATTCACTTTGACCGAGGTGTTGTTTGGGGGACTTGCTGTGTGTAATCTGACAAGTGTGTGATTTGTGTAGTTGAAGGGGTCCCTACATGTCAGCTGGTCTGTGACTCAATTCATATGACATTCTTTGTTGCCGTTGTGTCAGCCATGATGTGAGATGCTGTGCACATCCCATGATGTATTGCATTACAATGTGTCCACTCTCATCTCAACTAGGAGGAGACCAAATCTGCATCGTCACTTGACAGTGCTGGCAGACATGGAGGATGAGGCGATCATCCGGAAATGCCGTCTGGATAGAGCCACCCTAAAGACCCTTTGTGATTTGTTGGAGCCCCACCTGCAGCCTCGCCGAACATATCCAACAGCTTTCAACCCAACGTATAAGGTGATGGAGGCACTGCATTTTTTTGCGACTGGATCATTCCAGAACACGGTGGCCGAGGCAGGTGGGATGTCAGAACCCATGTTCAGCATGGTGCTGCGGGATGTTCTGTCTGCCATGATGATCTACAAGGACAGATACATCCATTTCCCCAGGGGGGGCAGAATTGGCAGCTGTAAAGGGAGATTTCTATCCCCTTGGACACATCCCCCATGTAGTTGGTGCCATTGATTGCACCCATGTTGGGCTAGTGCCACCACAGGTCCGTGAGCACATCTACAGGAATCGTAAACATTACCACTCCATAAATGTCCAAGTGGTATGCCTGGCAGATACGATCATCTCACACGTGTGTGCAAAATTTCCAGGCTCGGCCCATGACTCATACATCCTGCGTAGCAGCATTGTACCCCAGCTGATGGCCAATCTGCTTCCTGAGCGTGCATGGATTGTGGGTGAGTATGCCTAGTCATTTGGCGTGCTGTGTGTGTGACCTGCTGTCCTCTGCATCTGCAACATTGCAATGTTTCTTTGTGTGTCACACATAGGTGACTCTGCATATCCCAACCGTCCTTGGTTGCTGAGCCCACTGCGGAACCCCAGGACACCAGCTGATGTCCGCTACAATGATGCCCATGGGAGGACACGTCGTGTGGTGGAGCGTACCTTTGGACTGCTGAAGTCACGTTTCCGCTGCCTGGACAAGACCGGAGGGGCACTGATGTACTCGCCCAGGAAGGTGTGTCAGATTGTAGTGGCATGCTGCATGCTCCACAACCTAGCCATTCGCAAGGAGATTCCCCTGCTCCTGGATGAGGATGAGCAGCCAAGGCCCCCGCCTGCAAACCAACCCGTGTCCAGTGATGATGACAGTGGAGAGGAGGAAGGTGTTGACCTGCGTCAACAGCTCATCACCCGCTACTTCACTTGAAGGTGGGTGACAATGTACAACGTACCCATTGTCTGATGATGTTGCTGTTGTTGTGAGGGTGTAAGTGAGATTTGTGACAGCAGCCAGTTGTAGACTCAGTGTTTGCTGTCAATGTCGATGGGACAGTTCATTTCTGAACATCTACAGGATGTGTATGTTGGCACTTGTTGCCCATTGTTATGTGTGCATGTGGGTTGTTCTTGTTGTGAAGTGTTGTGTGATGTCTGTGATGCCACACCCAGACTAGTGAATGTTGTTCTGTTGTGTTTTCCTAGGTGCCTTTGACCTCTCCTTGCCTACATACACTCCGTCCCCTGGTACATTGTATTCCTGTTGAAAATTGTACATCCTGGAATAAAGACGGTGCAGGTACAACAACATGTATGTAACGATTTGTTTATTTACAAAGGTGACATGTGAGGGGGTACATTGACAGTGAGGTGATTAGTGGAGCAGTGAGTTGACATTCATGGTAAATGAGATAATCGAGTGGTCACCACATAGGTGTGGTGACCCAGTCCAACAGACAGATGCCATTCACAAGGCAGTGTGGGGAAGGACAGTCCAAAAAGTCAATGCAATGGTGCAGAGGGTTGCCATCATGGCTGGCTGCGTGACTGGCGTTTGGCAGGTGCTTTGCCAAAAGATACTCCCAGGGTTTTCTTCGGACGGCCCCTTTTCCGTTTGGCAGGGGGGGCCTCTGCTATAGGGCCAGTGGGGTCTGAGGACTCACCACTCTCTGTGGCCGCAGGGGAGGATGGTGAACTGTCATCCTGCGGACCACCAGTGGGAGGGGGAGGTGTTGTTTGTGGCGCAGGCCTGTCCCTCAGTACCGCCACTAGTTGGCCCAAGAGGTCCACAATTTGTCCCATGCGGCTGTCCATGGGCCTCATCAGCAGGAGGAGCTCACGTGAATCTTGTTCGGACCGGGCCGTATGTCCCTGGGCCCGTTCACATGCCCCAAGGACTCTGTGGATGTGGTCCAGGGATTCGGTCCCAGGCTGTGTTCGTGTGTGGGTGACCCTGCCCCTCCCACCTGCTGTGCTGCCATGGACCGTTGCCTCTCCACTGTCGGACCACACATCCTCTCCCTGCCCTCCTCAGTTGCGGGGTGGGGTGCTCATCCTGTGGGACAGGGAGGGTGTTGCAGGCACCACTGGTGGTTGTGGTTGTGGTGGAGGACGCACCGGACGTAACAGCAGGGGCCTGCAGATTGGTTGTTGTAGCTGCAGGTGTGGTGGGGGGACGATGGGGTCCTGGGACCTGTTGCGCCCTGGAACACCAGATGGCCCGGCCTCAGTCTCCTCGTCCGAAGATTCCTGGAAGTCAACATCCGAGAGTCGATGTTCCGGGGGGAGGGGGGGAGGGTAGACTGGCCCTGCAGGTTGCTGGTGTCGTCCTCTGCAGTCAATTCGTGGTCACTTGTGGATCAGATGGGAAATGGTCATTGGGGTGCACCACATAAGATTTGTGTTAGCTGTGTGTCATTCACTGTTAGTACACTACACAGTTGACTGATCATCACATTGTTTACTATGTGCACTACTGTGCCTCCTGACATGCTGCGGTGGTACATGCATTTCTTGTCCATGGTGTGAGGTGTAAATATGTACCATGCGCCACGTGCATGATTGGTGATTACAGGGACATGTTGACATCTAGGGCCTTGCGCTAAATATGATTTTTGTGCGGACTGTATGTGGTTTTTATGACCTGTCAGCCGTCACATCTGGGCATGTCCTGGCCATTGTCATCTCCTGCATACCTTTGTCTTGTCATGTGCATATCTGGATTGGTACCACATACCATGCTTTCTTACTGTTCATATGGTCGTTGTTACTCTGGCCCCATGGCACTGAACCTGTCATTCATTGCTGTGCATGATTGTTCCCAGTCTTTCCTCTACATGTGCAATGGTGTGTCACACTTTCGTTGCTGTGAAGTTTCCTTTGCTTAGCTGTGTGCACACTGTGCGTGGCAATATGATCGGTGTTCATATTTGTACATTGAGAGGACTGGTGTTGTCATATGGCACCATTCTTTTAGTGTCAAATGGCTAGGTGCACGTACTGCCTACTTGCCTGTTGTCTGTTAGCATTTGTCTTTGTTTTGTGACACATCTGTGTGTGCGTGGTGGAGGCTTGCATCCTGCTCAGTGGTGGCACAAGACAGAATAATATGTCTGGCTAGCTGTTTGTTTATTTGGAGTGATCCATTATATGCCACATGCATCTGGGTGGGGTGGGGGAGTGCCCCATCCTGCTGAGGTGTGGGACAGGGGGCATGGTGGGAGTAGTAGTACAGGCCTCCCTCCCACATACAGCCCTCCATGGCAAGATGGCTACCTACCTGTAAGTTTGCTTGTTGGGGATGTAATGGCAGACACATGCTTCTGGGTGGGGAGTGCCCCATCCTGCTGAGGTGTGGGACAGGGGGCATGGTGGGAGTAGTAGTACAGGCCTCCCTCCCACATACAGCCCTCCATGACAAGATGGCTACCTACCTGTAAGTTTGTTTGTTGGGGATGTAATGGCTGACACATGCTTCTGGGTGGGGGAGTGCCCCATCCTGCTGAGGTGTGGGACAGGGGGCATGGTGGGAGTAGTAGTACAGGCCTCCCTCCCACATACAGCCCTCCATGGCAAGATGGCTACCTACCTGTAAGTTTGTTTGTTGGGGATGTAATGGCTGACACATGCTTCTGGGTGGGGAGTGCCCCATCCTGCTGAGGTGTGGGACAGGGGGCATGGTGGGAGTAGTAGTACAGGCCTCCCTCCCACATACAGCCCTCCATGTCAAGATGGCTACCTACCTGTAAGTTTGTTGGGGATGTAATGGCTGACACATGCTTCTGGGTGGGGGAGTGCCCCATCCTGCTGAGGTGTGGGACAGGGGGCATGGTGGGAGTAGTAGTACAGGCCTCCCTCCCACATACAGCCCTCCATGGCAAGATGGCTACCTACCTGTAAGTTTGTTTGTTGGGGATGTAATGGTGACACATGCTTCTGGGTGGGGGAGTGCCCCATCCTGCTGAGGTGTGGGACAAGGGGCATGGTGGGAGTAGTAGTACAGGCCTCCCTCCCACATACAGCCCTCCATGGCAAGATGGCTACCTACCTGTAAGTTTTTTTGTTGGGGATGTAATGGTGACACATGCTTCTGGGTGGGGGAGTGCCCCATCCTGCTGAGGTGTGGGACAGGGGGCATGGTGGGAGTAGTAGTACAGGCCTCCCTCCCACATACAGCCCTCCATGGCAAGATGGCTACCTACCTGTAAGTTTGTTTGTTGGGGATGTAATGGTGACACATGCTTCTGGGTGGGGAGTGCCCCATCCTGCTGAGGTGTGGGAGAGGGGGCATGGTGGGAGTAGTAGTACAGGCCTCCCTCCCACATACAGCCCTCCATGGCAAGATGGCTACCTACCTTTAAGTTTGTTTGTTGGGGATGTAATGGCTGACACATGCTTCTGGGTGGGGGAGTGCCCCATCCTGCTGAGGTGTGGGACAAGGGGGCATGGTGGGAGTTGCAGTGCAGGCTGCCTGTGCACATGCACCCATGGTAATGTTGCTAGGTACATTGGTGGTGTTTGGGAGGGGGTGGATGTTGGATCTGTGAGACATGTTTTTGTGAGTGTGTGGTGCAGATGAATGGAATTGGTCCTAGGAGGTGTATCTTTGTAGTTGTGCAAGGCAGTACATAGCAGTGTGGTGATAGTCATTTGTTTGTACTTACCAGCCTCCACTCCCCCGGGTACTCCTGTGAGACTCTCTGGATGCAGTATGGCAAGCACCTTCTCCTCCCATGGGGTGAATGGTTTTGGTGGTATGGGAGTGCCACCGCCAGTCTTGTCAGCCAGCTGACGGTTCTTGGTCCTCCTCTCTTTGACAACCCTCTTCAAGTCATGCCACCGCTTCATGATTTCCTTCTGGATCTTGGGATGGTCCCTTCTGCATTGACCTTCTGGACTATCCTTGAGCACATTTGAGTCCTTGTGGCTAATGGTGTCTGTTGGACCAGGCTACCAAACAGTTGTGGTTCCACTCTGACTATCTCATCTACCATTACCTTCAACTCACTCTCTGTGAATTTGGGCATTTTATGTGTTGACATGGTGTGTGATGTGCAGAGGTGTTGTAGGTGCAGGGGTGTAAGTGGTGGTGGTGGTGGTGATGTGTATGGTGTGTGATGTGCAAAGGAGTTAGGGGTGCAGATGTGGAAGTGGTGGTGGTGCTGTGTGTGGTGTGACTGGTGATGGTGTGTAGCTTTGCCTATCCTTTGTTCTCAGGGGTTGGGCCCTTCAGTTGTGGGTTAGTGCAGAGGATTGTGGTCAAGGAAGGGGCTGGTTTTATGCTCTTCTATGTGGGTGTGTCCACATGTGGGAGTGCTCTCAGGTGTGTTGTGTGGGTTGTCCTTGTAAAAAATGTTTTGTGTGCAATGTTGTGTCATTGGGGTGTGTTTTCTGTTTTTTGGGTGGCATGGCTACTTTGGTGTGGGCACTTTGTGGCCTTATTGTGTGATTTTTGATTCGTCCGCCAAATTTGTCACGGAGCGTCCGCGGCGGTGGCTTTGCTGCAGCTCTTCCACATGCTCTCCCATTCATCACTGTTAGCGATCGCGGCGGTCGGAAAGAGCGGAACGTGCCGCGGGACCATCAGGGATATCCTAATTTGCCGTGCGGTGTCTCCTCTATCCTTGCGGCGGGTTGGTGTTTTTCCGCAGTGGATCCGTCTGCCGCGGACGTGTTTTGGCCATCTCCGCATGCTACGGGCGGTTTTTGTTCCCCCCGTACCGCCGCAGTCGGTGTTTTTTGGCGGTTGATCCTAATTTGGCCGCCGGTTTCTCCACGGTGCCGGCGGGCAGTTGTTTTCCGCTTCCATGGCGGTCGGGGTGATTTTCCGACCGCCATCCTAATGACCCTCTTAATGTCCAATCCAAAAAGGGATCTTTTTAAGGTATCTTACCATGGCCTTGTAGGAAATTTTAAAAAGCCATTTGAGTGTAGACAGCTTATTATCTGCTATAGTGCAGATCAAATGCAATGCAGCACTGGATGGCAGTGCCGCAAAGCAAAGAGTCACAAAACCATCAAAAATCAGTATATTAAAAGGCAAAATATCCAAGAGGCCGTGTAGCAAAGGCAGTATTGCTACAGTTCTCATTTTTATGATTGAACAAGGGTTCCTCTTAACGAAATCGTAACGTTGTATGTGCAGACAGTGAAGTAAGACGCTATACTTTGGTAACACCTCAAAGGGGTTGTTGTGTACTGTTTACTGTTCACCCAGCAATAAACAACTTAGCACTACCAACCACTCATTCGAAGACAAATTAGCTGATATTTATTCACAATTCAATTACATTTTTTTATTCATGATTTGGAACTCAAAAGAGATCTACATAAAACAAGATGGTATAACAAATGACACTAATTGTATTAGTATACATTTAAAAATCATTAACAAAATGTTAAAACTTTTATACAAATAACCTAATTTTTAGGAAAAAACAAATTGTTATGCCGCAGCTACTGTCTTAATATTGCTCTTTAAAAACGTTGGTCTTGTGACTACGCGGGAGGTTCAGTGCATGGCAGATAAATAGTACATGATTAAAATCCTGAGTACCCATTTTACAGAATTTACACACTTTCTCTTAGTCTCTAGAGATTGACCAATTTGTTGTTGTTAACACATTTAGAGGAAGCAAATTCATACACAAAAGTGTCCAAATACGATGAAGACAAAGGTCTAAATTCCAAGACAAATACTGCTGGGCTTCGAGGAACCGGAAGGAGGAGGTCACCAACTCACACTATTTCTTTGATTCGCAATATTTCCATTCAACTGTTGACTTATAAGACTCGACAAATGTTTTAAAAAGTTTTAAGTTGAAAAAGTAAAAAAAAGAGGTCAGTGAATCCTGCTTTAAGTCAAATTGTTTTAATGCATAATCAAGATCCCTAGAGAATGTATATTTTCATACTTCTGATTCAAAATTTCTGAGCGCAGAAAGCCCCTCAATGAATCTTCTTTGCTCTTCATAAGCTCAAAACTCCAGCAAACCACACTAGCCAATCCTTGCACATGACAACTTGTTAAGCCAAATTTCAGTCTTAAAGCAGTAACCAGGACAGACAAATTAAAATTACAAAATGTACGTAGAATTTGTCCTTCTATTTTCTCTAAAAATCCCACTTCAACAGACTGATTGATTCAATAGCATACAGTAGTGTCAGGGGAACTTTCGCCTTATATACAGATAGCAAGTACAGAAAGTGTCTCTGACCCATAGCGTTATAAAAGGCTCTTAGCCCATTGGCATGCAATGAGGCCTTGGAGAAACAGTAGTTAATGAGATCCTTTAAGCTCAGACTCCCTGACATAATTTTCCCAAATAGGGGTATGATTTCACTACCTCCAGCTTATCTGAACCCAAAGACCAAACATAATTACAGGCCTTCCTAACTTTTCTACCTTTAAAAAACAGTACCTTACTTTTTGAGAAATTCTTTTTCAAGGAATGAAGAGTAACAAACTGCTGTAAAGAGGCCAACCTAGTTTTCAAACACTTAGGGGTCGATTCCGATCCCGGCCGGAAGCGCACCTAACTGTATTCGTCCGGAAAAAATACAAGCCGAATGCGTGTTTCCCGACCGAATCGTACACTCGTCCGGACGAACAAGTACGATGCGTATAACAACCCAGTTACCGAACGAGCCATACTCACCCAATCCAGGTCCTGTTCCCCGCCCGAGCCGGATCCGTAAACGCCGATTTGAGCCGCACGGAAGCAAAAACACAGCACCTTCCGGCCGGACTAGTACGATGCGCATTCCGTACGCGCCGAACCCGTCGCTACGTCCGGCACGTTTGAGCATCCGGGCGAGCCGTACATAAGCTCCGTTGTGCGCCACAAGACGATCCACGGCTACGAGACGAACAAGCCAGCGACGAGTACGAGTCGAAGACACGAGAAACCCGAACGAGACGATCCAAGCATGAATCCCATTGCGCAGGTCCTACCTATACTCTACATCTATTACCGGGACCGGCACGGACGCGTACGGCGCAGATGGTAAGTCAAACACCAACAATACAAACAAACTACACGTACCCGAAATATGTCACACACACATAGGATGCACAAATGACGTACACAAGCAACAGCAGAACCATAGGGGTGGGATGGCCAACACCAATGCCATACACACCCATAGGCGGATGGATGCCTACCACCAACACCACCCTACAACCACCCCTACTCATGGGTGGCTAGATGCCTGCCACCACCACCACCCCTACTCAGGGGGGGCTGGATGCCTACCACTACCACCACCCCTACTCAGGGGGGCATGGATGCCTGTCACTACTACCATACCCACCCTTAGGGGGCTGGATGCCTGCCACTACTACCACCCCTACTCAGGGGGGCCTGGATGCCTGTCACTACCACCACCCCTAATCATGGGTGCCTGGATGCCTGTCACTACTACCATCCCCACCCTTAGGGGGATGGATGCCTGCCACTACCACCACCCCTATCCAGGGGGGGCTGGATGCCTGTCACTACTACCATCCCCACCCTTAGGGGGATGGATGCCTGCCACTACCACCACCACTATCCAGGGGGGGCTGGATGCCTGTCACTACTACCATTCCACTCATGGGGGGCTGGATGCATGCCACTACTACCATCACCACTCATGGGGGGGATGGATGCCTACCACTACCACCACCCCTAATCATGGGTGCCTGGATGCCTGTCACTACTACCATCCCCACCCTTAGGGGGATGGATGCCTGCCACTAACACCACCCCTTTCCAGGGGGGGCTGGATGCCTGTCACTACTACCATCCCCACCCTTAGGGGGATGGATGCCTGCCACTACCACCACCCCTAATCAGGGGGGCCTGGATGCCTGTCACTACTACCATACCCACCCTTAGGGGGCTGGATGCCTGCCACTACTACCACCCCTACTCAGGGGGCCTGGATGCCTGTCACTACCACCACCCCTAATCATGGGTGCCTGGATGCCTGTCACTACTACCATCCCTACCCTTAGGGGGATGGATGCCTGCCACTACCACCACCCCTATCCAGGGGGGCCTGGATGCCTGTCACTACTACCATACCCACCCTTAGGGGGCTGGATGCCTGCCACTACTACCACCCCTACTCAGGGGGGCCTGGATGCCTGCCACCACCACCACCCCTACTCAGGGGGGGCTGGATGCCAGTCACTACTACCATCCCCACTCATGGGGGGATGGATGCCTACCACTAACACCACCCCTACTCATAGGACGGGTAATGCATGACACAACCAGCATACTCCCACATAAGGAATGACAGAAAATTACATCCCCCCCAACACCCTGACAAGCGTGTGTAGTCTGTGTCAAATGCCTACAAGACTGAACATGACATTGAACATACAATGTGACCCCCTATCACATGTGTCACACATAAATGTGTGTGGCCTCTACAATGCAAGCCGACCATGGCCACTGTGGCAATGGGCTCGAACACCCCATCACCACAGTGACCAAAAGGTAAGTGTGGTGTCCATAGTTGATGCACATTTTTGAACAGTGTGGCAATGGGGCCTAAAGCCCCATCACCACAGTGACCAAAAGGGAAGTGTGGTGTCCATAGTTGATGCACATTTTGAACAGTGTGGTAATGGGGCCTAAAGCCCCATCACCACAGTGACCAAAAGGTAAGTGTGGTGTCCATAGCTGATGCACTTTTTGAACAGTGTGGCAATGGGGCCTAAAGCCCCATCACCACAGTGACCAAAAGGTAAGTATGGGGTCCATAGCTGATGCACCTTTTGAACAGTGTGGCAATGGGGCCGAAAGCCCCATCACCACAGTGACCAAAAGGGAAGTGTGTTGTCCATAGCTGATGCACTTTTTGAACAGTGTGGCAATGGGGCCTAAAGCCCCATCACCACAGTGACCAAAAGGGAAGTGTGGTGTCCATAGCTGATGCACTTTTTGAACAGTGTGGCAATGGGGCCTAAAGCCCCATCACCACAGTGACCAAAAGGGAAGTGTGGTGTCCATAGTTGATGCACATTTTTGAACAGTGTGGCAATGGGGCCTAAAGCCCCATCACCACAGTGACCAAAAGGTAAGTATGGGGTCCAAAGCTGATGCACCTTTTGAACAGTGTGGCAATGGGGCCGAAAGCACCATCACCACAGTGACCAAAAGGGAAGTGTGGTGTCCATAGTTGATGCACATTTTTGAACAGTGTGGCAATGGGGCCTAAAGCCCCATCACCACAGTGACCAAAAGGGAAGTGTGGTGTCCATAGCTGATGCACCTTTTGAACAGTGTGGCAATGGGGCCGAAAGCACTATCACCACAGTGACCAAAAGGGAAGTGTGGTGTCCATAGTTGATGCACATTTTTGAACAGTGTGGCAATGAGGCCTAAAGCCCCATCACCACAGTGACCAAAAGGGAAGTGTGGTGTCCATAGCTGATGCACATTTTTGAACAGTGTGGCAATGGGGCCGAAAGCACCATCACCACAGTGATCATAAGGTAAGTGTAGTCATGGTAAAAGCTGCCAAAGCCAAACTGCATGGATGAATCCTGGTCACACAACAACAAACACATCAGTGGCATAGTAGTGCTTGTGTCCCATAGCAACATAGATTGGTCGAGGCAAACAGTGCAGTGTCACTGAAACATAGTTTTGGCGATGTGCATACAAACATCACCCATGGGGTCCCACATTGTCAACATTCACAAATAACACAATGACAGAAGTGACCATCATAATGCTGACCCACATATCTGCACCAATGGACACACAAATGTAGATATCCTGTGGAGACTGTAGATGTCAGGTGAACAAATACCATACCACGGCAGCAATGGGACATACAAACCATGATTATTGTGCTGACTGATGACCTAGGAGTCCCAGGGACAGCAGGGGAAAGCCACCAAACGACATACAGCCAATGGCACACTCAAGATATGCCAATGCAGTGGTGCTAAGGCACAAACACAAACAGGCAGACTCACACTGCATATCAAACACAACGGGTGATGGGGGGTGTGCCAGTGTCCCCAGGCAACCACACAACACATGAGGAGGCCTGAATTCCAACCACACAAATGTGTATACAGTGCCATACAAAAGTTACTCATGGATCGGATACCCCTATGTGGGCAATCAGGCATTGTTAGATGAGAGGGAGCCCAAATTACACATGTCACACAAGCTTGTAGGAACAGCAACTAACACAGCAAGAGACAGACCCACTGAAGTACTGGGTTTTATTGGACCCAGCGGTGCCAGGGAACACACCCAATGACCTCGAGTTCTTCCTGTCTCAGACTACAGAAACACAGAGTCTTCTTGGTGGCTTCAAAGATCAATTTATTGGCTGCAGCCAGCAACAGGTATCCTAGAAGTACAACAATGTGTATGTTCTCAGGAGACTGCCCTCTCATGGAAACCAGCTATCTCTTTTATACAGAATATTATGCTTTAGGCAAACATTCCTTATTTTTACAGTGGGTCATTCACATATTTCTTACAACAAAAGAAAAGACAGATTCATGATGACAAGCCCATTTTCAGTTTGTCCAGCCCACAACCAAATACCCAGTGAGGCCCAACACCTGCAACAGATATAATCTGGACCCCTAATAAAACCGGGCACCTCCTCCTCGTAAAGCAGGTCATAAAGAAAGAGCAGTGACAGGTGTGAATAAGATTTAGATATAGATGTGTGCAATGAAGGGTTTATGGCATGCTGCACCTGGGCCCCTAATCTCGATCGGCCACTGGGAACTAAAACTGGCCGAACAGGTTCTGGCTCTGGACAGTGGAGTCAGCTTGCCCAGGTCACTGAAAGTGTATGTGTCCCCTAAGGCGCGTTTTGGCTTTAGTCATTGCCTTATGTGAGGGCAACCACAAAATGGCTGCCGTACACAAAATGGAACCCGAGGGTTCACAAGGGAATCGTTAATATTAGAGTGATCCCGTCACTCGAATATGACGCAAATACTCAGATATAGCATACCTGTCATTACCGGTCTGCTGATACCAAAATCGTCATGTTACAATGATGTTAATGACACAGGTCCAGAATTTTCAGTACCACAGACCCTCCTTTTGCCCTTACATAGGCAATTTACTTACACTCATGCTAATCTGAGTCTAGGTCTATGTTCATGAATTCATTGAGATGTTGCTGTAGCATCATCCTATTACTTAGCTCGTCCCTTGATACAGGTTTCCTTACACATGATGTAACACATAGGCCGCATATGGCAGGAACACACTGTATGCACAGACAAAACAGGAAAAGGATGGCTATAAGTATCCCAATGACCATCAGAACTTTCCATCCCCAGGTGGATAACAGTTCTCAGAACCATCCCATCAACGACCAGTCTCCTTCATCTATATGGATGGATTCAGAGATCCTATGTAGTTTGGAGATGGCCTGGTACACTGTTGGAGCGTTATCTGGAATGAAAATGCAACAACTGGATTGGATCACTCTACATACCCCACCACGGTCTGCAAGTATGATGTCTAACGCGACCCTGTTCTGCAGGGTCATAAGGCGGTCCGACTGGAGCTCAGCAGTCAAATTATTAAGGGCACCGACAGTTTCGACTATGGTTTATTCAACCACTCGCGTCAATTGCCTCACATTCCTGTTGTTAGCCATAGGTCCCCAGAACGGCAGAAAACCCCTAAAGAAGTCTCCCGCTTCTTGTCCTGCAGTGTCTTCCTTGCTGAAGACACCCCTAATTCTTCTTATCTTATGGTAATCTGCCGCAGCTGTGTAGGTGGGAGGCAACAGGAATGAAACGAAGCATGTGCCCGAGAAGTCAGGGGGCAACCACGTGTAGGCCCTATCATGGCAGATAAAGTAGGTACCCCTAGCTGCTAAGAACAAAGGGGAAGTCTGAGACGCAAAAATATACGTTTCAGTGCAGATACTCTTCCCTAACTGAGCTCTTGGATTCTTGCCATTACCTTGCAGACATAGATGACCCTGATGGGGTACAATCCAAATTGGAGCGGATCTTTTTGCTTGCTGGTTCTCGCTCAGACTCGCTCCATATCCAGTCACGTTCCATCCAATATACGCTAGTGTCTCATCTTCCGGGATAGTTTCGTAGGAACTAGTTCCCCTTATCATGTCGACTATCCCCTTAACTAGAGCACTATTCTTTGGGTTGTCTTTGACGGAACGTAGGGGGTGGATTTCGCGAGCATAGATGAACATCGTTCGGTATGCCCACACAGAACCATTGTAGCTGAATGGCAGCACTAGGTAGGGAATACCTTTCTCAGTAGTATGAGGCATAAGGCCACACACCCAACAGTTGGTTCTGTTCACTACTAGCTGGTGTTGGTGTAAGAGCTGAACAAAGGAGTTGTTCATAAACTCTAATCTTCTAATGGACTCGTGTTCAGGTAGAGGGTGAAAAGAATGTGAGGAGATAGTAGAGGAAGGCATGGGCTGTACAGTGGGTGCAGATGTCACTTGAAAAGAGAATATGATATACCCCACTAAAGACATCATTAGACTAAGTAAAATACAAAGACACATAATTAGAAAACATTTTCTGCTCATGGTTGCACATATTTTCCTCTTGAAACTTATTCTTTCAACAGGTCTCTCCATCTGAAAAGGCTCCATCCTCTAACGTGCTGTTCGCGGCGGTTGGTTTTCTTCACTTGAGAGTGTTTCTGAATGTCCCAGGAACGCCCTAGAACAAGCCAGACCCGTAGACCTTGTGTCCGCAGGCTACACACTCAAGTCTTTTCACCACGACCCTACAGCTGAACCCGGATGGTGGTTCAAAAACAGGTTTTCGGATGGGAGGACCAAAATTTCATTTTATTTGTCCATGACTCTCGGTCGCAAGTTATAACGGCTTTTTCCAGGCAATGTCTGGTCGCAAAACAAAAGTTCAGGCTCAGTAGTGTCCAATCGAAGTGGTGATGGTATTGCTCTTTGGAGAAGATCGTCACTTTCTCGCTCAGAATTTGTCCCTGTGACGCGTGCGTCACTAAAAGGCAGAAAACGAGGCACTGTTTCAGTTTCCGAGTCAGCAATTCCCTCCTGGACCCACCGGTCATATGGTAGAGGCAAAGGGACCCTCTTACAGTGTACGCCGTGGATCCAGTTTTTCTTCCCTTGTACTCGCACTGCAGATCTTGTGAACAAAATCACCAAATAGGGGCCAATCCAGCGGGGCTGATCGTTCTTTGTCCGCTGAAAGTTCTTGATTAACACCCACGATCCGGGATTGATTGCATGCCCTGGATCTTTAGAAGCCTGAGCCAGTGAATTATGAACCTGTTGGTGTAAAACACGCAATTTAGCCGTCAAATCATGCAAGTAATCAAGCAGTACAGGGTGTTCAATCTCGCTGAATTTCGTTGGCCTCGGCACTCCCCATATGTTAGCCGGGCGACCAAACACTATCTCATGAGGACTAAGTCCTACTCGGGAATGTACGGTCATCCTAGTTGACAACAGTGCTAATGGCAACGCATCAGGCCATTTAAGGCCAGAGCTTGCTTGTATCTTGGCCAGTTTTAGTTTAAGAGTGCCATTATAGCACTCAACTAATCCAGCTGATTGGGGATGATTTGCAGCGTGAAATTTCTGCCGGATTCCTAAACCTTCACACACTCGTTTCATCACTTGACCCACAAATTCACCCCCATTATCACTCCACACCATTCTCGGCAAACCAAACCTAGGGAAGAACTCTTTGAGAAGGGCTTTCGCTGTGGACAAGGCAGTATTATCTTTCAGAGGATATGTCTCTACCCATCTTGAAAAGGCACAAACAACAATGAGTACGTATTTCAAATTGTTGCACCTCTCCATGTGGATGAAATCTAGCTGCAAAACCTCGAACGGATACGTTGGAGGCGCAAAATGACCAGCTGGAGTTGGGGTTCCCTTACCAGGATTGTATTTCAAACAAACCATACAATTTTTGACCACATTCTCTGCACATTTGGGAATTCCAGCATTTTGCCACGCTGGAGCCAATAACTTACAGATTCCTTTCACACTGATGTGGGCCAACCCATGTGCCATTGTAACCACTGCAAGCACATATGTATCGGGTAACAACCATCGCTGATGCTCCGACAATTCAACCCAACAACCATTTGCATCCAATTTACCCGTACTCTCTCTCCACGTACTTAATTCCTTCTCCGTAGCTTCAGCTTGGATGGACTTCACACTCTGTATCGTATCTTCACACATTCTAACGTCACCAATCCATCTTGCAGGGCCCGCAACATACATTCGACTCACCACATCTCTTGCTGTTTCTTTCGCAACTTCATCAGCAAACATATTACCGCGACCAACGTCGTCAGTGATCTTCTTATGTGCACTGCATTTCACAATCGCGACTTGCAATGGCAAAGTAAGTGACTCCAGGAGCTCATTCACCAATTGACCATGCTGTATTTTCGTACCGTGAGACGTGAGGAACCCACGTTCCTTCCACAAGCGTCCAAAACTATGGGCCACACCAAACGCATACTGGCTATCGGTATATATGGTCACTTTCATTCCTTTTGATAATACACACGCTCTCATAAGTGCAGTCAACTCTGCTGCTTGAGCTGAATTATGTGGGATACGTGCAGTTTCAACAATCGTATGTAAAGTCGTGACAGCATATGCCGCAGTCGTATCACCATTCGGAAGCTTGAAGCATGACCCATCCACCCATAAGGTACCATCACACTTTACAAGAGGAGTGTCCCTAAGATCTACTCTCCCTTTCGTTTCTTCTTCTGTCCTAAGAAAGCAATCATGCTGTTCCGGAACATCTGTCTTTGTTATAATTGGCAACAATGTAGCTGGGTTCAGCGTGTTGCATTTTCTTATGTGCACATGGCTCGCTAAAAGTGTCAACTCGTAACCTGACAATCGAGCACTAGTTAAGTGCTGTGTCTTGGTCCTGTTTAACAAAATATCCACTGCATGTGGGACCATCACGACCAGCGTATTATTCATCACCAAACCAGCAGACTGTCGAATAGAAACAGCTGCTGCCGCTGTGGCTCTCAAACAACTCGGCAACGCTCTAGCTACCGGGTCCAAAATCGACGAGAAATATGCACATGGACGTTACTTGTCCCCAAAAGACTGTGTTAACACTGATAATGCACATCCTTCTCTCTCATGGACATACAGCGTAAAGGGCTTGCTGTAGTCAGGGGTACCCAACACAGGAGCCGAACACAATGCATCACGCAATTCGGAAAAACTTTTCTGACAATCTTCGGACCAAGGAAGGGGATTTGGCGTGTCTTTATAGGTCAATGCTACCAAAGGTTTAGCCATCAATGAAAAATTCGGTATCCATTGTCTGCAATAGGATGTAATACCTAAGAAAGCACGCACTTCTCTCTGTGTCATTGGCACACTTAATTTTGCAATTGCCTGAATTCTTTCTGGGGTCAATCTTCTTCCCTCTTTCGATAAGAGGTGACCTAAATAGGTCACTTCTTGTCGACAATACTGTAACTTGGAAAGAGACACTTTGTGGTGTAAATCAGACAAATGACGCAACAATGACAAAGTGGCTTCTTTACAAATCTCCTTAGTATCTGCAGCAACTAACAAATCATCGACGTACTGTAGAAGGGTAGCGCCATCAGGTAACACAATAGTGTCAAGCTGAGACTTCAGAGCCTGACTATAGATAGAAGGACTTTCACAAAAACCTTGAGGAGCTCTCTGAAATCGGAAGCTTCGGCCTCCTAAACAGAATCCAAAAATATCCCTGCTCTCTACGGCAATAGGGATGCTGAAGAAAGCATTCTTCAAGTCAATCACCGAGAACCAAGTGGCTGAGGCTGGAATCATTGTCAGTAAAGCAGTGATATCGGGAACGACTGGAAACTGTGGCACAACTATCTTGTTTACCTCTCTAAGATCAATCACAAACCTGTAAACAGGTGGCTGAGAAGAGTCAGTACGCTTCAAGACAGGTAAAACAGGACTATTGCAAACATTACCTCTTGTCTCTTCAATTACATTTTTCTCAATCAAATCATAAATGATCGCTAGCAACGCTTTTTCACCTTCATTAGAGATCTTGTATTGGGTAATGCGCGGCATTTTAACATTGGCTTTCAACGTTACAACATATGGCGGTATTTCCAAAAGACCTACATCATTGGGACCAGTAGCCCAAAGAATATCAGGGAGAAACGACAATTCTGTTGGAAGTTTGTCCTTTGACAAATATATTGGTGAAACCACTGTCTTACCCAATGTGAGTTGTACTCCCGAAGGAGAACAATACAATGTCGCATACAATCTTTTCAGCAGATCCAATCCTAACAAGTTCTCACCACAACCTGTCGTTAGAATAAGTGGTGCTTCGATTTCACAAGGTCCAACAGAAAGAGACATAGGGCTAGAAATCGGGTTCCTAACCGGGCGCCAGAAAAACCTACTGAAACATTAGTTTCGCCAGACAAAGGTGCGCCAGGAATTTAGAGTGCATAATAGAACTCTTTGTAGCACCAGTATCCAACAGAAAAGGCTCTGACACACCTGATGTAATCACCTCAATATAAGGTCCACTCTGATCTACTGGAACTGAAACAACTCCCTCTCTTTGTCTATGGCTGTCCTAGCAATCATCACCTTCCATACTCTCACCTTCTGCATAGTAGTCATCAGCATAGTACTGAGTCGTCCTACCAGACGCGTTATTCTGCTGATCAAAACTATTCATTGAATTTTGAGGAGGAAATGGGCGCGCGTTCTGGGTGAAATTTCCGCGTCCTCTAGCTCTAGGTGCTTGTGGAACACCTCGACCTCTTGCGCCAGAAATACCATTCATACGCTGCAACAAAATAGGGCAGTTATATTTAAAATGACCTTCTTCCTTACAATATGAACATTGGTTAGGGCCTATCAGAGCACGTTGTTGAGGATACTCAAACCTTTGCGAATTCCTCTGATACTGTTGAGGTTGCTGATAGTCACGCTGATTACTACGAGGCGGATACGCTTGTTGTAAAAGAACCTTTGTTTTTAACTCTTTAGTTTTCTTGTCTGCTCTATCTTTCTCATCTTTATCTCTATTTTCGTAGTATTGTGCAGTAGCCAATATCTGTGCTGAAGAGGAAACGGCCCAAGAACTCTCTGAATCTTTCAATTTTTTACACAATTCGGGAAGCAAATTATGCACAAACTTGTCAACAAACAACCTTTGACCACCTTCTGTACTCATATCCTGACCACTGTGGTCGATAAATGTCTCTTCAAACCTAGTGAAGAAGTCAGATACACTTTCCTCCTTCTTCTGCTTGCATGCAGACAATTTATCCCAATTTACACGCATTGCAGGCATCAAAGTCTTCATGTAAGTAACGATCCTACCAGGGAGGTCTGCTACTAAAGGCTCTGGTTTAGCACCGCCTACTTGTCTGTCATTTGCCGCATTGATATTAATCCATGTGTCCCCTAACTCCGGCGCATGATCCGTGTGACGGATCACTCTCCATAAAGGCTGTGGGACCACATTTCCAAACAACATGTCTATATCAGCTAAATTCATAACACAGGAGTCTGCAGTCTGTGATAATTCCTTATAATAACCTGCAGGGTTTTTACGGGGGTCGGGTAGAGTCTGCTTAAGAGCCAGGACTTCAGTTCGCTTCCATGGAACATGTACCCACACACGTTGAAAATGAGGCTGAATAGGTGGAACAGCATTTAGGTCCCCTTCTTTCCAAACTGGGGAACTTCTCTCATGGGATACTGTCTGACCTTCCTTTTAACAGAGGGTTCTGGCTCAAACAACAGTCGAGAAATACCCTCACTCCTAAATGATAATAATGTCGCAACTGCTTTCTCAATATCGGAACCCACAATCGTGCCTTTGGAAAACTCAAACCGTACATGACACAACTCAGGCGGATTGGCCTCCATATCACAATCTTTTAATCTTTCAAGAAGAACTTCGCACATTTTGTCAAAAACATATCTCTGTTTCGGTGCTTGCCATTGGTGGAAGACATCCATAACAGACTCTAACTCATATCTTGTAGGGTCAGTGACCCATTTATGCGCCAAATGATCCAATACTCCCTTCTCTCTAGAATCGGGCAATTGGCTACGCAATTGTTTACGCTCTAAAACGGGGGTCGTAGTCGGTGACCCAAAGAAAGGAGACAAAATACTAGTAACAGTGTTTGTCATTCTCTGTCGGACAGAAGGAGAAGTTGACAAATGAACAGGAGGAAAAACAGGAGGAGACAAAGCAAATGCAGAGGCAGTGTCAGAAGGGATAGTGTGGAGGGAAATAGATGCAGGGGGCAAAGTCATAGGAAGTAAAGATGGAACAGGTAGTAAAGGTGGCAGCCCTTGAGGGGGCTGCGCCATAGTAGTAGGAGCCAACTGAAAAACAGCTGGTGGTTGTGGAAGAACCGGAGGTACAACAACTGGGGGTTGTACAACTAAAGGTTGCGGAGGTGCTGTAGCACTCTGCGCATAAGGAGGTGGTGAATTCAACAAATGAGACATTAAAGGATCCTTCTCAAGTTCCTTCACTGTATCTTGCTGAAGAGGTGGCAAAACTGGATAACATTTATCAATTGCCAATTTACGTTGCCTGTGCAGCTGTTCACTCGCTTGTTCCTCTTCATCATCCTTATACTGCATAGCAGCTTGCATTATTGAAATACCCTTTTCTCTTTTATTCTTCTTTACTAATTTAATTTCTTTCTGTTTGGCTTCTTTTCGCCATAGGCGGAAAGAGTCAAACTATCGCTGGCCGGGCTTTCTTCTTAAAAAGTCTAACCTCTAAATTATCCAGAATTTCGGTGTCAAAACTACCATATTGGGGCCACTTTAGGACACCATCTTTCCTTGTGTACCTAACCCATACGTTATTATACGTGATAGGGCCCACTCCATGCTTCACGTAGAGCTCATAGGTTGGAGTTCCAATTGGAGGATTCGGACACGAGTCCTCCAATCGGGAATCCCTATTACAACCAAGACAAAACAAATTTCCAAGTCTGCTAAGACCAGGCATCTTCGCTCACTAGTCTAGCTTCAAACTTCAAAGGATTATCGAATACGACAGTCTCGTGAATACACGAGTCCTTCGGCTTTGGTACTTGCAAGTTCCAAATCAAAAGATCCTAACAAATCAAAGATCCCATGGGATACCCAAAACTAAGAACCAAGACTAAGGACTGGGAGACGCTCCACTTATACTTAACTGAGGTATCGATGACGTCACCAGAAGACTCGTCTATTGTCTCGCTCTACAAATCATAAAAGGGTCCAAGACAGGGCGATAGTCAGGGCAGCAGTCCTTCGTAGCCGTCGGGACGCGGGGAACCTCGCAGCAAAGACTTTCGGACCACGAACGACATACAGGGGTCGATGAAGTGGTTGGCCTTCCTCCAGAATTTTACACGAAGCTCCTCACGACCTCTGGCTTGGACCGGTACCGCTGAAATCGCCCCACGTTGGGCGCCAATTGAAGTACTGGGTTTTATTGGACCCAGCGGTGCCAGGGAACACACCCAATGACCTCGAGTTCTTCCTGTCTCAGACTACAGAAACACAGAGTCTTCTTGGTGGCTTCAAAGATCAATTTATTGGCTGCAGCCAGCAACAGGTATCCTAGAAGTACAACAATGTGTATGTTCTCAGGAGACTGCCCTCTCATGGAAACCAGCTATCTCTTTTATACAGAATATTATGCTTTAGGCAAACATTCCTTATTTTTACAGTGGGTCATTCACATATTTCTTACAACAAAAGAAAAGACAGATTCATGATGACAAGCCCATTTTCAGTTTGTCCAGCCCACAACCAAATACCCAGTGAGGCCCAACACCTGCAACAGATATAATCTGGACCCCTAATAAAACCGGGCACCTCCTCCTCGTAAAGCAGGTCATAAAGAAAGAGCAGTGACAGGTGTGAATAAGATTTAGATATAGATGTGTGCAATGAAGGGTTTATGGCATGCTGCACCTGGGCCCCTAATCTCGATTGGCCACTGGGAACTAAAACTGGCCGAACAGGTTCTGGCTCTGGACAGTGGAGTCAGCTTGCCCAGGTCACTGAAAGTGTACGTGTCCCCTAAGGCGCGTTTTGGCTTTAGTCATTGCCTTATGTGAGGGCAACCACAAAATGGCTGCCGTACACAAAATGGAACCCGAGGGTTCACAAGGGAATCGTTAATATTAGAGTGATCCCGTCACTCGAATATGACGCAAATACTCAGATATAGCATACCTGTCATTACCGGTCTGCTGATACCAAAATCGTCATGTTACAATGATGTTAATGACACAGGTCCAGAATTTTCAGTACCACACCACCACAGCACTACCCCCAGGGACCCCACATTGTGCTGACACTAGCCTGCATGATAATCCCACTGTGATGACAAAGGTAGATGTCGTTCACACTGTGAACCACAGCCATGTGTCCTGAGCAACAAACTACCATCACACCTACACAAGCTCTAATCAATCAGCACGGCCTGCAAGCCAAGGCCAATATGGAGGTAGGGGTCTAGCCGTGCAACAACTCACATTTGCACACACTCAACACCACACACCCTGATCTCCACCAATGTGCAGCAGTGAAGCTCACATGGACTGGTGACATTGCACATGCACCCATGACAATACCAGGGGTGGTGGTGGGAACTAAGGTGCAGAAAGCCATCACACTTGGCCAGTCAACAAGACTCGTCAATGTCTGACACAAAGCACAGTACGCTGTACATGGGCATGATGTGAAATCCACCACAATCAATGGGATCCTGGCCATAGTCACACACCAACGAAGAAGCCAAGGTGACACACTAAGAACACACGTACACAACTGCCAACATTGCAGCTCTGACCCTCAGGAGTGGCAGCAGTCACACACACAACGTGTCACAATCACTGAAAGCTACCACAAACTGTAAATCACATGACTTGTGTAAACAACAAGTGCCAAGGGGAATCCTGAATGTGTCCCATCTGCGTTTGACCACATCCCCAGCCCTGACAACAAAGACAACCTGGGATGACAACCTCATGAACATTAGTTTGCCATGCACCCACATCACGGAGAAACCAGGTCCATGTTGCTGGATGAACACAGAACAACTCAGCAAGCATCACAAACAGGAACATCCCTAGGGACACAGCCTGTGTAGGAAAAGGGAAGGGAACACGCACAGACATGCTTACACAACACACAACACAGGCCCACGCAATGTCACCGGATTATACACTGCCATGAGGGCACTCCACTCCTGTGGAAGGTCCGCTGTGCCAAACCTTGTCTGTGCACGACTCAAACATGTCAGCAGAACACTCCGTCAGTGAGTCAACAATTACAACACACAGAAGGCTCTGCTCACATCAGCCTGGGTACGGGAGTGTCACGTCAGTCATCTGCATACACCCAAAACACGTGTCAAGCAAGTTGCACTGTATACACAGATGAGTCCTTCGACATTGATGTGCAAAACTGCATGTCCAGTGGAGCTGGGCACACAGTCAGGGAAATCGGAACATTGAACAGTGGTAAGCCCACCAGATGTGCATCAGTGTAAGACAAAGATGTTCATTTACAAATGCTAAACGTACATCCCTGTGTCAAATGCTGAACATTACACCCTCAGACTGCAGCAAAGGATGCCATAGATCCAGACTACAACAGGACACATATCCCATGGACCACATGGAGTCCATCACAGCAACACTTCAATTTCCTGATGTGAACACTATTACAACTGCAAATGCAGGATGCTACTCATCCACATCATGTACATCAAAAGAAAAGCCACAATTAAACAAAAAGAGGCTTTATTCAGCAAATGTCAAGGAAAACTCTGAAGTCCAAAGGAAACTAAGGCCAATGGCCAGTCCAAAATCACAGTCCCAACAGGGTGATGAGTGACAACTGGTCACCCATTGCTTGCCTGCACTGGTACGGACAGGGGACATCCCCCTTGGAGGGGCATACAAGGGGCAGGCCAGGCACCGCATGGACAGGATCAGGGGATGGCAGAGTGAGGCAGTGAAGGGGTGGTGGGTGCAGGAGTGTCACCGGCAACTGCAGTGGAGGTGTCTGACTCAGGGGTGGCCGGCACCACTGTGGTACACAAGTCAGTTGGTGTGGGTGCTGCAACCACTGCAGTGGGCTGGTCTGATGTAGTGGACTGGGTCCCCACTGCAGTGTCCGAGTCAGACGGGGTGGTTGTGGACTCCACTGCAGTGCATGACTCCAAGGGAGTGGAAGGGTGGGCAGATGAGGTGGGCAGGACAGAGGTGGGGACCCAGTCTCCACACCAGTGGCACTAACAGGCAGAGCATCTGGGTTGGGGGTGGAAGAGCAAGTGGCAGGGGGGAGGGCCTAAGCAGTCTGGGGATGCGGTATCGGTGTGTAGGGGAACCTGGGGCAGGGTGTGGCGGGGGAACCTGTGGAGTGGTGGCCTGGGGGATGGAGGAGAGAGACTGGGTGGTGGAGCTGCGTGGTGGTGGTGTTGGGGTCTTGCTCTTCCTGGTCCGGGGGGACTTCCGAATGGAGTCCTGTGTCTGCCTGCGCCTGGGGGAGGGTGTCCGGGGGCGAGGGGCACTCCCCTCTGTGTGGGTGGACTTCCTCTTCCCCCGGTATTCTGGATCAGCAGGATCGGAGGGGAAGAGGCCGAGGTCACACAGGAAGATCTGCTGTGTAGGTGGGGTAGCAGGTGAGGCAAGGGAAGGGGTCTTGGAGGTAGAGGATTTGGAGGACTGTGGAGTGACTGTGGATGCCTGTGTGTGTGTCTGTTCCCCATCCCCTGTGTGTGTGGTATCAGTCCCCTGAGGATGCTTGTGTGCACGTCTTGCCTTTCTCTTGGGTGTGTCTATGCTGCTCGTGTCTGTGTGCTTGAGTGATTGTGCAGGTGTGCATGTGCTTTGGACAGATAGGTTGGCAGAAAGTGTGGATGGGGCAGAGGTGGGAGGGGTGAGGGACTGTTGGAGGAGGGACACGGCTGCCGTCAGGGAGGAGTCCATGGACTTATTGCTCCTCTGTAGGGCAGACATACCCGTCGAGATGCCCTCCATGAACGACACCAGCTGTGTCAACAGAGTGGTGTGTGCATGGAGGACACTCAGCATTGCTGTCTGCCCTACATGTAGCTGCCGAAGGAGGTACACAGACTCCTCACTCAGGGCAGCAGGGGCCACAGGGGCAGGGGGTGCGGTGCCTGGCACGAAGGAGACATGCTCCCGAGCACGGGAGCCTCCACGGACCTCAGGAATGGGAGCCAATGGGAGGGCGGTGGTGGTGATGGTGGTGGCGGGGCCAGACAGACTAGCTGGCCTTTGGTGGCTGCTGAGACCCGCCTCCACAAGGGAGTCATCCTCTGAGCTGCTGTGGTCCTCAGCTGAGGTGGATGGTGCTGAGGACTCCTCGGTGTGGCTCCCCTCGCCCTCTGTGCCACTGGGTCCCTCTGACCACTCGTCGGATGCTGACCCAGTCTGGCTCCTCTGCTCCTCCTGGTCCGTGGAGCTGTCCCCTCCTGTGGCCGTGGATGTATCTGCAAACAATTAGGGAAACAGACAAACATCAGTCACCTGCACTGACCGGACACACCACAGTAAGTACAGCACATCACAGAGCAAGCCCTGGCATCCTTAGTTGAACATTGCCTAAAGTCCTCACACAGATTCGGGAAGCCAATTGTCAGTCTGATGGTCAACCACGGGACTCACACCCCTCCTGCCCTTGCACCCATCTGTCTGGTGCCTGTCTGATGGTAAGACCCCAGTGTGGACACATGCACCACCTACACAGTTGTTGGACATTGCAGGGAACACAGTGAAGTATGTGAACATGCACACATCACATCTCTTGCCACTGAGTCAGTGCAGGTGTCCAGAGAAAGGGATGGCCAGAGTCTAAATAGAAATGCATGTGATGCATACCAGCACCAGACACCATGATCCACCCATGTCCGGATAGTCAATGCCACAATGGGGTGCATGTTGCACATGTCACTCCCCTGCAGGATCAGTCTTAGGAAGTTTAATGCCATGACACAGGCATGCGTGCAAAGTCATACATCACTGTCTCCAGTCACATGGCCATGGCAGCCAGCCAACAACAGTCTGCACTGTGTCACAATCCTAGGACATGGGGAATGCAAGTTATGTAACTGACAAGTGCACATGTCCATCCCCCAAAAACAACATCATCTGAACTACTATTTGTCCACGTCATACCAATTGGACATATGGGGGACACGAAACACAACTCTCTGAACATGAGCACCTCACAGTGTGCTGTGAATGAAAAACAGCTGCCTGAAAGTCACAGTCGCATACACCTGTGTGCACAGTCAAGTGATCAGACACCTATAAGTCACAGAAGTATCGTCTCTCATGGTCACATCTCAGATGGCATGCTGAGCCCTAACCGACAAACATACCAGTAGTCCTGACAACGAAGCCACAGCACAATGACACAGAGGCAGACACCTGAGGGAACATGTCACTGATCACAACATGTCAGATGATCCACGGGAGTGGGAGTACAGAGTGTATTGTATGCCCTGGAGTAGGCATGACTGTCCAGCTCCACCTGTAAGAGGGATGAGTCCTGGACAGTAGGCAGGTGTCTAAGCATGTGTGACACACTTGATATACATACTCCTGAGGCCCAAACATTGTTCCCACCCACAGCATGGGGGTGTGCCAAATACCCCAGGGACATGTGGTGAATCATATCAGCAAGTGGACCACATATCAAAGTTACACCCAGATTACATGTCAGGACTTGGGCATTGTGTGAGCAATTGACCCACCCATGAATCCCACAACATAGTCACCGGAACAAATGCTGTCCCCCACCTTGAGCAAAGCAAAATGCAATGACACAGTCCCCAAGTGACACAATTTCCTGACTGTAAGGGCCACACATATGCGTATCAGATTAGAAGTGGGCATGTCACAACAGAGGGACATGTGTCCTGGACCACAAGACTGATGTACTGTGGAAGTTTAACCAGGCCAGAGGAGGGCACATAGCATGTCAGACAAAGTGCACAGTGCTGTCATGGACTCACCCCCTCCTTGCTGCTGTCTGGCCTTCAGCTGCCCATCCAGGTCAGGGAAGACCACCGCCAGGATCCTGAGCATGTGGGGGGTCAGGGTCCGGTGTCTGCCCCTCCTGCGAGGAGGCGACAGCTTCAGCTGGACCCTTGCGATCCTCAGGGTCCAGCCTCGAAGGTCCTGCCACCTCTTCTGGCAGTTGCGGATCCGGCGCTTGTAGTCCCCCACGGATCTTACTGCCCGGGCGATGGTCAGCCAGATTTTCTGCTTCTGGTGGGCATCAACCTGTGAGGAAGACAAAGTGAAAATGCCATTACTACACATGCAACATATCCGTGCATCACACAGTTGGATATACATGTCTCAATCACTGGGGCACATGATGTACATAGGCAGTGCAACGATGGCTATGAACAGTTTGCCAGCAGTTACTACATGGTATCATTGCATGGAAAGTAAACCTTGTTGGAATGCACTGTTACTGCACTGTACCTGTTCAGTGCATGTAACTACACACTTTGGGGGCTCAGAACTACTCAGTGAGCATTCTAGCCAGTGGTGTGCACACTGTAAGTCCTGCTAGTCAGACAACATGCAAAATTAGAAAGGCAGTGGACACCACACTCACCTGCTCCCCTGGTGTCCCATACAGCTTGCTGTACTGTGGAAGGAGGCTGTCCAGCAGGGCCTGGTTCTCCTCAAGGCTGAAGGCTGGGGCTCTCTCCACAGTACGTGCCATTGCAGTAGCCAGAGGATGCAGAGACAGCAGCAGTGTTGGTGGCAGATGTCGTCCTGGAGCATATAGTGCAGGCAAGTGAGCTCTCAGGGGAACAGCCAGCATTATATGTGTGCTGCAGAGGCAGATACTGTCCCATGTGTCCAAAGTGATAGGTCCAAGTCGTTTGCATCTTCTGAATCTGACCAATCCATGGAATAGCAGCACTAATACACGCCCACAGCATAATTCAAATCTTCAACTTCATGACACCCATGATTTTGCAACATTGTTGTGGCTGGCCAACTGAATTCACTGCATCAGACTCGTTGGAGCTTCGAAAACGCGTCCGTTGCCATGCCAGGCCCCAGCCAATGCGTGCGCACCGATCTGTCCATTGCTGTACAACGCTTATTTCGGGATACAACGCATACCCGCTCACAACAGATGCAATGGGCCGGCCGGGCACACTGATCGGTCCATTGCTGTACAACGCGTATTTCGGGATACAACAGATGCAATGGGCCGGCCGGGCACACCGATCGGTCCATTGCTGTACAACGCGTATTCCGGGATACAACAGATGCAATGGGCCGGCCGGGCACACCGATCGGTCCATTGCTGTACAACGCCTATTCCGGGATACAACAGATGCAATGGGCCGGCCGGGCACACCGATCAGTCCATTGCTGTACAACGCGTATTCCGGGATACAACAGATGCAATGGGCCGGCCGGGCATACCGATCGGTCCATTGCTGTACAACGCGTATTTCGGGATACAATGCGTACCCGCTCACAACAGATGCAATGGGCCTGCCGGGCACACCGATCGGTCCATTGCTGTACAACGCGTATTCCGGGATACAACAGATGCAATGGGCCGGCTGGGCCCACCGATCGGTCCATTGCTGTACAACGCGTATTCCGGGATACAACAGATGCAATGGGCCGGCCGGGCACACCGATTGGTCCATTGCTGTACAACGCGTATTTCGGGATACAACGCGTACCCGCTCACAACAGATGCAATGGGCCGGCCGGGCACACTAATCGGTCCATTGCTGTACAACGCATATTTCGGGATACAACAGATGCAATGGGCCGGCCGGGCACACCGATCGGTCCATTGCTGTACAACGCGTATTCCGGGATACAACAGATGCAATGGGACGGCCGGGCACACCGATCGGTCCATTGCTGTACAACGCGTATTCCGGGATACAACAGATGCAATGGGCCGGCTGGGCACACCGATCGGTCCATTGCTGTACAACGCGTATTCCGGGATACAACAGATGCAATGGGCCGGCCGGGCACACCGATCGGTCCATTGCTGTACAACGCGTATTTCGGGATACAACGCGTACCCGCTCACAACAGATGCAATGGGCCGGCCGGGCACACCGATCGGTCCATTGCTGTACAACGCGTATTTCGGGATACAACAGATGCAATGGGCCGGCTGGGCACACCGATCGGTCCATTGCTGTACAACGCGTATTCCGGGATACAACAGATGCAATGGGCCGGCCGGGCACACCGATCGGTCCATTGCTGTACAACGCGTATTTCGGGATACAACGCGTACCCGCTCACAACAGATGCAATGGGCCGGCCGGGCACACCGATCGGTCCATTGCTGTACAACGCGTATTCCGGGATACAACAGATGCAATGGGCCGGCCGGGCACACCGATCGGTCCATTGCTTTACAACGCGTACCTGAACAGGTCAGTCGCATATGTCACCATGCTTGTCACTGGTGAACGTATGCCAGCCACATATACCTGCCAGAGACACAGGGGCACACCTACAACACCACACCCAGTCCACACTGTTTCCTAAGGCATGTAATGCTGCATTACCTTTTCTGTGTATGGGGGTTAACATGTGGTTTCTGTGGTGGCACTTGTGGGCAGCCACACCCAGGCTGTGCATGTGTTAATGGGGACAGGGTCCTTTGTGTGTTGTGCACATGACCACTGTGATGTGCAACAGTTCATTTCGGAGCATGTGGCATGGTCACATTTCCAGGTTGTGTATGTGTGTGACATGTCACATACCCCCAGGGTCCCATGGGGGAACGCATGTACGTCACAGGATGACCCATTGCCACAATAGTGATGTCCCTCCACAGTCTGTGTGCATGTTGTGTTTCCGATGTCTCTGATTCCATGTGCACGATGGGAGACAGTCTCCACATCAACGTTGTTTGTGCATGGACTTTGATGTTGTGCGTCACTGGCATCCATGTCTGTCCTGCATAGGCGACAGGGGCCACTACCTGTGGGAGTCATGTTTGTTTTTCTGACGTGTACATGATACGCCATGTCATGCCAGTGTCCATGTGGCAAGACAGGGACACTGGGAATCTACCTGTCAATGAGCTGTGATGCCTGTGGCGCATCTGTCCAGACATGTCACTGTGGTGTGTGTGTGGAACGTGACAGCAGGAAAAGGGTACTGTGTCACAGCCTAATGGTTTCCCATAGCACAACCTGGTACCTGTTGTGCACACATGTTGTACTGAGAAGTTAGATGATGGGCATGTAGGTGTGAGTTATGTCCGAACAGAACGGCACACACATCAAGTACTTGTGTCTCGTAATGATGTATCATGTGAAATTGAGTATGGTGAATGGCACATATGTGGGGTGACTGACAATCTTTCTTTCTTCAACCTATGCACTGCAGGGCTCCAGCTGTCCATAGACCATTCCCTGACCTGGCAACGATGGTGGAACGTGACAGCATCCGACGGTACCGCTTCACCAGGCAGCTGATTGATGATTTGGCAGTGCGCTTGGCACCACATTTGCAACCTGGCCAGACGTACCGTACGGCGCTGACACCCAAGGTGAAGGTAATGGCAGCCCTACACTTCTTTGCCACCGGTACCTTTCAACACACTGTGGCGACAGCCGGTGGGATGTCACAGACTATGTTCAGCCGTGTGCTACGCGATGTTTTGGAGGCAATGTTGAGATGCCTGAACCAGTACATCTATTTCCCTACAAGTCAATAACTCACTGACATCAAGAGTGACTTCTATGCCCTGGGGAGGATGCCACATGTCATTGGCTCCATTGATGGGACACATGTGGCTTTGATACCACCACAGGCACATGAGCAGGCATACCGGAACCGTAAACATTACCATTCGATCAATGCTCTGGTGGTATGTCTTGCAGATATGAGCATCACACATGTGTGTGCCCGTTTCCCTGGTTTAGCACACGATGCCTACGTGATGAGGAGTAGTCGCATCCCGAGGATGATGGCACAGATGCAGAACCAGCGTGCCTGGCTTGTCGGTGTGTACTGACTTTGTACCATTGTGTGTGTTCTGATCTGTAGTATTCCACCCACTTTTCCAACTCAGCTAATGTGCACTTGTCTGTCCGTAGGTGACTCCGGATACCCCAACATGCCGTGGTTGCTGACACCCCTCAGGAACCCTGTGACACCAGCCCAGATGCGCTACAATGAGGCACATGGTCGGACCAGGAGAGTGATTGAGCGGACCTTTGGTCTCCTGAAGAGCCGCTTCCGCTGCCTGGACAAGACAGGAGGGGCCCTCCCATATGCCCCAGTAAAGGTGTGCAAGATTGTCATCGTCTGCTGCATGCTACACAACCTGGCAGTGCGGAAGGAGTTGCCTCTCATCCTGGATGACGATGACCAACGTCCGCCACATGTGGAGTATCCTGGCCTGGACCACGATGCCAGTGATGATGATGATGATGATGGTGATGTCCGCACACAACTCATCACCAACTTCTTCAGCTGAATGTGAGTATCCAGGGAGATGTAATGTGAATGATGTGAGTTTGCATGATATGTGTGGGTGGTGCTCTGGTGCTGTTTGAGTGTGGCCATGTGCTACTTGACTGGATGCGTGCAGCAATGTGTCCTTACAGGTAGTCTGTACTCCCCAACAGTTTTGACATGCTAACTTGGTTTTGTGTAGTTGTCTTGTGACATGTATTGGGCATGAGTATTGCAGTTCTGTCCTGTTCTTCAGTGGTTTTAACTGTGTGTCATGTCTGTCCTTCACAGGGCGCTTACTGAGTATTTTGGTCAACTTGGATCCCCCGACACCATGATTCAGCTTTCAGGGTGGCAGCAGTAGTTTGCCTACAAGTGATGTGCCACACACCCCTGGACTTCATATCTTCTGCACTTGTTGACTGTGTGGCCAGTGCCACGTGGATAAACCTTGCATTTGTAGTGGAAACAACATGTTGCAAATGTGTAATGAACCTGTGCTTCACTTTGGGATGTGCGTTGTCTGTGGTCACACATCTGACTGACATTTGCTTACTGCACCTGTGGGCTAGTTGACACAGACTCTGAATAGGTGTGGTGTCTGTGCATTCCACAGTATTTCCTGGCAACATCAGTGTAGGCGAAGAGTCCGATGGCCCTGGTGTCTCTGTGTTGTGTAGCCCTAGTGGTGTGTCTCCCTCATATGTGTCACGTCACCATGACTCACACGACGGTGTTGTACTTGCTGTAGCAGTTAGCATACACAGTGTAATTTAGCAGATCATCATCACCATAACAGTATCCACATTTGAATAACAACAGAGGCAAGTATGGTGTACTAGTGATTTTATTTACAGAAATGTGTGTGTGTATAATGCACAGGATGGTGGGTGCTGTACATTGGGATTGTGATCCAAAGTTCCCAGATGAGTTGGAAGTCTTGGTAGCAGAAATGTCCTGAGTGAAGTCCACAGTCATATGATACATTAGTCCAACTTGAACTCCCCATGTCATGTGGGAGAGTAGTGTTGCATTCGACAGGGTGAAACGTTTGCACACAAAGGAGAATTTCCGGAACAGGTGTTGGCTTCCTGGGGATGTACGTGGCCATCAACCTCTCAGTTTTCCTTCCTCGGACGACCCCTCTTCTTTGGGGGACCCTCACGTGCAGGCTGCGGCGGTGCAGGGAGTCTCCGCCAGAGTCCTCCTCCCTCCCTGTGGCGGTGACAGTTGTTGCAGCACCAGATGTTGTGGGCACACAGGGAGGTGTGGCCATGTTGGTGCTAATCTGGCGGAGGCATGTCAATATGTCCCTATGCACCGCTGTGAGTTCTTGCAATGTGTCCCACTTGGACTCCATGCGAGACATGTGTGTCTCCACACGGGACATGTGGGAGTCCATGCGGGCATGATGGGCAGCCTGCTGCTGTTGTATGTCCTTGAGGATCCCCACGACCTGTCTGACCTCTCCGGTGCTATCCTGGTACGCATCAGGGATGCGTGCCAGTTGTGGGTCATCATGCAGTCCAGACCCCTCTGCAAGCAGCGACCTATGTCTACCACCCCTCCCACCACCCCTGGCGACACGTGCAGGACCTGCGGTGGCACGCACAGGTGACCCAAGCCCCCTTGGGGGTTGTTAGTGGTGTTGTCGTCCATTGCTCCACGCTGGGCCTGGGGCCCTGTGCTGTTGCCATTGGTGGTCCTTGGTCTGTCCGTGTCGGCGGGGGTGGTCTGTGTGTTGGCAGTTGTTGGAGGGGTGGGTGCAGGGGGTGCAGGTGTTGGTCCAGCTGGTGCTGCATGATGACTCACACCGGAGGTGCCAGGTAGGTCTTTGCCATCCGAGGAGGGCAGAGGCTGTTCCACACCAGTGAGCTCTGTGTCCCCCGGAGCCTGGGACAGGGACTCCTCCTCGCCTGCTGCTGTGTCCCCATCATCATCACCTGTATTTGGAAGAGACACACATTGTATGTTATGTTTCTACAGGCATCATTGGTTCACACACCTGACAGTTGTGACTGTACCTCTGGATGCGGGCATGTACATTGCATTGTCCTAAGTTGTCACAGTAAGAGGTTGATATTGGTGTAGCACATTGTCATGCATACCTGGGGCATTTCAATGTGAATGTTGAGGTGTGTGCATGGCCAGCATTTGTTGTATTTGGTGGACATCCGGCCATCCTTCTCCACCTAGCCCACTTATCCCACCATGAAGCATGCCACCCTTTCAGTGGGTTCAGGTTGACTCTCAGGATGTCATTCCGTGGTGTCTTGCTGTTGGTTGTTGCACAGTTCCAAGCAGGGCCTTGTGCACCCCACAGCAGTACTCAGTGTCAGCCATCTTGTCAGTCCTTATCCACTCTCTGTGATGTGAGCATGGTTCAGAGTGGTGTTGATGGGCCAATTGTGAGGGTGAGCAGTATCTGTGACTACAACTCCCATCATGCTATTGCCTATACCCCCCTTCCCAGCATGCCCATACTTCCTTCCTTTGGACTCTGTTTCCCTGTGGGGTAGTGTGCCTGTTCTGACAGGAAGGCTGACAGTGTTGTCCTTGCGTTTGTTTGGCTACAAGTCCCAAGAGTGTCCCTGTGCTTCACACGGCATTACCCAGGGTGGTGGTTCTTTGTGGGATCTTCATTTGGTATGTGAGGCATTGCATTCTCCCAGGTGGGTTATGTGGAGTTTGTGTTGAGGGGGTGTGTGAGGTGATCTGCTTTTAACTATGGTCAGTGCTGTGAGTCCTCCTTCCCACCCAGCCAGATATCCCACCATGCAACGTGCTTCCATTGCAGGGAGTGCAAGTTGGCTTTCAGGATGTCAGTCAGTGGTGTCCTGCTGTTGGTTGTTGCACAGTTCCAAGCAGGGCCTTGTGCACCCCACAGCAGTACTCAGTGTCAGCCATCTTGTCAGTCCTTATCCACTCCCTGTGATGTGAGCATGGTTCAGAGTGGTGTTGATGGGCCAATTGTGAGGGTGAGCAGTATCTGTGACTACAACTCCCATCATGCTATTGCCTACACCCCCTTCCCAGCATGCCCGTACTTCCTTCCTTTGGACTCTGCTTCCCTGTGGGGTAGTGTGCCTGTGCTGACAGGAAGGCTGACAGTGTTGTCCTTGCGTTTGTTTGGCTACAAGTCCCAAGAGTGTCCCTGTGCTTCATACGGCATTACCCAGGGTGGTGGTTCTTTGTGGGATCTTCATTTGGTATGTGAGGCATTGCATTCTCCCAGGTGGGTTATGTGGAGTTTGTGTTGAGGGGTGTGTGAGGTGAGCTGCTTGTAACTATGGTCAGTGCTGTGAGTCCTCCTTCCCACCCAGCCAGATATCCCACCATGCAACGTGCTTGCATTGCAGGGAGTGCAAGTTGGCTTACAGGATGTCAGGCAGTGGTGTTGTGCTGTTTGTTGGTGCACAGTTCCCAGCAGGGCCTTGTGCTCCCCACAGCAGTACCCAGTGTCAGCCATCTTGTCAGTCCTTATCCACTCCCTGTGATGTGAGCATGGTTCTGAGTGGTGTTGATGGGCCAATTGTGAGGGTGAGCAGTATCTGTGACTACAACTCCTATCATGCTATTGCCTACACCCCCCTTCCCAGCATGCCCGTACTTCCTTCCTTTGGACTCTGCTTCCCTGTGGGGTAGTGTGCCTGTGCTGACAGGAAGGCTGACAGTGTTGTCCTTGCGTTTGTTTGGCTACAAGACCCAAGAGTGTCCCTGTGCTTCACACGGCATTACCCAGGGTGGTGGTTCTTTGTGGGATCTTCATTTGGTATGTGAGGCATTGCATTCTCCCAGGTGGGTTATGTGGAGTTTGTGTTGAGGGGGTGTGTGAGGTGAGCTGCTTGTAACTATGGTCAGTGCTGTGAGTCCTCCTTCCCACCCAGCCAGATATCCCACCATGCAACGTGCTTGCATTGCAGGAAGTGCAAGTTGGCTTACAGGATGTCAGGCAGTGGTGTTGTGCTGTTTGTTGGTGCACAGTTCCCAGCAGGGCCTTGTGCTCCCCACAGCAGTACCCAGTGTCAGCCATCTTGTCAGTCCTTATCCACTCCCTGTGATGTGAGCATGGTTCAGAGTGGTGTTGATGGGCCAATTGTGAGGGTGAGCAGTATCTGTGACTACAACTCCCATCATGCTATTGCCTACACCCCCTTCCCAGCATGCCCGTACTTCCTTCCTTTGGACTCTGCTTCCCTGTGGGGTAGTGTGCCTGTTCTGACAGGAAGGCTGACAGTGTTGTCCTTGCGTTTGTTTGGCTACAAGTCCCAAGAGTGTCCCTGTGCTTCACACGGCATTACCCAGGGTGGTGGTTCTTTGTGGGATCTTCATTTGGTATGTGAGGCATTGCATTCTCCCAGGTGGGTTATGTGGAGTTTGTGTTGAGGGGGTGTGTGAGGTGATCTGCTTTTAACTATGGTCAGTGCTGTGAGTCCTCCTTCCCACCCAGCCAGATATCCCACCATGCAACGTGCTTGCATTGCAGGGAGTGCAAGTTGGCTTTCAGGATGTCAGGCAGTGGTGTTGTGCTGTTTGTTGGTGCCCAGTTCCCAGCAGGGCCTTGTGCTCCCCACAGCAGTACCCAGTGTCAGCCATCTTGTCAGTCCTTATCCACTCCCTGTGATGTGAGCATGGTTCTGAGTGGTGTTGATGGGCCAATTGTGAGGGTGAGCAGTATCTGTGACTACAACTCCCATCATGCTATTGCCTACACCCCCTTCCCAGCATGCCCGTACTTCCTTCCTTTGGACTCTGCTTCCCTGTGGGGTAGTGTGCCTGTGCTGACAGGAAGGCTGACAGTGTTGTCCTTGCGTTTGTTTGGCTACAAGTCCCAAGAGTGTCCCTGTGCTTCACACGGCCTTACCCAGGGTGGTGGTTCTTTGTGGGATCTTCATTTGGTATGTGAGGCATTGCATTCTCCCAGGTGGGTTATGTGGAGTTTGTGTTGAGGGGGTGTGTGAGGTGAGCTGCTTGTAACTATGGTCAGTGCTGTGAGTCCTCCTTCCCACCCAGCCAGATATCCCAGCATGCAACGTGCTTGCATTGCAGGGAGTGCAAGTTGGCTTTCAGGATGTCAGGCAGTGGTGTTGTGCTGTTTGTTGGTGCACAGTTCCTAGCAGGGCCTTGTGCTCCCCACAGCAGTACCCAGTGTCAGCCATCTTGTCAGTCCTTATCCACTCCCTGTGATGTGAGCATGGTTCTGAGTGGTGTTGATGGGCCAATTGTGAGGGTGAGCAGTATCTGTGACTACAACTCCCATCATGCTATTGCCTACACCCCCCTTCCCAGCATGCCCGTACTTCCTTCCTTTGGACTCTGCTTCTCTGTGGGGTAGTGTGCCTGTGCTGACAGGAAGGCTGACAGTGTTGTCCTTGCGTTTGTTTGGCTACAAGTCCCAAGAGTGTCCCTGTGCTTCACACGGCCTTACCCAGGGTGGTGGTTCTTTGTGGGATCTTCATTTGGTATGTGAGGCATTGCATTCTCCCAGGTGGGTTATGTGGAGTTTGTGTTGAGGGGGTGTGTGAGGTGAGCTGCTTGTAACTATGGTCAGTGCTGTGAGTCCTCCTTCCCACCCAGCCAGATATCCCACCATGCAACGTGCTTGCATTGCAGGGAGTGCAAGTTGGCTTTCAGGATGTCAGGCAGTGGTGTTGTGCTGTTTGTTGGTGCACAGTTCCCAGCAGGGCCGTGTGCTCCCCACAGCAGTACCCAGTTTCAGCCATCTTGTCAGTCCTTATCCACTCCCTGTGATGTGAGCATGGTTCAGAGTGGTGTTGATGGGCCAATTGTGAGGGTGAGCAGTATCTGTGACTACAACTCCCATCATGCTATTGCCTACACCCCCTTCCCAGCATGCCCGTACTTCCTTCCTTTGGACTCTGCTTCCCTGTGGGGTAGTGTGCCTGTGCTGACAGGAAGGCTGACAGTATTGTCCTTGCGTTTGTTTGGCTACAAGTCCCAAGAGTGTCCCTGTGCTTCACACAGCATTACCCAGGGTGGTGGTTCTTTGTGGGATCTTCATTTGGTATGTGATGCATTGCATTCTCCCAGGTGGGTTATGTGGAGTTTGTGTTGAGGGGGTGTGTGAGGTGAGATGCTTGTAACTATGGTCAGTGCTGTGAGTCCTCCTTCCCACCCAGCCAGATATCCCACCATGCAACGTGCTTGCATTGCAGGGAGTGCAAGTTGGCTTTCAGGATGTCAGGCAGTGGAGTTGTGCTGTTTGTTGGTGCCCAGTTCCCAGCAGGGCCTTGTGCTCCCCACAGCAGTACCCAGTGTCAGCCATCTTGTCGGTCCTTATCCACTCCCTGTGATGTGAGCATGGTTCTGAGTGGTGTTGATGGGCCAATTGTGAGGGTGAGCAGTATCTGTGACTACAACTCCCATTATGCTATTGCCTACACCCCCTTCCCAGCATGCCCGTACTTCCTTCCTTTGGACTCTGCTTCCCTGTGGGGTAGTGTGCCTGTGCTGACAGGAAGGCTGACAGTGTTGTCCTTGCGTTTGTTTGGCTACAAGTCCCAAGAGTGTCCCTGTGCTTCACACGGCCTTACCCAGGGTGGTGGTTCTTTGTGGGATCTTCATTTGGTATGTGAGGCATTGCATTCTCCCAGGTGGGTTATGTGGAGTTTGTGTTGAGGGGGTGTGTGAGGTGAGCTGTTTGTAACTATGGTCAGTGCTGTGAGTCCTCCTTCCCACCCAGCCAGATATCCCACCATGCAACGTGCTTGCATTGCAGGGAGTGCAAGTTGGCTTTCAGGATGTCAGGCAGTGGTGTTGTGCTGTTTGTTGGTGCACAGTTCCCAGCAGGGCCTTGTGCTCCCCACAGCAGTACCCAGTTTCAGCCATCTTGTCAGTCCTTATCCACTCCCTGTGATGTGAGCATGGTTCAGAGTGGTGTTGATGGGCCAATTGTGAGGGTGAGCAGTATCTGTGACTACAACTCCCATCATGCTATTGCCTACACCCCCTTCCCAGCATGCCCGTACTTCCTTCCTTTGGACTCTGCTTCCCTGTGGGGTAGTGTGCCTGTGCTGACAGGAAGGCTGACAGTATTGTCCTTGTGTTTGTTTGGCTACAAGTCCCAAGAGTGTCCCTGTGCTTCACACGGCATTACCCAGGGTGGTGGTTCTTTGTGGGATCTTCATTTGGTATGTGAGGCATTGCATTCTCCCAGGTGGGTTATGTGGAGTTTGTGTTGAGGGGGTGTGTGAGGTGAGCTGCTTGTAACTATGGTCAGTGCTGTGAGTCCTCCTTCCCACCCAGCCAGATATCCCACCATGCAACGTGCTTGCATTGCAGGGAGTGAAAGTTGGCTTTCAGGATGTCAGGCAGTGGTGTTGTGCTGTTTGTTGGTGCCCAGTTCCCAGCAGGGCCTTGTGCTCCCCACAGCAGTACCCAGTGTCAGCCATCTTGTCAGTCCTTATCCACTCCCTGTGTTGTGAGCATGGTTCTGAGTGGTGTTGATGGTCCAAATATGAGGTTGCCCATTATCTGTTACTACGAGTCCCATCATGCTCTTGGCTACACTGACTTCACCAGCATACACAGGATTCCTTCCTTTCTGTGAGCTTCCCTGTGAGGTGGTGTTCTAGTGGTGGCTAAATATCTGACAGTGTTTGTTGTTTAGATTTGTGCCACTGCCTAGCTCAATTTGGTATTGGATTTGTACATGTCATGACACAGTTATATAACACTATGAGATGGCATGTATTGTGTTTATCTGACTGACATACACTTTTTGGGATGATTATCTTTTGTTTGCTGTTGATTTGCTAGGGGTGCATGGTTTGACTGTCCCCTTGACAGTGATGTGTGTGTATTGGCACACAATATTGTGTATATTAGTTGTGTACTCACCAGGCTCTGGGATGTTTGTTAGTCCATATACGCTCACTGGTGGTAGGATGGCCCGCACCTTCTCCTCCCAGGGCCTGAGGTATACTGGTTTGGCAGAAGGGCCACTGCCGGTGTGCTGGCTCAGGAGGTAATCCTTCTTCAGTAGGTCCCTGACCCTCCTGCGCACATCATACCACCTGTTCTGGATGTCTTCCTTTGTGCGCAAACATGGTGATTGTGCGTTCACCCTGTCGACGATCCTCGCCCACATCTTGGTTTTCTGCGACATGGGGGTCTGTTGGACCAATGTGCCAAACAACTGTGGCTCTACCCTCAGGATCTCGTCTACCATGACTTCCAAGTCACTATCTAGGAACTTGGGATTCTTCTTTAGGGGCATGGTGATGGGTGGTGGTGGTGATTGATGTGTGTGTGTGTGCAAGTGAGGGTGTGTGAGTGTAGGTTTTGCTGTGTGTGTGTGAGGGTGCTATTTGTTGAGGTGCTAATGGTATGTGGCTTTTGTATTGGATGAGCTGTGTGTGTGTCTGTGTTTGCTGTGTGATGGTGTTCTCTGCTGGCAGGTCAGTGGAATTTGCAAAGGATCATGGTAGGGATTTGTGGCCTTTATGTAGGTGGAGTTGGGGGTGTGTCCTAGTTCCATTTTCTCCCCACCCCTGTATTTATTGGCTTTGTCATTGCTTGTTTGGCCCTCTTTTTTTGTATTTTTTCATTTGTGATTATTGTGCATGTTGGAGTCGTTCTTCTGACCGAGTAGGACGTTGCAGTTATCTCGTGCGCGCCTCTCCGAGTCGTTCCCGCTGTGTTTCAGCTCGGTTTCATATGCGGCGTACGCGTCGGTCGCGGTGTATTGTGTTTGTTCGGCTGTGTTTTGTATGCGTGTCGGTCATACCGGCTTGGGCTCCGTGCGAATCGGTCTGCTTTTGCACCCATTGCATCGTACTGCGCGGGTCGGAGTTCGCGGGTACGTTTCGTTCGGGTTTCTTCCTGATGCGTGTCGGTCGGTTCGATTCGCGTGGTTTTCCGGCCGGATAGCTTGTTTCCGTCCGGGTCGGTCGTTCGCCTTGAGTTCCGTACGAGTCGGTCGTGATTCACATGCATTTCATCGTACTTCCCAGGTCGGGCAACGCCGGTACGTGTCGGTCGGACTATAATCCCTTACTGAGTCGGTCGGTATTTTTTCTGGCCTGAATCGGATTCGGCCCCTTTAGGATTTAAATCCAGGAGAACGATGTCATTAGCACACATCAGGCATGGAAAAGGACAGTTACCAATACTAGGGGCTTCCCCCTTACTGTTTGCTAAGCTATCAGGAAGATCTGAAACATAAAGTGAAAAAGGAGAGGAGTCCACAAGCAGCCCTGTTTCAATCCACTTTTAGTTGCAATTATGGAGAACAGGCACCGGTCCCCAGCCAGTAGCACCTGACACCAAGCAGAAGAATGGAGGGCGATAACTTATGTAATAAGAGTTTTGGACATACCTAGGGGGATATTCACAAGAACGTGCGATAAACATCGCCAAAATAGGTTAACGCAAGTTTTCATATCGCCGTCTATCACGGGAAAATAACTCCGGGTTAACGTCGTATTTTCAACACGGCGGTAACATGCGATAGTCTCCCGATAACATGTCAAATGTCCACAATAACATTACCGGGACTGCGATGAAAATCCAAACCCGAACGCGAAAAAAGATGCGATGGGCCCAACCGCGATAAGACAATCAGCGAAAAGCAGCGCCAGGCCTGCAATTCACACACGTCAGGCGGGAAAAACCACTACAAAAGCAGAAAGAAAAAACACAAACAAAAACCAAACTACAGCGAAGCACAAAGGAGGCAGCCGGAGCAGGCACAGAGGATGGGCCAGAACCCCACAAGCCCCCCGGAGGAGCAGCCCAGGACAGGGAAGGGCAAGGACAAGAAGAAGAGGAAGACGCGGTTCAGTCCGCAGGAAAACAGGATCCTGATCACGGAGGTGATAGAACACCATCAACAACTGTTCGTCACCTCCACTGTGTCATTGGCAACAAAAAATGGAACATGGCAGTCCATCGTGGACAAGGTGAATGCAGTCGGAGTGCTGAGGAGGACAATGGATGAGGTCAAGAGGCACTGGAATGATGTGAAGCGCAAGACCAAGCAGAAACTCGCAGACAACCAGAAGGCAGCAATGCAGACTGGAGGTGGGAGTCCAGCGCCACAGGAGGAGCAGGAAGAGATGGAGGAAATGGTGTCCACAGTCATCAGTGGGGAGACGGTGGCAGGAGTTGGGGGACCGGACACTGCTCAACATGACCCGACACAACAGCAAGAGGGTGAGTAACGACCAGGGATTGGGGGGACGGGGGGAGATGGGTGCAATGGCACACATGCACAATTAAGCGGAGCACAGTGCACACCCACAATGACTCTGGATCATGTCCCTGATCCCCTTGGCACACTGCAGCACACATAGCAATAGCACGTAGGCCCCTGCCGACTATGTGCCCAGAGGAGGCTCGCTCACACATCACTTATCTCACAACCAACCCATGCACATGTGCTGAACCCAGAAAAGCTGCGGGTCCGTGAGCACACTGACAATGCAAGTGACACTGCATGACGATTAACATGGTTGCAGTCCGATCATCATGACATGGTGCACGCCACCACACTGAGGTGGCTGAGTGTGGACCACATCCGTAAAGGAGCAGGTCACACTCTGACACATCCACCTGCACAAACAACCCCTGACGTCAACAACACATCTGCGGACAAACCATGCCCCAGAGTCCCAACTCCCACCAAGACCCAAATTCACCCAAGTCTGCAACATCTCAGCACTGTATGGGCACAGAACTCAAAGGCACACCGCCTGAAAGGGACAAGGGGCAGCAAAATCAGAGCTGCAGGGGCGACTCTCACAAAATGCAGCACACACACATGACATTCAGAGCACATCAGCATTGACAACAATGTGGTACAAACTGCAACACGTTTACAACAGGACAGAGGACACAACAGGTGCCGCTTGTGTGTAGAAACTGGCCAATCACATTTGGCATAGCAGGGAAATGTGAGATGTCAATGTACAAGTACAAACACATATCCGTGATGTTGTCGAAATGTCTACTGTCCCACATCAAATAGGCAGCTCCTCCTAAACAGTCACAATGTACATTGTCATGCAGCCTGTATGTGAACTTGTACAATGCGTCAACATACATGTGAACACAATGTAATACTGCATCTCCCCTTCACATTGTAGAGGGAGCATCAACACCTCCTGCAGAGCAGCCCCAACAACACTTCACTGATGACGATGAGGGCATCCCCAACATCGACACCGAAGCCCTCCATGTCCTCATTGACAGCTTCGGCACCCCACCTCCAGGAGCAGGGCAGCCCAGCTGCATCGAGGAGACCCCACCCCCTGCACGGACCACACAGCAGGAAGCACCTACGACCCCGGCTGTCTCCCAGGACCCCCATGAACAACACATGGCCTTCCAACGCCATGTGTTAGAGGTCCAGGAGAAGATGGCTGATCAGGTGCGGGTGGGGTATGACCTCATGGCAGCCAAACTTAATGCCATACATGGGTGTCTGAGTCCCATCAGGGACCACTTACAGTCCCTAACGGACACCCACGTCCGCTCCATGCTCTCCAACAATCCATGGCTTAGATCGCTGGAGTCATGATACTGAGACAAGAACAACTGTCCAGTCAGAGTGGCTCCAGCGATGTCAGCCGGGAGTTGGGACAGATGCGGGGGCTCATGGAGAACATGGAGCGGATGCAGGCGGAAAGAATGGCTGCCACGGCTGCACACCAGCGAGATGTGGCTGGGACCTTCCATGCCCTGCAGCACATCGCCATGGCATTGCTGCCTCGAATCACTGACAAAATATCGAAGGTCAGAATATCGACCTACAGAAATATCGACGCAAGAATATCGAAGTCAAGAATATCAACATCCTATCTACATTATGGTAAGTACAAAAATATCCCCAAAAAATATCGATGTCAAAAATATCGTTGTTAAAAATATCGGTTTTTATTTAAGTTAAAAAAATAATGTAAAATAAAGTAAATAATACATATAATTAAAATAAACATAGTTAAAAATATTTTAAAATGTTTAAAAATTATAAGTAATATAGATGTAATGTAAAAATAAATTAAACATATACATATAATATATAATTAACAGAACACAAGTTACCCTTCGTAACATGAGATAGGCCACTCCAACCGTGCTGATGCATTTCTTCATATCTTTATTGGAGACAAGACCAGCATGACGCGTTTCGCCTCCCTCGAGGCTTAATCATATGCAAAGTTTCTATGGATGGGATCGTTAGCATATTTAAACGTAACTCCAAACATTGAAGAAGGACTGATGTCCACCAGTTCGATTTAAAGCGGCAGTAGGTGTTCAAAAATAAATGTAATTTGCTTTTCTTTTACGCAGTGCCGGTAAGTACCGTTTGTTTTCATCAGGATAATCCATTGAAAATAAAGTATTTTCATCATAACTGTGTCCCATCACTGCATTATTCCCCAACTGTCTTTACTGTAGTACTCGGACCACAATACCCAGAATACACCATTACTGCCATTCTTTTACCTACTTGGTACTTCAATGCAGTTCTTGGCAATATTAAAACCTTGTTTCCACCGCAACTCCCGTACATATAATTGCCTTTACCAGGAACAGTTCCATTTTGTGGCTTATATTTAAACGGTTGCAGCGTCTCTCAAAGTCAATTTCGCTACCACCCAGTTGTTGTTACCTTCTATTTGCCTTCCAAGAAACATTAATCAACACGAAGTGCACGGGGGAATCCCCTACGCAAACCCTGGCTGTGTCCATGTTTATCTCCCTAGTCGAGGCGGGCCTCTCAACGTGGCCCTTCCATCATTCCTTCGTTGACAATCCATTTATAACAGCCGGCGGGAACTTCTAATGTTGGATTCAATCCAAGCAAACAGAGACCTGACAATCGAAGCGCCTCAGCCAAGCGGGTCGGGGCCCATCACGGGTGTGCCAGACACCTTTACATATTCAACAGAACACAAGTTACCCTTCGTAACATGAGATAGGCCACTCCAACCGTGCTGTTGCATTTCTTCATATCTTTATTGGAGACAGGACCAGCATGACGCGTTTCGCCTCCCTCAAGGCTTAATCATATGCAAAGTTTCTATGGATGGGTTCGTTAGCATATTTAAACGTAACTCCAAACATTGAAGAAGGACTGATGTCCACCAGTTCGATTTAAAGCGGCAGTAGGTGTTCAAAAATAAATGTAATTTGCTTTTCTTTTACGTAGTGCCGGTAAGTACCGTTTGTTTTCATCAGGATAATCCATTGAAAATAAAGTATTTTCATCATAACTGTGTCCCATCACTGCATTATTCCCCAACTGTCTTTAACTGTAGTACTCGGACCACAATACCCAGAATACACCATTACTGCCATTCTTTTACCTACTTGGTACTTCAATGCAGTTCTTGGCAAAATTAAAACCTTGTTTCCACCGCAACTCCCGTACATATAATTGCCTTTACCAGGAACAGTTCCATTTTGTGGCTTATATTTAAACGGTTGCAGCGTCTCTCAAAGTCAATTTCGCTACCACCCAGTTGTTGTTACCTTCTATTTGCCTTCCAAGAAACATTAATCAGCACGAAGTGCACGGGGGAATACCCTACGCAAACCCTGGCTGTGTCCATGTTTATCTCCCAAGTCGAGACGGGCCTCTCAACGTGGCCCTTCCATCATTCCTTCATTGACAATCCATTTATAACAGCCGGCGGGCACTTCTAATGTTGGATTCAATCCAAGCAAACAGAGACCTGACAATCGAAGCGCCTCAGCCAAGCGGGTCGGGGCCCATCACGGGTGTGCCAGACACCTTTACATATTTAACTGAACACAAGTTACCCTTCGTAACATGAGATAGGCCACTCCAACCGTGCTGTTGCATTTCTTCATATCTTTATTGGAGACAAGACCAGCATGACGCGTTTCGCCTCCCTCGAAGCTTAATCATATGCAAAGTTTCTATGGATGGGTTCGTTAGCATATTTAAATGTAACTCCAAACATTGAAAAAGGACTGATGTCCACCAGTTCGATTTAAAGCGGCAGTAGGTGTTCAAAAATAAATGTAATTTGCTTTTCTTTTACGCAGTGCCGGTAAGTACTGTTTGTTTTCATCAGGATAATCCATTGAAAATAAAGTATTTTCATCATAACTGTGTCCCATCACTGCATTATTCCCCAACTGTCTTTAACTGTAGTACTCGGACCACAATACCCAGAATACACCATTACTGCCATTCTTTTATCTACTTGGTACTTCAATGCAGTTCTTGGCAAAATTAAAACCTTGTTTCCACCGCAACTCCCGTACATATAATTGCCTTTACCAGGAACAGTTCCATTTTGTGGCTTATATTTAAACGGTTGCAGCGTCTCTCAAAGTCAATTTCGCTACCACCCAGTTGTTGTTACCTTCTATTTACCTTCTATAATATATAATATATATACTTACTTACTAATAATTTTTAATAATTATTTTAATAACTTATAATTTAAAAAAAGATATCATATAAATTATAAATACATCTATACACATAAAACAATAATATAAATAAAAAATAAATAAATATATATAACAAATTTAAAAAAAAATTATTTTTAATCTTTTAAAAATTAATTATATACTACATTAACTAAAATAATACAAAAAATATTAGATAGCGGAGGTAATAAAATCACTATTCCAACTCCAAACAGTGCAACAGTAGGGAACATGTTGGATAGCGTAGGGGTAAAAATTACTATTCCCACCCCAGTGACTGCAACAGTAGTGAAAGTGTTGGATAGCGTAGGGGTAAAAATTACTATTCCCACTCCAGTGAGTGCAACAGTAGGGAAAGTGTTGGATAGCGTAGGGGTTAAAATTACTATTCCCACTCCAGGGAGTGCAACAGTAGGGAAAGTGTTGGATAGCGCAGGGGTAAAAATTACTATTCCCACTCCAGTGAGTGCAACAGTAGGGAAAGTGTTGGATAGCGTAGGGGTTAAAATTACTATTCCCACTCCAGGGAGTGCAACAGTAGGGAAAGTGTTGGATAGCGTAGGGGTAAAAATTACTATTCCCACTCCAGTGAGTGCAACAGTAGGGAAAGTGTTGGATAGCGTAGGGGTAAAAATTACTATTCCCACTCCAGGGAGTGCAACAGTAGGGAAAGTGTTGGATAGCGTAGGGGTTCAAATTACTATTCCCACTCCAGTGAGTGCAACAGTAGGGAAAGTGTTGGATAGCGTAGGGGTTCAAATTACTATTCCCACTCCAGTGAGTGCAACAGTAGGGAAAGTGTTGGATAGCGTAGGGGTAAAAATTACTATTCCCACTCCAGTGAGTGCAACAGTAGGGAAAGTGTTGGATAGCATAGGGGTTAAATTAACATACTTATTAATTAAATAATTTTTGTAAAATAAACATATTAATAATTAATTAACTAAAAAATTAATAATAAATACCAATAAAATAAAATTAATATTTACTTAAATAACATTAAATTACTTCCCACCCTATTCCCCCATAAACACACAACCCGCTACACATAAAAAATAACACAATTAATTTAATTATCACTTAATCAATTAATAAAAATAAATGACCTATTAATAATAAATTAACAATAAATTAATTAACAATAACAATAAATTAAAAATAATAATAAATTAAGTATAATTAAAATAATTATAAATTAATCAATTAATAAAAATTAATTACCAATTAATAATTAATTAACAATAAATTAATTATCAATAACAATAAATAAAAAATATTAATTAAATAATTATAATCAAATTACTTCCCACCCTATTCCCCTATAAACCCACAACCCGCTACACATAAAAATTAACATAATTAATTTAATTTTCAATTAATCTATTATTAAAAATCAATTACCAATTAACAATAAATTAATTAAAAAGAACAATAAATAAATAAAAAATATATAATTAATATAATGATACATTAATCAATAAAAAAAAATACCAATTAATGATTAATTAACATAAATTAATAATCAATAACAATAAATAAAAACGGATTAATTAATTAATTATAATTAAATTACTTCCCACCCTATTTCCCTATAAACCCACAACCCGCTCTGATACTAAAACGCAAAATTTTCTTTAAAAAAATGACTAATTTCTAAACATTTAATACATATATTTAAAAATAATAAAAATACTTTACAAAAAATGTTAAACATACATATAAAATACATACTAAAATACATAACACTAATATAAATATAGATATTATAAACAACAATATTTTTGCTAACGATATTACTTACGTCGATATTACTTACTTCGATATTACTTACTTCGTTATAAAAAAACGATATTACTTACCTTAAGGTCGATATTCTGGTCACCGATATTCTTGACATCGATATTCTGTCCCTAAGATATTAAAAACTCGATATTAGTGTAGGTCGATATAAAAAAATCGGTATTTTGACTGCGTACCGCTGCCTCAAGGCCTGGCGCAGAAGAATGCTGCTGCTGCTTCTACATCCACATCTCCGCCCCCTGATGTGTCAGTGGCACACAGTGCGGCAGGCGTTCCACCTCCGGCCCCTGATGTGTCAGTGGCACACAGTGCGGCCGACATTCCACCACCACCCACGTGTGTGGCACATGTGACATCAGAGGACGAAGATGCGGGTGAATCAACCTTACTGGTAAGGAGGAGGCAGTAGCATTCATCTCCGCCATCTGGCCTGTTTCTGCTTGGTTCTGCCCTTTGCATCATCACCTTCCACTGTCCCCCGATACACTCTGCGACACTCACCTTGGACCTCGACATGGACTGCCATATTCTGTTTGGTTACCAATGACACAGCGATCAGACTGCGGACTGAACTCTTCCTCTTCCGATGTACTTGTCATTCCCTGAAGGACTCTGGCTGGCCCTCCACGGGCCAATAATGTGAAGTGGGGTTTGCATGGCCTTGTACTGCTCCAGCTGCAACATTCCACTGGGTGTGAATTAAACATTCAGAATCGCACAGATGTGTCATGTCTTTGATCAGTCAAGTATGAAAGTATGTATGGATGTAGGGTCAGTGATTCCCCCTTACGAACATGTTGCTCATGTCGTGGGACTTGAGTCACAGGGTGCAACATTGCCGATTACGGTCCGTGTGGCGTAGACACTACAACAGAAACACTAGCATCAGTTACTTCCCTGTCCAGCCCAGAACTGAAGCACGCCCCGAGCCCCGGGCTCATTGTTCACACCCCTATGCTGGATACAAACCGTGAGGCTTACAGTTATGGGTAATCCTGCATCATGAGACCGTAACAGAAGTTGGTGTGACCATAACCTTCCTTTTCTATCCTACGAAGGTTACGACCACATGTACTTCTGTTACGGTCTTTTTGTGCAGGATTTGTCTTTCCTGTGAGCATTCCGGTTTGTCCAAGTGCTATACACTGTACCAGATTAGGTTTGTGACTATACGGACGCTTGACCATAGTCACCATTTGTCCAACAGGTTTCTGGATACTGACCTCCGGAGTATGGAATGGTATTGGGGAGTTCCCGAGGCTTATGCAGTTACTTGAATCCACACGTTGCCCTGATGAAGTTCCCCGTTGGGCGTCGGCTGTGCTTTTCGTATTGTTTATTGTTGTATTTGTAATAAAGGACTGTTTTTACACTATTGTTGACTACTGGACTTCATGACCGTGCGCACCCTCATTTCAGTTACTACAGTTTTGGATCTGGGGCACAGTGGCGTCTGGCAACGGCTGGTGTTGGGGTTGGTTGCGCAAGAACACTACAAATTGGAACTGTTGCGTGATGCGGTGACCAGGGCCCGCCGTTGCTATTGTGGACATGCATCCATGACATGGGTGAGGACGTATGATAGGGCTGGCCGTGAGACTCCTCCGACTCTGGCAGTTGTTGTTTGGGAGGTACCAGGGGCCAACAGGTGCAGCACAGCCAGCAGCTTCGTCTGCGGAGGGATGGTGGTTGTCCGCCGTGTTGGTACCATCAGCCTGTGGGCAATGTGGGTCAGGATGCGGAGGATGGTTGTCCTTTTGTGCCTGTAGTGGGCAATGACTTCCTCTGGCGTTGAGTCTCTGAGGATGGTGGGTTTTGGGAACGTCCGCTGTCCTGTTCTGCGCTGCCTCTGTGGTAGTCAGGGGGGGGTGGTCCGGGGGGGGCCTGGGTGTGGTTGCGGTGGGTGTTGTGGCCCTCTTGGGTCTCCAGGCTGCACGCTCATTGTCTCCATCGCATCTGTTGGTCTTCAGATGTGGCTCTGGGCTGGGCTCCCATTCTACTGCAGTTTGTCGTCCTGCTTAACACCAGTAAAAGACAGGTGTTAAATCCCTGCTGCTAACGCGCCTTATCGCCTGTTTTTGGTTTGCATCGCAGATCTGGCTGGAAGTTGAGAATATCGCGAAGTGGTGTTTTTGCACAGGAACGCCTTCTCTGCATATCATTAGCGTTAGTTGTCTCTCTCATCCGTGGCAATGTTTTTTGCGGCAGCTATCACTGGTAAACTGGCGATGTGGGCAGTTTGCACCAGCTTGGGGCGATAATTCTTTCGCCACTTTTGCTGCGCTAAAGTGCCGATAACTCGGCGATAAGTCCTTAAGAATATGCCCCTAAATGTAGTAAACATGACTATCACATAGTCAATGATTGAACAGCTGAGAGAAAATTTATGTGTGAAAATTGAGGGAGTATCATTCTCTATTCTTCCATTCACTGTTAGAAACTTTATTCCTTAAAGTTTCCAACAACAGAAGACCTCTTTTACCTGTCCTACTGTTAGGGGAAGAAATTGAAGGTGCAATGTTCAGAGCTTTTTTTTGGCTTCATTTGCAAATAACCAAATAACCTTAAAGCATGGTTGGAAATGTCAGCATTAAGATCACCTACCAATATACTATGTATTTACATTCCTCTCTCACCGTAATTTTAGAGATAAAAGAGAACATATCAATTGCCAGTTGTCCATAAACAGAATTAGGGTAGATTTATCCACTTACCACCAAAAGTGATTAATTAATATCCTGACCGCACTTGGATAATATTTTTATAGCCTGAATTGATTTTGAATCATGCATAAACTCACTAAATGTCCAGCTATAGTTTTTACTTACCAGAATTGCAACGCCCCCCTTTTAATAACTTCTCCTGGAAGGCTTTGAGGGACAACATATAACAAAGGAGCCTTTTAACTCAAAATCATTGGCTAGCCAGTTTTCATGGATGCATATTAAATCGGCTGCCAGAATATTCAGAAATGTTACTTCATTACTATCATTCAATAGTCCAGCACCATTCCAGGAAACCACTTTAAGGCTATTACTAGGTGCTTCTGTTGCGGTTTGGCCCAGTGGAACCCTTTGAGTTAAGGACACCTACTACCAAACTCCAACTCCCGAATTCTTTCTTCTGGGTGTGGAGCGTTCTCTCTCCACTTCCTATAGTACAGGCGAAATCTCCTGCTCCCTTTCCAAGCGAGACCTGCAGATTATTTGACAAAAAATGTAAGGGCGAAAAAATCGCCCAAAGTTTTTAATGAGGAAACTCTAGCATCCCTCTCCTCCTGTATGGGTGTTACATCAATGCCATGACTGCATAACTTGTTACTATTTAGTAATTTTATATAAGTTGGAGGTTACTCTAGCCCTGCAATTTGCCCCTAGCTTCATGATTTGGACCAATGAAATATCACTACTTTGAACAATATGAAGCTCAACCATGTCAGCAAAACAACCCAATTGGAATGCCCTATTCAAGGCAATTTATTGATAAAAAAAAAAGGCAGCAAATTGCAGCATCAACAGCACATTCAATGCATTACAAAAGATGCTATCCCCCACTGACCCCCACATTATTCCAATTGTAAATAATATTATCCCCCACGTTGGAAGAAAACATCTTAGTCGGAGGGTTCAGGAAAAAAGTAGAGTCCTCTTGTGGGGGGGGGGGGAGCATGATCGGGCTAGCAATAGCATCATCCACCTGTGGGTATGACAATAAACCTGGAGGCAATAATGAGGAGTATATTGCTTTTTAAGCTGTTTCTTACTCCTTGTGGCTTTTCCTTTAATGCCTTTCTTGCTATTCTTACTGTTCTTACTTTTCTTACCTGCAGGACTTAGCAATGCAGGAACTTCTTTACTTTGCAAGATTGAAAAAAGATTATTTTGTTTTACACTTGCTAGCGGGGGATATTTATTCACCCAAATCATATGACATACATTTACCAAAGATATGAACAAACCACTGTAAACAATGATAAACTACAAAGACTCTTGAAACAAACATACAAATTACAATTTAGCTTCACTGAGGATGTTATACACCAGATTTATCATACTTTTACGCAACTCAACAAGACATCTTGCTGCGCTGCATGAAAAGGTTTATTGCACCGGCTCCCGTTCTGAACACGCCGCCACTGAGCAGTGCATGAAGAGGCATGTACTACCTACCCCCCGCCTGACCTATCGATCGCCGGTTCGAGTGACTGCACTCATCTAATCCTTGCGGATCCCTGCCTATTGATAGCGCCTAGAACATGTGTTTTAACATTTAGCATCACTGAGGGAAAACCTGCCTTCGCTTCAAAACGAAAACTGCATTTGAAAAGTGACACGCAAATATTTTGTGCTACAAAGTGAAAACATGAGCTCTGAAATGCACAGACTTTAGTAAGACGCTTTTCACTTAGCAATTTATGCAACCCATGTGCAAGTAATTCATAGCTTGATTTAACTGTATTTGAGTTCAGATTTTGTTCTCACTATGAAAATGTGATTTTAATTTGTGAAAGTGTTAAAAGTGTGCATTAGTAGAATATAACTTGTATTAGAATTAGCACAATTTTTTTATAATGTAGAGAAAACAGAAACCACTCTTAATTAGTTTTTGCTCTTGGAAAGTTTCTGTTAGCCTTCAAGATAAGTAAGGAATTTCTCTCCCTGTGTAGAGAACAGCTGCATAATTTATAGCTGTGACCTCGGGAGCTGCATCTCTGTAGTTGCTGGAAGAGTTTAAACAAAGCTTCTTTAATTCTTAAGCTTTAGTAAGAATAGAAAACATATGTTATTTAAAAGTGCATTAACATGTTACATTTAATGTTTCTTGCTTAATTAAAAAGTTCTTTTGCAGCTCATGTATGTGTTTAGTTAGAAATAATGTGTTTTTATTAGTAGGTTAGTAGATGAAATTATATTAAATAAAATGCAGAATGTGCTGTGGGAAGGACTTTCGCCTGCCTATCTGATGAGATGACGTATGCTGCCTGCCCCGGGGTGGAGTTGTCCTTGTAAAGAATGCTGGATTCCGGTTGGAGGAAAATGAAGTCATGCTACATGCTTCGTAACATTATTCTTTAATATATGCCTTCCTACTTTAGGAGTTTTCAGAACACTTTCAGAACACTGGCAGAGCTCTTGCAGAGACCTTTATGAGAGGCAGAAGCCTTGCAGACAGAGGGCTGCAGAGGAATTTCAGACTCCGATGCAGAAATGAAAGGAGAAGAGCAGATGTGATTTGCAGATGCAGGGAAGGAGAGGGCAGACTTGATGGATAGCGTATCTGAGGCAGTTCAGATGTAGGTTTAGTTCCATTCTGACTTTTATTTAGATCCTAAGCTTTAAGCTTTGACTAATTGGCTTTGTCAAGGCTTATTTGTTTTATGCTTGATTTCCCTTCATGGGAGATTCTACAATTATTAATGATTGATGTAGCTTTCTGCTACGCTCACTCTTGCATTGTGAGTTCTGACTGACATCATTTGTGCCTCTCTGTCTTAGACAGGGATTGATTCTTTATGGAATACTTGTGTGGAAATTATTATGCTTGTACTAACTTACATTTTCTATTTTCAATTCTGTAACCTGATTGATATCTGACTAATGAATGAAGAGTCAGAGAACCTTAAACTTTGATTGGAAAATAAATCCATTTAAAACTCTCATTATTGGCTAAAATGTGTATTTGCATTTGATTAATTGCCCATGTTTATGTAGGAGCCTTTTGGGTCAAAACACGGTGGCCAAGATCTATCGACCTAGAGCGGGAAGAAGGGTAACGGTAATCAGAGGTAATGGTGCCACATTTCCTAGATTTTCCAAAGAGAGATTACCGTGGGATTTCCGCTTCATCACTATTATCGGTTAATGAGCTACTTAGCCCGTTCGGAAATCCGTTCACCGCCCCACTGCAGGCCCTCATTTTTTGCAATTGGCAATTACTCAGGCATGTAACCTAATGTCCGATGATGATCCCGCAATTCTATGTATGGGATCGAAACGTCATCGACTCCTCGACACCCTAACACAATCATACTTATTATTTCAAATGTGTAATGGTGTCTCCCTTCATTTGTGCTTGTCGAATTGTTGAAGCTATTTCAAGAACTAAGTTTTCCCTGAGCCTTTCTGTTTGTCCATTTCTTGCTTGACGCAAGAGTGTGTTCCCACTTCATTGTTTGTCCAAATTTTTGTTACATTAAAGAGATTCCTGTCCGGCTGGACAGCGTAATATAGATATAATTGTATTTCTATATTTATTCCTTCTCTCCCATTGTCCTTGTGAGGGACCATTGTGTTCATAGCAGCATGAAAGGGAGAGGGCATATATTACATTATATGGTGCATTCCTGTCCTCTTCTTGCACTGGTGTACAATGAGCTGCCTTCTGCCAATGTAGGTACCATTGCTCAATGGTGCAAAGGTGCCTGCGTTGCAGACAAGATTGGTTTGTGCAGGAAGGAGCACCTTCCTGAGCAAAAAATAATCCTCTGGCCTATCTCTCTTTCTAAGTGTGTGCAGAATGCAACACACTTAGAAAAAGAAAACCACAAGCAAAAATAAAGATATTTCTCCTCTTTGAACCTCACCAGGGAAGGCAGAGACTTTTGACACATTTCTAGATTTCCCTGTCTTGGTAAATCTGGGAATGCACAAAAATCCATGGGTGGATGCCTGGAGACACCCACACTCCATCCTTGGAACACCTTTCCAGGAGAGAGTAACGCAAGGCAGTGACATAGCCTGCCTTGCTTTACTCCAGATTTACCAACCCATGCAAGGCCATGCAATGTGGCCTTGCGTAGCGTGGTAAATCTCAATCTAAGTTTTGCGTCATCCTATGTCACCTTGCGTGTCATAAGGGTGATGCAAAACGTTGATGAATATGGGCCTCATTCTCAGTACACAAAGCATTGTCAGTTACCACATGACCCCAGTTCAAAGTCTAAGTCCTGCCCAGACAAGCAGAAAGAAAAAGTCACCATAAGGAAGGTATTTGAAGCACAAAATTCACCAACAGCCTTACACAGTAGAAAAAGTGTGCATCCAGAGTATCACTTGATGCTGTATAAAATGAGGGACAACAGTGTAAGTTATACATATTGAGCTGGGTATGTTGGATATCACAAAGGTCATGTCCAGATTTTGCAACAGTTGACTAAGACTTTATATAATCAAATACTTGTTAAGGTAGAAGGGGAGCAGAAGTCCATGTTCATATTTTGCAATCATAGCACCTTCTCCCTGAAGAAGTTAAATTTAACAATGCAGAAGGTATTGTGTTGTGCAGTGTTGCCCCAGGTAGGCTGAAATCACGTCTGAGAATAGCTGGCGAAGTACAGAGTTTTCCATCCAATACAGTGTATTGCATGGCTTTTCAAAAGATTACTTCCCACATGTAAGTCATCAGTGATAGGTTCTCTTCAGTTTTACCTGAAGGCAGATTTAGATGCAAATATCAGACTTTTTACTGCAAATTTAAGATCAGGTGACCTTCCACTGGCAAACCATTAAGTGCCAATGAAGGGACAAGATATCAGTGAATAAATGTAGCCACTATGTGAAAATGGCATCCATGACCTTCCCCATGCTTTACTAGTTCATCAGGCATTGCTTTGGGCTCCCTTGAAGAATATATAATCTCTATTGTTAGGCATCATGATCTCTATTTTTACATATTTAGCAATGCTATTTTTCTTTTTATCCCCAATGGCAAATGTTTTTTTCCTTTCTTAAGGCCTGATTACACTGCCACACTCCTGCACCGCCAAAACTGACTGCCACCTGCACGCCAGATTACAAGTATATTTGTGGATTGGCGGCCAGGCGGTGTGGTGGTCTTGCGGCGGTGCAGTTTAAAGGCTCATAGTGAGCCTTAAATTGCACCACCTTGGGACCGCCAGTGCATGTTCCTGCACGGGAAGGAATGCACCATGTCATGCATTACTTTCCAGGCAGTAACTGGGGGTGCAAAACTACAGGGGGCAGAACATGTGCCCCCCTGCATTCACCCCCGTGCATAGGGGCAAGAGGGGGCCCTTTATCACCCCTTTGTTTCATCTACGTCAGCAGTTTCATGGAAGAAGAACCTCAATGTGACCGCTGGCGGTGAGGAAAGTCCTAATCTGCATGGTGGTGCCTCAAGGCACCATGAGGCATATTGCGGCCCTTAGACCACCACTACACTACCAGTGATCTCTGATCGCTGGTGGTTGCGGTGGTGCAATGGTGGTCTGACCGCCCTAGTTTTAATAGGGCGGTGAGAAGACCGCCACCGCCGCATCACCGTTGTGCCACCGCTGCGCCACCGTGAGGACTCATAATCAGGCCCTTAGTAATATAAGGATACGAAGCACTGAGAAGTTTAACTGTATTTGCATATTTGAATGGTGATGTTTTATTTGTATCTCATTCCAGTCTTTGATACTAAATTGATCAAATTCTGATGATTTCTTTCTAAATTTAGAGTATATTCGGTTTATGTTATTACTAGATATGCCTCAAATCCATTATTCTATTTTGTATATTTTTGTAATAATTTGAATATAAATGACATTTTCAATATCATTAAATTGGATATCATTTTATTGTTCTCTTTCTTCTGTGGAGCTTCAGATTGCAATTTTGAGAAATATTGTTTCTTACTTTAAATAAATATTTTACTGCTACTAAAGTAACAAGGAGATATGGAGCACTAGCATTTGCAGCTTGCATGTGAGCTACAATGTTGCTGATCTCTAAAATAGCCAAGAAGCACACATCATTGATGAAGGTCTCCAACTTCTTTTTACTCTCTAGTGTGTTTTGCAATTGTACTGCATTTTATTTTTTCACCCTACCTAATCTTGTATAATACCTTTTGTCATTTTTACAATAATGAGACAAATTATACTTCCAAATAGCACAGTCCATGCTGATTTCACTGAGATCCTGCAGTAGACAAAATTCTACAAAATATAGAAGAAATTGAAGAAAAAATAGACTAGAAGATTCATAATTTTTTCCCAAATCTTCTCCTATTTCAGTACTCATTACAAGCGACCCAATAATAGGTTTAATATTTATGGCACCTGATAAAAACGAACTCAGACGAGTTGCAATTATTAAGGTAAGATAAAACAATCAAATACTAGTTTTCAGGGCATAAGAAACAAAATATGAAGCTTTCTGCACCAAACATCCACCTATTCAGGTAAATGCCATTTTTACCATGTAAATTTCGACAGGTTTGACCTGCTGATATTTATCTCAAAACTCATAATTGCAATATGTGTGGTAACAGCAGTTATTGTGTGTACCACAATTAACCGGAACACTCAAGTAATCCCTTAATAAGTGTAAATGACTAGCGGTTAGGCATTAAAGAAACTGGCGCCTTCTCCACTTTATTGCTCTGCCTCCTAAATAAAATATGAAATTAGGGAATTTGTCGAACTGACCAATCCCTTTCTTTTCGAATGGCACTTTCAAACACTACTTTTTAGTCTTACACATTGACAGCACTGCACAGGGCTCTTATTCCACCGGACATTTCCTCAGTGTGCTGGACCCCTGGGAAACTTGTTTTGAAAGCCCAGGATCACTCCTGGTGCCAGGGCTTTAAGTGGGCCGGGTCTTGCCGGTGCTCAGCACTGGTAGTTCTAAAAAGCAGGTGCAGAAACAAGTCTTTATCGGGCTCTCCATTTTTGCCCTCACCCTCGGGGTGAAAAAAAAGTCAACTCTGCAGCAGTGCCAGAGAGACTCGATATAGTTCTTTTACAGTCTCATCATTTCAGAATGGAAGTATTTTCAATATTATATGCAAGAAAGCCATAGTTGTTGCTTATGTATCTTATGCAATTAACAGCCATTGACAAAGCCAATAGTCCTGGCTTGTTGTAGGTAATCTTACTTGATGTATTATATATCTGGATTCAATCACAGAAGCAGCAAAATGCCAGTCAGGTGGCACACTATGCTAAGCAAAGATTTTTACCTTACATGTTTTAAGCCACGCCCTTAACTGCAGCGGCCACACCCATTTGAGAGACACCCCTCCCCCCCAGTGTTTTCATCCCTCTTAAAGCCCTGCCTGGTGCCTTTGTCACTTTCCTCAATGTCCTGAGGACAACTGCAGCAGGCACTTGAAGGCTTCAAGAAAGAGAGAAAGAGAGGTAGGTAGGAGGAGAGAAAGAAAGCAATCCGAGAGGGAGAAGAGAGAGAGGAGAGAGAAAAAATGGATAGATGGAAAGAGAGAGATTGCACAAGAGATGAAGGAGTGGGGCTGGTTTGAACATTTTTGCCAGGACTGCTTTTGGTTCCCTAGCCATGCCCTGTATGGATAATGCATTGAAATTTCTACCCAACAGAGAAAGAGCTTCTTTCAGGGATGCAGTTTACGTCTTTCGTGTCACATGGCAGACATAAATACATGCAGCATGAAAATATTTGTACGAGGATGCAGGAGTTGTTTGCTCTCGACTGACACATGGGCACAATGAAATGGGTATCAAAATGCACAAAAGGCGCTTTACACTTATATTGTGTGTGTTTTTATTGCTTTTTTACATGGACGTTTAACACCAAATAGCAAGTACCCACGCAAATCTCTAGTATTTTCACATTTCTCCTAAGGGGTTCAAATGCTAACATGGGCAGAAATATAATTTGCAACACATGCAAGCAGGTACATATTGTCAAGGTAATTAAATAAGCTGCACTCCCAAGACGGATGTATTAAATATCCACACGACTCTTAATGTGTCCCTACCTGCATTGATCATGTCATGGTAAAATATTTGAATGAATATTAATTTATCATTTTCACTAAGTGTATAATATGCATGGCAAGGATTCGATGTTGTACTATGTACTAAGAGAAATGTTTTATTCCACAAGATGTTGGCGAGGAATTGATTTTGTACTATGAACTCATAGAAAAGTTTTGTCCAAGATGATTTTTTTTGGCACTACTGAGGGGTCGATTCCGATTCGGGCCGGAAAAAGCACCGACCGACTCGGATCCGGAAAAAATACCGACCGACACGTACCAGTGGCGCCCGACACGCCAAGTACGATGCAAGCCGCGATAAATCCGACCGACACGTCAGGAAACCAAGCCGACCGACCGAGCCGCTCGGAAAATTGCAATCCGGCCGGAAAAACACGCGAATCCAACCGACCGACACGCACCCGGAACAAATCCGACCGAATCGTACCCGCCAACTCCAACCCGCAAAGTACGATGCAAGGCGCGAAAAACACGACCGAGTCGGACGGAGGACAAGCCGTACGACCGACACGCATACAAAACCGAGCCGAAGCAACACAATACACCGCGACCGACGCGTACGCAGCATACAAAACTGCACAAACACAGCGTGAACGAAACGGAAAACACCGTACGAGACCAATGCAGGGTCCGACTCGGTCACAAGAACGTTTCCAACATACACAAACAGCACAAAGGAAAAATCAACCAAAAAAAGGCCAAACAAGCAATTACCAAGCCAATAAATACTGGGGGGGTGGGGACAGAGAACAAAGACACACCCACAACTCCACCTATATAAAGGACACAAATCACTACCATGAGCCTTTGCAAATGCCATTCCACTGCCAGCACCCAAGAGAAAGCAACCACACACCCACAGCTCATCCCTCACACAAGCCACACACCAGCAGCACACCAACAAATACCTACCTCACATACACCCAGCACAACACACACCCACACACCCTCACCTGCACACCAACACACACATCACCCACCATCACCACCCATCACCATGCCCCCCAAGAAGAATCACAAGTTCCTAGATTGTGAATTGGAAGTCCTGGTAGACGAGATCCTCAGGGTAGAGCCACAGCTGTTTGGCACATTGGTCCAACAGACCCCCATGTCGCAGAAAACCAAGATGTGGGAGAGGATCATCAACAGGGTGAACGCCCAATCACCATGTCGGCGCACAAAGACCGACATCCAGAACAGGTGGTATGACGTGCGCAGGAGGGTACGGAAACTGCTGAAGCAAGACTACATCAACAGCCAACACACCGGCAGTGGCCCTCCTGCCAAGCCAATATACCTCAGGCCCTGGGAGGAGAAGGTGCGGGCCATCCTACCGCCAGTGAGCATATATGGACTAGAGGACATCCCAGAGCCTGGTGAGTACACAACAAATGTACACAATATACTGCCACAAAACACACACATCACTGTCAAGGGGAGAGTCAAACCATGCACTCATAGCAATTACACAGCAACTAGAACAGAATCATCCCAAAATGTGTATGTCAGTCAGATAAACACAACACATGCCATCAAAAAAGTCACATCCAACTGTGCCAACACATGTACAAACACAACCACAACTACAGCTAGGCAGTGGCACAAATAGAACTAACACACACATCCACACATGTAGCCACCACAACAACACCAACACACAGTGAAGACCACTCAAAGGAAGGAATTCTGTGTATGCTGGCCAAGTCAGTGTAGCCAATAGCATCATGGGAGTCGCAGTCACACATATTGCCCCCCCACAACTGTCCCATCAACACCACCATGAACCATGCGCACATCACAGGGAGTGGAGAAGGACTCACAAGATGGCTGACACTGGCTACTGCTGTGAGGAGCACAAGGCCCTGCTGGCAACTGTGCACCAACAAACAGCAGGACACCACTGACTGACATCCTGAGAGACAACTTACACTCCCTGCAATGCAAGCACGTTCCATGGTGGGATATCTGGCTGGCTGGGTGGGAAGGGGGACTTGCAGCACTGACTATAGTCACCAGCACCTCCCCTCACCCCCCCAACACAAACTCCACAGTACCCACCTGGTAGAATGCAATGCCCTCCATCCTAACACAAGATCCCACAAAGCACCACCACCCTGGGTTATGTTGTGTGAAGCACAGGGACACTCTTGGGACTCTTAGCCAAACAACTGCCAGGACAACACTCCCAGCCATCCTGTCAGCACAGCCAGCCCACCCCACAGGGAAGCAGAGTCAAAGGAAGGAAGCATGGGCATGCTGGGAAGGGGGTGGAGGCAATAGCATGATGGGAGTCGTAGTCACAGACATAGCTCACCCCCACAACTGTCCCATCAACACCACCCTGAACCATGCTCACATCACAGGGAGTGGAGAAGGACTCACAAGATGGCTGACACTGGCTACTGCTGTGGGGAGCACAAGGCCCTGCTGCCAACTGTGCACCAACAAACAGCAGGACACCACTGACTGACATCCTGAGAGACAACTTACACTCCCTGCAATGCAAGCACGTTCCATGGTGGGATATCTGGCTGGCTGGGTGGGAAGGGGGACTTGCAGCACTGACTATAGTCACCAGCACCTCCCCTCACCCCCCCAACACAAACTCCACAGTACCCACCTGGTAGAATGCAATGCCCTCCATCCTAACACAAGATCCCACAAAGCACCACCACCCTGGGTTATGTTGTGTGAAGCACAGGGACACTCTTGGGACTCTTAGCCAAACAACTGCCAGGACAACACTCCCAGCCATCCTGTCAGCACAGCCAGCCCACCCCACAGGGAAGCAGAGTCAAAAGGAAGGAAGCATGGGCATGCTGGGAAGGGGGTGGAGGCAATAGCATGATGGGAGTCGTAGTCACAGACATAGCTCACCCCCACAACTGTCCCATCAACACCACCCTGAACCATGCTCACATCACAGGGAGTGGAGAAGGACTCACAAGATGGCTGACACTGGCTACTGCTGTGGGGAGCACAAGGCCCTGCTGCCAACTGTGCACCAACAAACAGCAGGACACCACTGACTGACATCCTGAGAGACAACTTACACTCCCTGCAATGCAAGCACGTTCCATGGTGGGATATCTGGCTGGCTGGGTGGGAAGGGGGACTTGCAGCACTGACTATAGTCACCAGCACCTCCCCTCACCCCCCCAACACAAACTCCACAGTACCCACCTGGTAGAATGCAATGCCCTCCATCCTAACACAAGATCCCACAAAGCACCACCACCCTGGGTTATGTTGTGTGAAGCACAGGGACACTCTTGGGACTCTTAGCCAAACAACTGCCAGGACAACACTCCCAGCCATCCTGTCAGCACAGCCAGCCCACCCCACAGGGAAGCAGAGTCAAAAGGAAGGAAGCATGGGCAGGCTGGGAAGGGGGTGGAGGCAATAGCATGATGGGAGTCGTAGTCACAGACATAGCTCACCCCCACAACTGTCCCATCAACACCACCCTGAACCATGCTCACATCACAGGGAGTGGAGAAGGACTCACAAGATGGCTGACACTGGCTACTGCTGTGGGGAGCACAAGGCCCTGCTGCCAACTGTGCACCAACAAACAGCAGGACACCACTGACTGACATCCTGAGAGACAACTTACACTCCCTGCAATGCAAGCACGTTCCATGGTGGGATATCTGGCTGGCTGGGTGGGAAGGGGGACTTGCAGCACTGACTATAGTCACCAGCACCTCCCCTCACCCCCCCAACACAAACTCCACAGTACCCACCTGGTAGAATGCAATGCCCTCCATCCTAACACAAGATCCCACAAAGCACCACCACCCTGGGTTATGTTGTGTGAAGCACAGGGACACTCTTGGGACTCTTAGCCAAACAACTGCCAGGACAACACTCCCAGCCATCCTGTCAGCACAGCCAGCCCACCCCACAGGGAAGCAGAGTCAAAAGGAAGGAAGCATGGGCATGCTGGGAAGGGGGTGGAGGCAATAGCATGATGGGAGTCGTAGTCACAGACATAGCTCACCCCCACAACTGTCCCATCAACACCACCCTGAACCATGCTCACATCACAGGGAGTGGAGAAGGACTCACAAGATGGCTGACACTGGCTACTGCTGTGGGGAGCACAAGGCCCTGCTGCCAACTGTGCACCAACAAACAGCAGGACACCACTGACTGACATCCTGAGAGACAACTTACACTCCCTGCAATGCAAGCACGTTCCATGGTGGGATATCTGGCTGGCTGGGTGGGAAGGGGGACTTGCAGCACTGACTATAGTCACCAGCACCTCCCCTCACCCCCCCAACACAAACTCCACAGTACCCACCTGGTAGAATGCAATGCCCTCCATCCTAACACAAGATCCCACAAAGCACCACCACCCTGGGTTATGTTGTGTGAAGCACAGGGACACTCTTGGGACTCTTAGCCAAACAACTGCCAGGACAACACTCCCAGCCATCCTGTCAGCACAGCCAGCCCACCCCACAGGGAAGCAGAGTCAAAGGAAGGAAGCATGGGCATGCTGGGAAGGGGGTGGAGGCAATAGCATGATGGGAGTCGTAGTCACAGACATAGCTCACCCCCACAACTGTCCCATCAACACCACCCTGAACCATGCTCACATCACAGGGAGTGGAGAAGGACTCACAAGATGGCTGACACTGGCTACTGCTGTGGGGAGCACAAGGCCCTGCTGCCAACTGTGCACCAACAAACAGCAGGACACCACTGACTGACATCCTGAGAGACAACTTACACTCCCTGCAATGCAAGCACGTTCCATGGTGGGATAACTGACTGGGTGGGTGGGTGGGTGGGAAGGAGGTCTGGCTGACAACCAAACACAATCAATGCAGACCATGTTCACACCCCAGAGAATACATAGAAATGCCCAAATAATGCAGGACAATGTGCCACACCAATATCAACCCCTGACTGTGACGACTTAGGACAATACAATGTACAGGCCCGCACCCCGAGGCACAGTCACAACTGTCAGGTGTGTCAACCACTGATGCCTGCAGAAACATGACATACATTGTTTGTGTCTCCCAAAAACAGGTGATGATAGGGACACAGCAGCAGACGCTGAGGAGTCCCAGTCCCAGGCTCAAGAGGATGCCGAGCTCACTGGCGTCGTACAGCCTCTGTCCTCCTCGGACGATGAAGAACAACCTGGCACATCCGGTGCAAGTCAACATGCTGCACCAGCAGGACCACCAGCTGCAGCACCAGCAGGTCCACCAGCTGCACCCCCTGCACCCACCCTCCAACAACTGTCACCACGAATACCATCCCTGCCGACATGGACAGAATAAGGAACAACACCAGCGCAGTGACCCTGGACCAACCTGGGGCCATGGACACCACCACCACCACCAACCCCCAAGGTGGACCAGGGTTATCTGTGCGTGCAACTGCACACACTGCACATGTCAGCAGGGGTGGTGGGAGGGGTGGGAGACAGAGGTCGCTGCTTGCAGACGTTGCTGGTGTGCATGAAGACCCACAACTGGTACGCATAGCTGATGCGTACCAGTCCAGCACCGGAGAGCTCAGCCAGGTAGTGGGGCTCCTCAGAGACATCAAACAGCAGCAGGCTGCCCATCATGCCCGCTTGGACTCCCACATGTCCCAAGTGGAGTCACACATGTCACGTGTGGACTCCCACATGTCACGTGTGGACTCCCACATGACCCGCGTGGAGTCCAAGTGGGATGTACTACATGAGATGACGGCGGTGCACAGGGACATTTTACAATGCCTCCGCCAGATGAACAGCAACCAGTCCACACCTCCCTGTGTGCCAACAACATCTGGTACCGAACAAACTGCAACTGCCACAGGGAGGGAGGAGGACTCTGGCGGAGAGTCCCCTGCACCGCAGCAGCCTGCACTTGAGGGCCCCCCCCAAGAAGAGGGGTCGTCCGAGGAGGGGAAAGTGAGAGGCTGATGGCCAAGCGCAACTCCCAGGAAGCCTGAACCTGTTCTGGATTTTCGCCTTTGTGCACAGACTGTTCACCCTGTTGATGGCAACACTACTCCCACACATTGCATGGGGAGTACAAGTTGGAACAATGTGTCAGACAACTGTGGCCCCGATATTGGGGATCCTGTCTACCTGGACTTTCTATTCATCTAGGAACTTGGGATTGCAAGATTCATGTACAGCACAATCCATCCTATGCACTATTATCACAATAAACACACTAATACACCATACTTGCCTCTGTCGTGATTCCAACGTGGGTGCTGTTATGGGGATGATGAACTGCAAAATTACACAGTGTATGCGAACTGCAACAGCAAGGACAACACAGGCATGTGAGTACAGGCAACGTGACACATATGAGGGAGACACACCACCAGGGCTACACAACACATACACACCTAGGCCATCTGACTCATTGCCTACACTGATGTTGCCAGGGAAGACGGTGCAATGCACAGACACCACACCCATTCCCAGTTGTAGTCAAGTAGCCCACAGGTGCAGTAAGCAAATGGCAGTCAAATGTGTGACCACAGACAACGCACATCACTAAGTGAAGCACAGGTTTATTACACAGTAGCAACATGCCGTAACCACTACAGATGCAAGGTAACCCCACCTGGTAGCGGGCACACAGTCAACAACTGTAGACAGAAGGAAGTCCATGGGTGTGGCGCACATCACCTGTAGGGACACAACAGCTACCAGCCTGGATGTGCAATCACGTCGTCGGTGGACACAGTTGACCAAACGAATCTGTAAGTACCCTGTGAAGGACAGAAATGACACACAGTCAAAAGCAATGCAGTACAGGACAGAACAGCAAAACTCATGCACAATACATGTTACAAGATACCCACCCAGAACCAAGTTAGCATGTCAACACTGTTGGGGAGTACAGCCCACCTGTCACCACACATCGCAACACACATCCTGTCAAGTAGCCCATGGACACACTCCAACAGCACCAGAGCACCACCCACACATCATGCCAACTCACATCATTCACATGACACCTCAGGATACTCACATTCAGCTAAAGAAGTTGGTGATGAGCTGTGTGCGGACATCACCATCACCATCATCATCATCATCGTCACTGGCATCGTGGTCCAGGCCAGGATCCTCCACAGGTGGCGGATGTTGGTCATCGTCATCCTGGATGAGAGGCAACTCCTTCCGCACTGCCAGGTTGTGGAGCATGCAGCAGACGATGATAATCTTGCACACTTTCGCAGGGGCATATGGGAGGGACCCTCCGGTCTTGTCCAGGCAGCGGAAGCGGCTCTTCAGGAGACCAAAGGTCCGCTCAATCACTCTCCTGGTCCGACCATGTGCCTCATTGTAGCGCATCTGGGCAGGTGTCACAGGGTTCCTGAGGGGTGTCAGCAACCACGGCATGTTGGGGTATCCCGAGTCACCTACGGACAGACAAGTGCACATCAGCTGACTTGGAAAAGTGGGCGGAATACTACAGATCAGATCACACACAATGGCACAAAGTCAGTACACACCGACAAGCCAGGCACGCTGGTTCTGCATCTGTGCCATCAACCTGGGGATGCGACTACTCCTCATCACAAAGGCATCGTGTGCTGAACCAGGGAAACGGGCACACACGTGTGTGATGGTCATGTCTGCAAGACACACCACCAGTGCATTGACCGAGTGGTAGTGCTTGCGGTTCCTGTAGGCCTGCTCCTGGGCCTGTGGTGGTACCAAAGCCACATGTGTCCCATCAATGGAGCCAATGACATGCGGCATCCTCCCCAGGGCATAAAAGTCACTCTTCACGTCAGTGAGTCGTCGCAGTCTAGGGAAATAGATGTACCGGTTCAGGAAGAGCAACATTGCCGCCAAAACATCGTGGAGCACACGGCTGAACATGGTCTGTGACATCCCACCAGCAGACGCCACAGTATGTTGGAAGGTACCGGTGGCAAAGAAGTGTAGGGCTGCCATCACCTTCACCTTGGGGGTCAGCGCTGTAGGATACGGCCGGCCAGGCTGCAAATGTGGGGACAACTGCACTGCCAAATCCTCAATCAGCTGCCTGGTGAAGCGGTACCGTCGGATGCTGTCCCGTTCCACCATCGTTGCCAGGTCTGGGAATGGCCGATGGACAGCAGGAGCCCTGCAGTGCAGAGGAGAAGTAAGCAAGATCGTCAGTCACCCCACATATGCGGCATTGAACACACTCAAGATCCCAACATACATCATCATGAGGCACAACTACATGAAGTGTGCAGTACCGGAACGACATTTATGGTACATACATGGCCAACATCTGTCAACACGGTCCTACAGGTGGCATCAATTTGTCCCAGGTTGGCCCATTGGATATCATGATGCTGTGTCACAGTCACCCCCCAGTGACATGTGAGGACAGATGTGCCCCAGGCACCACAGCTCAACGACAGGCACATTCCCAGGGACCCTGTAATGCCACATGGACACTGGCATCACCTGGAGTATCATGTGTACACCACAACAAAACAAACATGACCCCCACAGGTAGTGGCCACACTTGCCATGGCAGGAGAGCCATGGACGTCTGTGACACACACGCACAACATCAGAGTCCATGCACACACAACGTGGATGTGGAGACTGTCTCCCATTGTGCACATGAAATCAGAGACATTGTAAACACTACATGCACAAAGACTGTGGAGGGCCATCACTATTGTGCCACTGGGACACCCTGGCTCAAACATACCGTCCCACATGGGACTCACGGGGTATGTGACATGACATACACAAACACCACTGTGAAATGTGACCATGGCACATGCACAGATATGAACAGTTGCACATCACAGTGGTCACGTACACGTAACACCCAGGATCCTGTCCCCATTAACACGTGCACAGCCTGGGGGTGGCTGCCCACAGGTGACACCCACAGGACAACATGTACACCAACATACACACAATAGGAAATGCAGCCTTACATGCCTTATGATAAGGTTTGGACAGGCTGTCGTGATGTAGGTGTGCCCCTCACTCCCTGGGAGCTATCTGTGGCTGGCATATGTCCATCTGAGACAGGCATGCTGACATATGCCAGTCACATGTACAGTGATGCGTTGTACTGCAATGGACCGATCGGTGCCTCCGGCCGGCCCATTGCATTCAATGTGTGCGGGTACGCGTTGTACCCCTGTGCGCGTTGTACCTCAATGGACCGATCGGTGCCTCCGGCCGGCCCATTGCATTCAATGTGTGCGGGTACGCGTTGTACCCCTGTGCGCGTTGAACAGCAATGGACCGATCGGTGCCTCCGGCCGGCCCATTGCATTCAATGTGTGCGGGTACGCGTTGTACCCCTGTGCGCGTTGTACCTCAATGGACCGATCGGTGCCTCCGGCCGGCCCATTGCATTCAATGTGTGCGGGTACGCGTTGTACCCCTGTGCGCGTTGTACCTCAATGGACCGATCGGTGCCTCCGGCCGGCCCATTGCATTCAATGTGTGCGGGTACGCGTTGTACCCCTGTGCGCGTTGTACCTCAATGGACCGATCGGTGCCTCCGGCCGGCCCATTGCATTCAATGTGTGCGGGTACGCGTTGTACCCCTGTGCGCGTTGAACAGCAATGGACCGATCGGTGCCTCCGGCCGGCCCATTGCATTCAATGTGTGCGGGTACGCGTTGTACCCCTGTGCGCGTTGTACCTCAATGGACCGATCGGTGCCTCCGGCCGGCCCATTGCATTCAATGTGTGCGGGTACGCGTTGTACCCCTGTGCGCGTTGAACAGCAATGGACCGATCGGTGCCTCCGGCCGGCCCATTGCATTCAATGTGTGCGGGTACGCGTTGTACCCCTGTGCGCGTTGTACCTCAATGGACCGATCGGTGCGCACCCATTGACAATGGGCTTGCCTGGCAACGGACGCGTTTCGAATATTCGAACGAGTCGGTTGCTGGAAAATCAGTTGGTCACCCACAACAATGTTGCAAAATCATGTATGTCATGAAGTTGAAGATTTGAAGGATGCTGTGGGCGTGTTTTGGTGCTGCTATTCCATGGATTGGCCAGATTCAGAAGATGCAAACGACTTGGACCTATCACTTTGGACACAAGGGACAGTATCTGCCTCTCCAGCACATATATATTGCTGCATGTTCCCCTGAGAGCCCACTTGCCTGCACTACATGCTCCAGGACGACATCTGCCACTGCACTGCTGCTGTCTCTGCCCCTCTGGACCCTGCAATGGCACGTACTGTGGAGAGAGCCCCAGCCTTCAGCCTTGAAGAGAACCAGGCCCTGCTGGACAGCCTACTTCCACAGTACAGCAAGCTGTATGGGACACCAGGGGAGCAGGTGAGTGTTCTGTGCACTGCCTTTCTGAATGTGCATTTTGTCTGACTAGCAAGGCTGAGAGTCAGCACACCACTGGCTAGCAGGCTCACTGAGTAGTTGTCACCCCCATAGTGTGTAGTGACTTGCACTGGACAGGTATGGTGCAGTGACAGTGCTTCTGAACAGGGTTTTACTCCCCATGCTATGATACCATGTAGTGACTTCTGGAAAACTGTCCATGGGCAGCCGTGCACTGCCTGGGTACACCATGTGCCCCTGTGATTGCGACATGTATATGCAACTGTGTCATGCACGGATATGTTGCATGTGTAGTAATGTCCTTATCACTTTGTCATCCTGACAGGCTTCTGCCCATCGGAAGCATGAGATCTGGAAGGACATCGTCCGGGCTGTCCGGTCCGTGGGGGTCTACAAGCGCCGGATCCGCAACTGCCAAAAGAGGTGGCAGGACCTTCGGGGCTGGACCCGGAGGATTGCACGGGTCCAGCTGAAGCTGTCGCCTCCTCGCAGGAGGGGCGGAACACGGACCCTGACCCCCACATGCTCAGGATCCTGGCGGTGGTCTTTCCAGACCTGGATGGGCAGCTGAAGGCCAGAGAGCAGCAAGGAGGGGGTGAGTCAAAGACTGCACTGTGTACTCTGTCTAACATGTTATGTGCCCTCCTCGGGCCAGGTTGAACTGCCACAGTACAGCAGTCATGTTGTCCAGGAGCCATGTCCCTCTATTGTGCACTGCCCACTCCTCATCTGATACCCAGGTGTGGCCCTTACATGCAGGGAATCCTGTCACTTAGGACTGTGTCCTTGCAGTTTGCTTGACTCAAGGTGGGAGACAGCATCTGTTTCCCTGACTCTGTGGTGGGCATCATGGGTGGGTCCATTGCTTACACAATGCCTGTATTCTGACATGTATTCAGCGTGTTACTTTGATCTGTGGTCCAATTGCTGAGCTGATCCACCACATGTGGCTGGGGTACCTGGCACACACCCATGCTGCGGGTGGGAACAATGTTTGGGCCCCAGGAGTATGTATATGACGTGTGTCACACATACTTAGCCAGCTGCCTACAGTCCAGGGCTCATCCCTCATTCATGTGGGGCTGGACAGTCATGCCTACTCCAGGCCATACAATACACTCTGTACTCCCACTCCCGTGTATCAGTGGACACATTGTGCACAGTGATTTGCCCCTCAGGTGTCTGCCTCTGTGTCAGTGTGCTGTGGATTAGTCGCCAGGACTGCTGTGGAGTTTCTTGGTAGGGGCTCAGCATGCCACTGGAGATGTGACCATAGGAGACGATACTTGTGTGACACATAGGTGTCTGATCAGCTGCCCATGCAGACTGGGGCATGTAAATGTGAAGTTCAGGTAGCTGTTCCCCATGCACAGCAGAGTGTGAGGGGCTCAGGTTCAGAGGGTAGTGTCACAGGTCTCCCATATGTCCAATAGGTATGACCTGGACAGATGAGGGTTAAGAGGATGTGTTGTGGGGGGATGTACATGTGCACTTGTGCAGCTCCAGGACTTGCATTCCCCATGACCTACTATTGTGACACAGTGCAGAGTGTTGTTGTCTGGCTGCAAAGTCATACATCACTGAGACAGTGATGTATGACTTTGCAGTCATGCCTCCGCCATGGCATGTGTCTACTGATTGGTGATCCTGCAGGGGAGTGACATGTGCTACATGCACACCATAGTGGCGCTGGCTATCAGGACATGGGTGCATCATGGTGTCTGTCGCTGGTATGCATCACATGCATTTCCTATTTGACTCTGGGCATCCCTTACATCCGTAAACCTGTACTGACTCAGTGGCAAGAGCTGTGATGTGTCCACACCGTGTCCTCTGCACTGTCCAACTACTGTGTACTTGGTGCATGTGTCAACACTGGGGTGTTGCAATCCAACAGACACCAGACAGATGGGTGCAAGGCCATGTGGGATGTGAGTGCCATGCTTGGCATCAGACTGACAATTGACTTCTCCTGTTCAATTAGTGCACTTTTAGCAATGTACAACTAATGATGCCAGGGCTTGCTCTGTGATGTGCTGTGCTCACAGTGGTGTGTGCGTTATGTGCAGGTGACTGATGTCTGTCTGTTTCCCCATTGTTTGCAGATACATCCACGGCCACGGAAGGGGACAGCTCCACGGACCAGGAGGAGCCGGAGAGCCAGACTGGGTCAGCAGCCGAGGAGTGGTCGGAGGGACCCAGTGGCACGGAGGGCGAGGGGAGCCACACCGAGGAGTCCTCAGCAGCATCCACCTCAGCTGAGGACCAGAGCAACTCGGAGGATGACTCCCTTGTGGAGGCGGATGTCAGCAGCCACCACACCCCAGCTAGTGTTGCTGTCCCCGCCACCACCAGCACCACCACCGCCCTCCCATCGGCTCCCATTCCCCAGGTCCGTGGAGGCTCCCATGTCCGGGAGCGTGTCTCCTTTGGGCCAGGCACCGCACCCCCTGCCCCTGTGTCCCCTGCTGCCCTGAGTGAGGAGTCTGTGTACCTCCTTCGCCAGCTCCATGTAGGGCAGACAGCCATGCTGAGTGTCCTCCATGCGCACACCGCGCTGTTGACTCAGCTGGTGTCGTTCATGGAGGGCATCTCATCGGGCATGTCTGACCTACAGAGGGGCAATAGGTCCATGGACTCCTCCCTGACGGCAGCAGTGTCCCTCCTCAAACGGTCCCTCACCCCTCCTGCCTCTGCTCCATCCACACTCCCCAGCACCTTACCCATCCCAGGCACACACACACTGGCACACACCAGCACACACACATCCAGCACACTGACACACACGCCAATGACAAAACGCACACGCACGCACATTCAGGGGACTGAAGCCAGACTCACAGGGGATGGGGCCCTGGAACACACACACGCATCCACATGCACTGCGCAGTCCTCAGTTCCCTCTCCCTCCAAAGCACCCTCCCTTGCCTCACCTGCAACCCCAAAGTCACAGCAGCTCTTCCTCTGTGACCTCGGCCTCTTCCCCACCGATGAAGCTGCTCCAGCATCCCGGGGAAGAGGAAGCCCACCCACACGGAGCAGAGTGCCCCTCGCCCCCGGACACCCTCCCCCAGGCGCAGATGGACTGAGGCCCCCACCCGCAAGTCCCCCCGGAGTGCTAAGAGCAAGACCCCGCCACCGCCCTGCAGCTCAGGCACAAGGTCTCCGTCCTCCATCCCTCAGGCCCCCACTGCACAGGTGCCCCCACCACACCCTGCCCCAGGTTCCCCCACCCACAGATATACCATCCCCAAGATGCTCCGGCCTTCTCCCCCTGCCACTTGCTCTCCCAGCACCACACCCCCGCTGCGCTTGTCTGTGCCACTGATGTGGTGAGGGTGTCCCCCCTCTGTCCAACCCACCTTGCCTGTTCCCCATTCTCCTCCCCTGGAGGTAGGCACTGCAGTGGAGTCCACTACCGCCCTGTCTGACTTGGGCACTGCAGTGGCGGACCTGTCCACCCCATCTGCAGGGTCCACTGCAGTTGTGCCGGCACCCACGACATCTGTGTCATGCCCCCAGTTGTGCCGGCACACACCATGTCAGACACCTCCACTGCAGTTGTCAGTGGCTCTCCAGCACCCACCACCCCTTCCCTGACTCCCCTGGTGAGCCCTGATCCTGTCCCTGCGGTGCCTGGCCTGCCCCCCGGTTGCCCCTCCTAGTGGATTGTCCCTGGTATTGTGCAGGCATGCGTAGGGTGACATCTGCCAGTGTCACCCTGTTTGAACTTTGACAATGGACTGGCCATTGGCCTTTGCTCTTTTTCAGGACTTCGTTTGGCCTCAACACATATGCTGAATAAAGCAACTTTCTTTTCTCTAGTGCTCATGCTTCAGATGTACATGTTGTTGGTGCAGCTAACCATGCCCTTGCTGCAGTGATGGTGATATCTGGTCTCATGATTATGAAGTGTTACTGTGCAGGAACCCATGTGGTCCAGGGGGAATGTGTCCTATCATGTGGTGTATCCATGTCATCAATAGCAGCATCTGAGGGTGTCATGTGTTCAGTATTTGGCAATGGGTTTCCTACTTACATTGGCAATTTCATATCTGTGGCTTCCACCCCTGCACATCTGTTGTGCCTGCCATCGTTGCATTTGTCTACTTCCCTGACCGTGTTGCCATCTCCAGTGGACATGCAGGTTTGGGCATCAATGGGGAGGGACTCATCCGTGTAGTCAGTGCAACATTGCTATACAAGTGTGTTGGATCTGTGCTGATGATTCCGTTGGCACATCCATGACCAGGCTGATGTGATGGGAGCCCTCATTTGGTGCTAATTGTTGATTGTGTGACCAAGTGCTCAGCTGACATGATGGGGCCCTACTGAGGCAACATATGGCACAGCTTTCCTCACACAGGAGTGGAGTCCCCTCATGGCAGTGTGTACACGTGTGACATTGCCTGCGCCCAAGGTGTGTGTTGTATGTGCATGTCTGTGTGTTCACTTCCATTCATCTGCGCATGCTGTGATCCCTAGTGTTGTACCTGTTTGTGATGCTTGCTGACTTGAGCTATGTTCCCCCAAAGTCTTCTCCCTGTGTTCTCTGTGATGTGGGTGCATGGCACATTACTGGTCATCAGGGTGTCACCCATAGGTGTGTTTGCTGTCAGGGCAGAGTTTGTGTGCTGACGCAGATGGGTCACAGTCAGGTTTCCCTTTGGCACTTGTTGTTTGCCCCTGTCATGTGATTTCCAGTTTGTGTTATCTTTCAGTGATTGTGACACGTTGTGTGTGTGACTGCTGGCACTCCTTAGGGTCCGGGCTGCAATGTTGGTTGTTGTCTATGTGTGTTCTTTGTGGGTGACCTTGGCTTCTTCATTGGTGTGTGACTGTGGCTGGGATCCCATTGGTCGGTGTGGTATTGCCGTCATGTCCATGTACAGCGTAGTGTGCAGTGTGTCAGACATTCAGGAGTCTT